>VZRX01005855.1:234864-342604 GCA_013398075.1 Notiomystis cincta | reverse complement strand
CTTTGAACTTGTCAATACGAAAGGAAGAGAGAGGAACTGGCTTATCTCATTTATTTACGATCCTGAAAGGTCTTTGCAAGGCCCCTTGTAGAAAACAGGCAGAAAGACAAGGTAGGAGGGTGAAAGGGAAAAGTAGAGTCAGGAATCAAAATCTGAAGAAAAGATTAGGAATAACTGGGCAATTTTCATCATTGCAGAGGGTTAAACCAGGGGCTCCTTGTGTGTTCCTCAGTCCTGTATCAGGTCTTTGATTTGGGATGGAGAAGAGGTGGAAGGGTGTCCAGGTGTGGGGAGCAAAAAGCCACTGGGGTCAGTCAGGTGCAGGGAAGGCAGTGAGGGAGGTCAGAACAACCCAAACAGTAAATACATGACATAACCTCCAAAAAAACTTTCAGTGTTAATGAGTGGCTTTTGCCCACCCTGTGGTTTCAGTTTGAGTTTGATGTGGTCAACCCAAAAGTCTTGGGTTCTGCAGCCCCTGTAGGAGGAGATCTTGGTGGGGCTGCTAATGGGGAGGAGATGCCTCCTCCCTGATCACCTCCCAGCAGGGTCTGCAGTGCAGGACCAGCTGTGCTTCCTCAGCAGCACAGAAGGGTTAGACAAACACATATTTAGTGTTACCTAAAGGGCCAGCAGTGGTACTCAGCATCAGAGCAGTCTCATTAGTGAAGGAGCACAAATTAAAAGGCTTCATGTCACACTGCTGGGATTTAAGTTCAGTTTTTTCCTTCCATTTAAACGCTGCATTTGTTTCTTCTCAGGAGCCATGTCTGTCTCTCCGTCCTAAACAGAAATCCTGAGTAAGGGTTAAACAAACATAATTAGTTTGCATTCCTGCTGCTCTGTCACAGCTGAGTGTGTTCCCTGCACCACTGATTTAAAAGACTGCCCCACCTCCGGATTGATGGAGCTTCTGCCTCCCTTCCATCCTTCCCATCCCTCTGCCTTTCCCTGCCACTTTTTAAGCTGGAGAAGAACCACTGGATATTCCTTTGAAATCCTGGGGCTGAAGTCCTGGATGCTGCTAATGAGCAGTAGGGAGAGCCTTTCAAGGAACTGAAACATTGCATTGTTATGATTTGGGAAACAAAAGCTGAATTAGAGCTGTAACACTTAACTATGGCATCCCACTTTATTTTCCTCTAATGCAGGCTAAGCTGCCTTACAGCAATCTTTTAAATGTAATGATTGAGACTATTATAGGAAATACTATACAAAGCAACATTTTTTTTTTTGCAGCCTAAATAATAAGTAGGGCAAGGTTTTAAATGAGGCTAGAGTAATGAATGCTGTACAATAATTTTGATGATAAATTTCCCCGGAGGATAAAGTGGAAGAACAGAAGCAGGCTGTATTTAATCATGCAAAGTTAAAGGAATGCAGACCAACAAATATTTATAGAAATGTACGGATTTTCTAACCTTTCCCGAGATATTCCTGCCCCTTTTCACCTGGGAGACTTCGCAGAAGTTCGGGTCTTTCACTGTGTAATAATTAGGAGGAATTGATCACACAGGGTCAAGTGCTTCTTTGATGTGGTGCACAGAAATTCCTGCTTCCTTGCAGGCTGGAGGACTCAAACAATGAGAGATTTGTTTTTCGCAGCTCTTTCATTCATCAGTGTGTCTGAAAAGCTTGCTCTGAGCAGATATACAGCATGGGATGGCACATTCTGCAGCTGCTCCTCACCCACTCCTGACCCAAGGAGCTGTGTCCCCACCAGAGCAGGGGCTGTGCAGAGATCCTCCCTCCCACAGAGTTGCCTCTGTGCAGGCACAGTAAGAAGAAGAGCTGTGAACTGCAGTGCAGAGGTGAGACCTGGGCTTCCCTGTGCTCAGCAAGCTCAAAATCTCTGCCCCCTGCTCCACCACCAGGCACAGATGTGCCCTTCTCGTGCCTGCACCAAGGGCCATCCATCCTCCTCAGAGGTGCTGCTCCTCAGAGGTGGTGCTGCTCCTCAGAGGTGGTGCTCCTCAGAGGTGGTGCTGCTCCTCAGAGGTGCTGCTCCTCCTTGCTGCTGCTCCTCCTTGCTGCTGCTCCTCAGAGGTGCTGCTCCTCAGAGGTGCTGCTCCTCAAAGGTGGTGCTCCTCAGAGGTGATGCTCCTCAAAGGTGGTGCTCCTCAGAGGTGCTGCTCCTCAGAGGTGATGCTCCTCCTTGCTGCTGCTCCTCAAAGGTGGTGCTCCTCAAAGGTGATGATCCTCAGAGGTGCTCCTCCTCAAAGGTGGTGCTCCTCAGCTCTGGCTTCTTCTTGGCTGTTTGTCTCGAGGACAAAAGCATGACTTCAAAATCCAAGGGACAGTAAAAATCTCATTGCTGACATCTGGCTTGGCACGTTCCTGGTTGTTCTGCATGGATGCACTCGTGGAGGGATAGGCAATCACTCCATAAAGCATTAGGTTGGGTTGCTTTGTGCTTTTTTTAAAAAAAGAACCGTTAAAAGTAGGGTGTTTCAGTGGAACTTCGGCTCAACCTATAACAGCATCCACTCAGCAGAGGCAAAAACCTGAGGATTTCTGTTCCGCTGATCAATACTTACAGCACATATTGATTTCCAATTTAGGTGTTAACTTTTTAGCTCTTAGAAGTGCTCTCGATATCAATTTTCACCTTGCCTGGTGTTCATTACATGCTGAACGTTCTGGCAGTGAGTGAGCTCGGATCCCATCTGGAGGGACGATTAATTCCAGCCACTTCAGGATCGCGGCGTGCAAAGATTTACTCGTCTTGGGCGAGCATCGCGCTTAGCACGAAATACCCGTGCTTGAGGCAGTGACCTGAGAAACGCTCTCTCTGTGCCCTGGCACAGGCTTCCTCCAGTTTCTCAGTCTGTGTAGTCATCTCTGAAATCATAGAATAAGCTAATAAATAGCGCTGTTTATTATGTTCGTGTTGTTTCGGTGTAATAATTCATAGCCGAGGAGCCCGGGGTGTCGGGCTCAGGTTGCTGGGTTGGCTGGGTTTTGTTTGAGCAATAAGACACACATGATAAGCAACTCGTCCCTGGGTGATTGTGCCTCCAGTAGTGTTAGGAGGCACAAGGTCAAAAGGCTCAGTGACTTTAACTACCTGAGAAGTGCCGTGTAATCCCCTGCAAATGGGCTGTCTACAATGTCTTATTGCTGTATCAGAGAGGGAATTATTTCTTTTTAAAGGCAGCCACATGAATTCCCCCCATAATTGGCACAGGGCTGACATCACTGGCTGCCAATCAGAAATCCTCTTTTGTCTTGGATTTTAACACCTTAATTTCAAGTTCGGGTCATCTGAACAAATGGATTTTGTTAAAATGATGTTTTATCCTCTTTGTGCTCGGAGTCCCATCTGCCTGCTTTGTGCTCCCTGCCTGTGTGCCCGCGTTGTGAATTGCTCTGCAGTAGCTTCTGTGTCATCATCAGGCACTGAACAGTGACTGCAAAGTCTTTGCAGAGCTGGTGACATGGGAGCCACGGCCTGGCTTGTGGTGCCTGGGACGTTATTTAGACTCAGGAACTCCAGGGAGCAAGGGGAGGGCAGCAGCCAGGTGAGCACCTTGGGATGCAGACTGGGATTCCAAAATCGATGTGCAGCCATCAAATTCTCTCATCCCGTGCTGTCTTTTCCTTTTTATTGGCAAATATAACCCCAAAATAATAAAATCATCCCGATTTACAGTTACTGTTGGTAAAATAAGCACACTTAGGTCAGAGTTTTACCAGGCTGAGCAGATGAGGAGCCACAAGGATGCTGTTTTATCCCGTGGTATTGAGGGGACTGTGGGCAGTCACTGCCGATTTGGAAGGGGGGATGAGGGATCCCAGATGGAAGATTTCTCCAAATTAAGCCTCAGCAGAAACTAAGATAAAGGCAGAGCCCACAGGAATTTTTCTGCAGCCCCAGGTTTTACTGTCACCCAGCCAGCAGCTGCTCCTTCAGCAGGGGAGAGGAAATCCTGTGGTCCATCCCATTCCTTTGGGAAAATGGGAATAGATGCCAGAGGTCACAAGTTCTGTGTCTCAGTCTGTCAGTGGGTGGGACAGGGACACCTCTTTGTGGGAAGGCGTGCCACCCACAGTCCTGGGAATGCTGTGGAAGTATTTAGGGACAAAGCAAGAGGAATCCTCACCCTGTTAGAGGGCAAAAATTTGACAAATAGTTTTAAAGGCTTAAAATAAATCTATCTTCATAACCTGACTGCTGTGCTTTTTTCCTTAGGTGTGTTATAGAGGTAATGATACTTCTACAGTGAACTCAATTAACCTTCTGCAGCCTTCCATGTGACAGGGGATCCTAAATCTTCTACTTTATGAGTGCATGTGCAAGATTTGAAGCTACTCTGAACTTAGCATTAATAAATGCCCTTTTCTAATTGGTGACCATTTGTTTGTTGCTTTTTTTTTTCCAGTGAGGAAGACATGGTGGCTGTGAGTGGAATATAGTGTTCATGGTTGAAAAGAGATTTCCACACAGGAGTGAGGTATTGTCATTATTATTGTTGTTGTCATTACTACTACTACTATTATTATTATTATTATTATTATTATTATTATTATTATTATTATTATTATTATTGGTATTGGTATTATTATTATTATTATTGGTATTATTATTATTATTGGTATTAGTATTGTGTGTTGATGCCTTTGGAGTTTCCATTGTTCAGTGATGTTATAAGATGGTTTTCAGGAATTTCTCCTTGTTTCTCTGCATTATTTTGCATAAATGGCCATCCATTGTCAATAAGAATGATTTGTCTCTCCTCTGTCTGATACCCAGTGCATTTTGAGTGTCCTTTAGAAGTGCTATGGAAAAAAAGGATAGGATGAAAAACCTGTGTATTTAAAGTGAAAAATCTGTATATTCAGGCTTCCACAGCTCAGTATCCCTACAAAACTCCCTTCTGCTCTGTGCTACATCCTGGTAGGTGCCCACTGCATCAGGAGTTTTTGCTCCTGCCTGGCTCCTGAAATCTTTGCATGAACACATTCTGTACAGAGCAAAATGTTTCATCTGGGAGGGAGGATGTCAGCGATAAATGAGAAAACAAGAGAAATGGATGATGGCCATAATGCATACCCCATAATATAATCATTGTTGTTTGATAAAAGAGACACTTGGAGCAACTCTCCGTGCCCTGCTAGGTATGTCTGGATTTATTATTCAAAAAGACACAATCAAATCTCTTCATTCCGTTGACAAATGGGAGCTATTCAATTCTGTATCTGCCTCTTATTTATAGCATATAGAGGGGTGATTTATATGCTGGCTGCAGATCTTCCAAAACAGTTTTAATTAGCAGCAGTGGCTATTAGAATGAGAGGCCTGTAGCTTCCCTGTCATACACATCCCCTTAAAAGTGAACAGAAATCCTACTCTTTGCCAGGCAACACTTCTCTAGTTATTTTTTTGGTGATGCCAGCAAGAAAATGCATGTGTGCTTTGGAAGGGAGGGAGGAAGGAAAGGAAGGAAGGAAGGAAGGAAGGAAGGAAGGACGGAAGGAAGGAAGGAAGGACGGAAGGAAGGAAGGAAGGACGGAAGGAAGGAAGGAAGGAAAGGAAGGAAGGCCATTTAATGCTGGGCGCTCACAGACACCATCAGTGACTTGGGCTTTGAGGACGAAGCAAGCACCAAGCACCCCAAGGCCAGCTCAGGCTGCCAGCAGGGGCATTTTGGGATTCTGCTCTGCATTTCTGTGCTGGGAGGAGGACAGCTGTGAGCTCTCATCCCGCTGTGTGCCGTGGCTGGAGCGCCGAGCCCTCCTCTGGGCGCGTCCCGCGGCCGGAGCGCCGCGTTTGCTGGGGGCTTTGTCTGAAGATGTAAGCAGGCATCCCCCAGCTGCTCCCTTCTCCCCAGAGCTGCTCCAGCTCGTGGGCTAATTGGTACCCCTGAGGTTCAGAGCAGAGGCAGGCACGGCGCGGGGGGCAGCTGGCAAAGGCACCCGTTTGAGTCTCTATTATTTTCACGCATCTTACAGGAATGTGATCCCTTTGAGACCTCAGCCTATCTGTCAAACCTGAGATCAGCCAACAGGTTCAAAAGTTATTTGGGAAAGCAGTGAGTGACAGAACAATTGCACAGCTCTTGTTTTTTTCCTGAGAAAGCAGGCTAGAGAAGCGCAGGAAACATAAAGAGTATTTTTTGTGCTTTATGCGGTGTGTGTAGCATGCAGAATGCTCTGTTGTTATGCTTCCACTGATCTTTTTTTGACATAAGCAATGCAGTCATTCTGTCTTTGCATCAAATAAGTCTTTGTACTACTTGTCACCAGCTCACAGTGTCTCTGTCTGTGTGTAAACTCGGTGTTTGCTACATCCCCCCGTCACAACTGTGCTGCTGCCTGCAGCTGGGTGGTTCTGCTCCTGCTCTGGGTGCTGTACAGCGAGGCTCTCTCAGTGATATTTACCCTGGGGAGTAAGGAAACCCTAGAAAATCTGAAGTTTGAGGGTGGAAATAGCATGAAAAGAGAGGACATGAGCACTGGACCTGGTGACAGAGGTTTGGTGTCTCTGCCTGTCCTTCCCTTTCTGGAGGAGGTCAAGGAAAGAAGGTGCAGCTGAGAGAGAAGATTGGATGAAGTTCATCACTGCTCTGCCAACACTGTACATTTGTGGTGCTTGGGAGACTGATGGGAAAATGAGGAATTAGGAAATGAGGACATAAAAAAAACCCCTGCTACAAGCAAGCCTGAAATTAATGTGGTCAGAAGGAAGGAATGGAAATGATTCCTGCAGTTTGCAACAGGGAGATGATGGGCTCTGCAGCTGGTACAGCAAGACATCCATGGGTAATTCACAAATCTGGGGGGAAAAAGTCACATGTTTTGGGCTGAATAGTTAAATTTTGTTTTTAAAATCTACAGAAATTTGGTGTGGGTATTTTATTTAATTTTCTGGGCATATTGATAAAGCACACTGGTTAAGCAAGCTTTCAAATTATTAACATCTTCAGCCTTGTCTTTGAGCCAAGTGAGCAGTACTTGGTGAGCTGTCTTTGGGCATTACACTAAGTGCTTTTCCACTGCAATTCTAATAGAGTGTAGGGCTGAATTTGATAGTGTTACCTATTAGTGATTAGAGAGTGAAGGGCTTTCAGTGTGTCTGTACTGCAGAGTTGGCTTTGATTGATAAATTGGGCATTATGCATTTCATAACTTTTTAATTCTGCCTTGAAGTAATGAGACTCCCTCTTCAAATTCCTCTTTTCCCTAACATTTTGAAAACATTTTGGAGGTATGAGAGGGGAAGGAAAAGAACGAGGAGAGAGAATGTTCATAAACAAATTGTGCATTATTCAGTGGAACAGGCTGAACTCTGCTGGAGAGAGGTACTTCTAAATTACCCAAATATTAACACTGTAATTATTGAGCATGGATAATAGTTGTGAATTATGGATCAGTCAGGTTAGCAAAGTCATGGCTGCCTAATAAGAATGGTGTGATGGGAATGTGCAGGAAGATGACTGAAGATTCCCTCTTTGTGTTTTCATAGTGTGTCCTCAGCAGAGGGGGCTGCTGCTCCCCTGCTGGTCCCAGAGATCTCTGAAAGTGCCCCCCAGGGCTGGAGCATCCCTGGCTGAGAAGGACCTGTTCTGGGACAGCACAGTCTCCATGCCACCACAGCTCTCTGGTGTGCAGCCCAGCTGGGAGGCCCTGGGTGCTGAGCTTTGTTTGACACTCACCGACTGTACCCTGGGAGGACCTGGTGTGCTCCGAGGCTCAGCCCTGCATGGGAGTCACTGGCCCTTGGAATCCTTGTCTTCCCTGCAGGGCTCTGGGGGTGGCAATGGTGCAGGAGGGTGAAGGACCTGACTTTGTTGGTGACCCACTGCCTTATCTGCAGAAAAGGATCTCCCATCTCCACCTCTCACTGTAAATCAAGATAAAGTCGTGCTGTGTCTCTGCAATGTGTCTGGACATGCATGAAGGGAAAGTGCAGCCTCAGAGCCCTCAGAGGATATCCCACTACAGTGACTCCAACAGGAGCTCCAGCAGGGCTCACTGTTAGGATACAGATTTATTTCTCTCTGTCTGGGTGCTGCTGAGGCAAGAGGTCCTGCCTTATTCCTCTCCAGCTCTCGAGGTTAACCCACAGCTGCTCCTCTATCAGTTTTCCAGTTTGTACCTATCCAGCTTCTTGCCTTTTCTTCAGCCACATCTATTTTCTCCAGACAAACCCACTTTTGTTTCACTTCATTTTTTAGAGGATGGCTGTCATATATTTGAAGTGTCTGCCATTAACTTTTGAGATTCAGTGACCTTTGTTAATCAGGAAGGAGGGTTTTTAGAGGTCTACAGGAAGAATTAATCATATGTAAAGTGTTTGCTTTAAGAAGTCTCTTACCAAATGTGGGATTTCCCAGGTAGCCTTCGAAAGGTCAGAGGCTGGAGGCAGCAGCTGGGAGCAGCTGGAGAGCACTGCAGGAGGACAAACCCTCTCAGAGCAGGTTCAGGACTAGGGAGAGACCTGGGGTAACACATGGCACTGGGGAGAACCCATTGTTTGAGAGGCTGGACTCAGGCCAGAAATGTGGAGTTCCTAAGGAAGCAGTACACGAGGGGCACTGTGCAGCTGGACCATGCTCACATTTGCTTGCAGTGTTCTCCTAGTCCAAAAGCAAGTTTTTGTGCTTCCAGCAAAATGTTCCTTGAGACTGGAAACCATATTTGGCTGAAAGAAACCACGAGAATTTTGGATAAATTTGCAGTCAGCTGCTGGTACAGTCCCTTCTCCCAGGCATGCAGGGAAGTGGAGTCTCTAAAGGAGAAGTTTGCCTCCTGGACCCTGCCTCTGTCAGCTCTTGGTGTGGCAGTTCATGGTCAGTGGTGGCAGTGGCTCCAGAGCTGCCCATGCAGACCCCAAAAAGCAGAGAGGCTTTGACCCACAGGGGGGCTTTGTGTCCTGGATAAACACATTTGATGAAGTTTAGCCTGAGGGATTTCAAAGTGTAACAACCTCCTCTCTCCTCCAGCACCTGTAGCAGTGATTATGGGACCTTCTAGCTCTGGGTTGGACCCACAGAGGAAAAAGGGCTCACAGAGAAAAGGGCATTTGGCAGGAAAAGGGACAGTCAGGGTCATTGATACCCTAAAGTGTCTTGGTGTGCAGGGTCCTTGCAAAGGAATCTTTCTCTGAGTTTTAGAGAACTCTGCCAAACCCCTTAATGTGGTTTTAATGTGTTGTGCTGTACTCAGTGGTGGTTTTTATTTACCCTTGGTGTGCTGTGTCTCAGTGAAGCTGATTTTGGGAGATTCCTCCCCCATTAGGTGCAGTGCTGCCAGTCTTTGGTTTCCTACGTGCAGCTTTGGTCTTCACTCCCCTTAACTCCTGTTCTCAAACTTCCTTTCAAAGTTTTACTGAGTCCTGGAGAATAATTGCATTTGGTGTTGCAGGGGAGCCCATCTGGAGGGTTTCCCTCACAGAAGCCCATCTTGTGACAGAAAGGGGAGTTTTCCAGACTTCTTGGCCCATGCAGGGGAAGGGCACCTTCAGCACTGGTGGAGGGAGGGAGAAGCCACCCCACCAGCCCCCCATTTGCAGCGTGTGCTCTTCCCTAGGGGTGTATTCCAGGCCTGATTCCAGCCACTGTTCAGAGGGACCTCACTGCAAGATGGCTCAGAGGGCTCCCAGGGGCTTCTCCAGGCTCATCCTGCAGCAGTGAAGTGTGGGCATTGCTCTTTCTCCCAGTGATTAAAGAACAGGGCTTTCCTTTTGAAGAGTTCATTCCCAAAAGCATTAATGGCAAAGTTATGTGCTAGAAACATTTCCACCCGATCCAGAACACACAGAAAGTCTGAATATGAATGATTTAAAGACTGTGGGAAAGCATAAAGATGTTAAGGTGAATTTACTACTTTGTTCAGCACATAGATTGTGTGAGGGGTCTCCAGTATGAATTAAAGAAAGGCTCCAGCCATGAGATATTACAGTTTAATTCAGACATTAGCACAGGGAGAAGACAGTAATGTATTACACAACTAAATAGGATTTCCATACTGGATTGCACCTGTGATCTGTATGGACAGTGCTGCCTCTGTCAGGAGGAATAATGTGATGGGGATAATGGGCAGCTGTGGAAGGATTTACCTGGAGCAAGCTCTGTCTGCTAAGAGCTGGCTCATATCCCAGACTGACGGTGAGAGTTCATTGTTGCAGTGTCCTGTTGGATGTGAGGGAGGATGTTCTCCTGACCTTCAGCAGCCTCAAGGCATTAATGAATCACTCACATCTGCCCCTTGTCCATGTCAACCAGCAGCAGGTTCTGTGGGACAATGTGTTTAAAAACACAGGGATTTTTCTTTTTTTAAAGGCAATTTAAAATGTGATTTGCCCCAGTTTTGTACTGAGGCGGTGGGACATTACAGAGCCCACGTTACCTTCATTACATTACTCATTATTCCAATCAAGACCAATGCCTCATCACTTTTTAGTCTTCCCTTCTCTAAACTGAAGATGGTACCAGTTTTCCTTGCCTCTGAAAATATTTCCAGATGGTACCTAGGCTTTGAAACTGGTTTTTTTTTTCCTTTTTGAGGTCAGGTTGTGCCAGTTTCAGTCGAGGCTGGATAAACTTCCCAGCTTGGTTTTTTAAAGTGTCATTTCTTGTTCTGTGTCTCTCTAGATCTTTGTTTTGACTTTTGACCACTTCTGGTTACAGACCTGTGGTTTTCCTGGAGCCTTTATTTCTCTTAGAAAACCTGGAGGAAATAGAGGTGGCTGAGGGAGAGCACTGTGCCTGTGCAATGTGTGTGCTACGAGGTTTCCTTCTGGAGGATTTCTTCCTCCCTGATTTTTTTAATATATTTTTTCCCCAGTTTAAGCTTTCCCAGGAATAGCTCTGAAGTAATCCCAGTGCTCTGCCTCTGCCCATTTTTTGGCTGAGGAGGCTTTGCAGTGTGTGTTGCAGGGGTGATCAGCTCTGGGTCTGTTGCACAGCAGCAGCTCGGGCGGGCGTTCGCTGCTCTCGTTCCAAACAGCCTTCCCGTGCCGTGAGGAGTGCAGGGAACAGATGGGCCAGGGAAGTACCTTGCTCTCGGTGGGTCTGGAGAATGAACTCATTATCCAGCCAGTGGTCTGTCACACCAGCCTCATTTACCAGTGGCTGGTGTGAAAAACAAACCCTGGAAAGCAGAGCCTGGCAGGGCGTGAGCGTGGCCGCACCAACCGCGGCGGTGAGCAGCTCCTTGGGGATGAGGGATGGGAGGGAACCTGGGAAGGCAGACAGTTACAAGCAGGCATCAAAAAGCCTCATAAAAATGACAGCAACTGCAGCTTTTGGGAATTAAAAAATGTCCCGTGGAGAGGAGGCACATTCCAAGGCTGACTCTACAAGGAAAGTCCTGTTCCTCCTCCAGGTATTCCCTAAAAAGGCCATAAAGTATTAACAAAAAATGTTTAAAGAGCACGATGCTCAAACATTAAAAAACACTCAAACCTTCAGAGAGGTCACTGAACAGCTTTCCATCCTTCTCCTCTTCAAATTCCCACTGGGAACCACCTCTGGCTGTGCTCACATGGCTCAGCTTCCCACGCTGACAGCCAGGGAGCATCCACGGGGCTGCTGTGCTCAAACCACCTGAGACATGGAACATCTCCCTCCTTGTTCCTTGCCCTCTTGTCAGCAGGGAACACTCTTGGCCAGAAGCAGAGTGCAGATTTTAAAAGAGGTGAAACTCTGGGATTTAGCCAAAGGAGTTGTCTGAAAGTCTTGGGGAGGTTTGGTTTGTTCATTGTGGTGAAAGGTTGAGGATTACAGGAGTCCTCTGCAGTTGCTGCTTTGGTTGCTGGTAAAGATAGGGAAAATTTTGGCAGTGGCTACTCAGAGGAATATAAAAAATGTCAGAGCTGGCAGCAGTCTTGGAAAGGGAAAGTGCAGAGTGGGAAACTTTTGTTTATTTGTAGTACAATCCATGAGGAGTATGGGGGAAATTGTTGTCTCTGGGTTACTCTGTGGGTTTGTGTGTGACTGCTAGTGTGTAAATAGTATTAATCTCCCTGATTCAGTTCTATTGTTGGGAAATCTGGCTGCTGTATAATCCCAAAATGTATAATCCCAAGATTCATACAGGCAGAGCACAGAGTGTGAGCCACTGTTGTGTGCAGTGGGGTCCTGCAGCCACAAGGGAAACTCCATCAAACAAACACCTGACTGGCCCCAGTAACATCTCCTGTGCAGGGACAAGTGGGAGGGCACTCCAGCTTTCAATTAGGCAGGATTTTGTGTTTTTAAAATGCCTCAAGACAACAGGAATACATCCCCACAGGCTGCTGCTGGGGTGTTTTGTCTCAGACTGGTGCCTGGCACAGCTGGCACGGCGATGGCGCGTAACCTCTGCAGTAGGTGAAGAGCTGGAGGCAGCCAGATGTTCCAGTGTGGATGGCTGGGATCCTGCATTCCCTGCCCACACAGATGGTCCTTGGGAGCACCCTGGCAGCCTCTCCCTCCCCACACCCCTGCCCACCTGTTGGCACTTAGAGATCCAGCTGAAGAGTGGCTGAGTTCTGGGGAGAGCAGGACAAACAGATCCAGTGGCACTTGTGGCTGGGAAACAAGGCAAGCTGTGTGCAGTGCATAGCAAGGAAACCAGCAGTGAGGGCTCACTCCAAAGCAGGAGCTTTCTATCCAGAATCCATCCTGGTAATGCACCAGATTGTGGCATGAATGGAATTCCAGGGGATTTGTTAAATTTCTTCTTTTTTTTAATGAAAATTTTTCTGTCCTGAGAAAAATTAGTTGATGTTGAATTGGATTTGGTGGTTCTGCCATGTGCTTAGAATAAAAAATGGCAGAGAAGAACAAATTGACTCTGGAAATGACTTCTTATGAGCTTGGCTTCAATCCTGCCAGCCCTTCCTGTAGGAATGAGCCTCCCACCCACACAGAGCAGTGGAAGTGGAGCAGCCCCTTTCCAGAGGCAGCTGCAGAGCCTTATTAGAGCAGTTTCAGAGGGGTTTGCAGCAGACTGCACTCGTGCTGCAGCCCAAGGGGACATCTCCCTCCTGCCTGGCTGGGACCACACATTTACCCCCTTCCCCCATTTCCCACCCTTTTCCTCACAGCAGAAAGGAGCAGGACTGCTGCCCCATCCCTTCCTGCATCAGCACAGTTCAGAGTGGCTTCAGCCCTTCATCCAAAGCTGGAAATAAACCCAGAATCAGCCCAGACCTCAGTGTGACTCGTGTCACTCCATTCTGCAGGTGAGAGGAGCGTCCAGAAGGGAAATGTGAAGCTGTGGGAGCATCACTCAGCACATCAGGCTTCACTGCATCCCTTTAGGGAACCTGCCAGGCTGGGCAGTGAAGGTGCCATGGACTGGCCTGGCATTCCTGACCTCACAAGGGCCACACTGACTCCCAGCAGTAGGAAAACATAGCCACAGTTATTTTTTTCTAATAAATCATACCTTGCAGTTATGAAGTGGAGCACTGACTCCAGCTGACATTTGGTAGGAGAGCTGTCCAGCAGGGAGTTTGTCAGCTGCTGCACCAGGTGGACCATCACAGCTGTTTAAGGAGTAGCACTGCATCATGCAAAATATTTTGCAGGCAGGCACTTTGCAAACCCTGGAAAGTGTTTTTCAGATTCTTCTGCAGAGGAGGTTGCCAGTCAGTAGCATGGTTTATTTATTTTGTTTGGTTTTCTTGGGTTATTAAACATGTTTTATTTATGGAGTGTGCTTTCTAGAGAACTGTCTGCATACATGTTCTTAAATAAGGCATCTGTGGGTGCTGGGCTGTTGTTTGTGTGTGTGGGGCCCTGCTGGTGCTCCATGGGGTCTGTAGGAGCTCTGGGGATGTGCATGGAAGTGCTCAGTGAACCAGAGAGCAGCGCTGCTGTGGCTGAGTTTGTGGAGAGAGCTCCTGCATGGCTCCCTGTGAGCCCCATCCCCTGTTCCACCACAGCTCCTCCCCTGCTGCAGTCCTTTCCCAGGCAGTTTTAGTGCAGAATCCAGAATGGCTGACTCCAGCCACAATCCTCTTCAGCTGAAGCGTGGAAGCAACCTTGTGTCACAGAAAAGTGTGAATTTGTCTGTGTGTGTGTGAACGTTTGCAGCATCTGTTCCCTCTCCTGCAGCTCAGAGTGAGAATTTTGCCTCCTTTGCTCAGCTCACACAGGTACCTGTGGTGTCCTCCACAACACAATGCACATTTCACAGTTTTTTTTCCACTGGAACACACCAATACATGGGCACAGGTGTAGCAGTACAGTGCAGGTAGAAATCTATTCTGATAATAAACACCCTCCTGCCTTGATCTGCTCTTGTCATCCTCTTAATTAAATTGATATTCCTGAGGTGTATTCAATTTAGGATTTGGTGTTTTTCCTATTGAGAAGCCCTAGTAGAAGGAATTATGTGCATAATGGTGTGGCCAGCTGGCAGAGCTGTACTGAAATACAATTTCTGCATTTACAGGTTGGTTTTGTCCTAGCAATCTGCAGGGCAGCCAGTGGGCAAGGAAACCCTGCTTATAAAGAGCTATTTCCCATGATTATTAATGCCCTGGAGGCTGAAATCAAATATTGCTAATCCATCACTCACAGTGCTTTGACACTGAGCCATCACAAGGAAAGAAGTGTAGTTTAAGTTGTACTTTGACTGTAATGGGTTTTGAGAAAACTAAGATTATCATCTGGAACAAAAGTCTCCAGCTGATGTCACAGAATGAATTTAAAACTCCTCCATTCTCTTTTGGTCATGTGGGAACTGCTTGTCTCTACACACCAGCTGATTTCTCTGGAGCAGAGAATTTTGTAGCTGGGGCTGTTGGAGTTTATTGAAATGAGTTGTAGGTTTTTTTGTGGCAGCTTAATTTACAGTTTTCATGTCTTGGCATTTCAAATAATTTTAATTGAATAATTTAATTCAAATTAATTAATAAATTAATTAATTTTTAGGTTTACAATTTGTTCCAGAAGTAATGCAGTTTGCTGAGATTACACACATTTTCTGCAGTTTTGATTTTACTGCTGTATTCATTTAGCTCAGCAAATTTATAAAACTAATTAAAACAGAAGTACTTTTTTTGATTCAAACTGTGAATGAAGAACAAGGTAAAATGACACTTGCAGAGAGATTAAGACCAATTGCAACTCTATGGCTGTTTTACAGCTTAGTTTTTTAAACTAAAAGCAATTGTTTTTATAGCAGGTTCTTGACATGGTTGTATTGTTTTCATGTTTTGAGATGCCAGGAGTGTGGGAGATTAGATCTGAGTCAGCAGTGTGCTCAAACCCATCTGTTGGTCCTCACTGAATTCCTTGGATTTCTCATTTGCTGAACAGAGATGGAGCTTTAGGGCCCGATCCCACTTCAGTCACTGAGGTTGTGCTGTCCCCAGCTCTCCTTAGTCTTGTGTGGCTGAGGGAGTGAAAAGAAGCTGCCATTTCCAGCCCATCCAGAGGCAGCACCAGGATTTTCCCTTTTCTTGGCAAGGAAACAGCTCAGTTCTGATGGCAGAGCAGGGAGCGTGTGGGGCTCTCTGAGCAGCTTTGGTGACATCACAGGGTCCAACACCAACCACCACGTTTCCAGTGACAAATCTGCACAGGGAGGGAAGAAAATATGATGATTTAATAAATTTCTTATGAAGTCAAATGATTCATGCATAAATCAAACTGCTTCATTAAAGGGGAAAGTCGTCTGAACACAGAGGTGGCAAAGGTTAACTCGTGACACCAACTCTGTGTCACTTCTCCTGAGCTCTCACAGGGAGCTGCTCTTGCAGCAGTGCCTGTCCCCATCCCCAGCTCCTCTGGCAGCTCTGGCATTTCTTGTGCCCCCTTTCACAGCATCAAAAGCAGTCTGAGTGTCAGGAGGAGTTCACAGTCCTGCTTTGGACAGAGGTGAATGGAAGACTTTGCTCTCTTTTCCTGTGCACATCTCGTGTGAGCCGCAGCATTCCCGGTGCCCCCACGGGTCCTGGTCCTGCTGTTCCCCACATCCTGGCAGCACTCCTGCCTCAGCTGATGTCTCTGCAGTGCTGTGAGGCTGTGCCTTTGTCTGGGCTCCTATCCCACACCATCCCTGTGGTTTTTCTTGCTGCTCCAAGACTGATCCCTGTCCGCTGTCACCGGTGGCAGCCGTGGCTGCTCTGAGCTGCCCACGTGAAAGGAGTTTTCAGGACCCATCTCCCACCCCATGGGCCACCCTGCACAGTCCAGGGTGTTTGTCTGACTCTGTTCTGGCTGTCTCAAAGACAGCAGTTTGGATTTTGGCTGATTTCACAATCCTCTGTGTTATGAATACACAGAGAGAGGTTTTGGGGTGCTCTCAGGGTTGGATGAGCCATCCCAGTTGTTGTCACCTTGTTTGCAAATGTCCTGGTGTTGTGCTCTGTGCTTTGGGAGTGATGGCAGTGACAGGGCATCTCAGCTGCTGTGAGGACAGAAAAAAGTACAGAAAGGTTCTGACCACACAAAACAGAATAATTTTTCAGTGCCTTTGGAGCCTTTGGAATTGATGAAGATGTGGCAGCAAAGAATTTACACATCCTCCTGACCCCTTATGGTCGTTCCCCCTGCAGTTCTGTGCTCACGTGTGCAGCATCCCTCTCCCCTAATCTGCTTGCACCTTGAGCAGAAACAGGGCAGGCAGAGAGAGGCAGCACCAACACCAACCCACCATATGTTGTTTCTAATGATTGAGAATGGTGGGTGTGCACAGCACTCTCCTCACACATTCCCTGGGCCAGGGGCCTGTGGCACTGCAGCTGTTGTGCTGTTATTTCCCCCAGCCCTCTCCCCTTCACAGCCAGGAAGCTGAGGATGCTGTTGCCATGAGAGGCCTTTGGAAGGCACCTCCTCTGCGAGGATGCAATTGCTGCCACTTACTCCCCTCCGAGTTACACAGCCCAGCAGCACTGCCAAGTGCCAGGGAACATGGTTATGATCAGGGAATTGCATTTTTTCCCCCCAAACCTCTGGCATTCAGTACTTCTGTTCTCATCCCTGTGGCAGAATCCGCCGTGTTTCCCCGATTTGGGGCTGGTCCCAGTGTGCTGCAGCTTTTGCATGTGGATGTCTTGCAAGTGCCTGAGAGCAGCAATGGGAAGAGACAGTAAGATGGTGTTGTTGTACTATTAGTTGATATTTTTATAAAACATCAGGAATTTGGAGTACAGCTCTTTTAATGTCTCATTCAAGCAGGCAGGAACATTGAAATGTACATTATTTGAAGCCCAAGAGGCACGCACTAGCATTTATAGTGACAGTAGAAATTTTGTATTCCAGACTCCTCAGGAGAAACACTGATAGCTTTATTCAAAATAATGGCACTCAGAATTGCTGAATCATGTTCCCAGAGTGTCTGTCCTGGAGGAAAATCAGTGCTGCCATCCCAGTCCTGTTTCCAAGAACTAAATAATGGCTGGGGTTTATGGTCCCAGCTCCACTGTGGTCTCTTTTCTTCCCCATTTTTACTGGAAGATTCATTCCTTTCCTTGCAGGTGGCAGGGGGGTCAGAACTAAAAGACCTTTAAGGTCTCCTCCAACCCCACCCATTTTTGGATTCTGTGATTTTTGGGGAGAGAAGTTGTCACTGAATAAGTCACTGAATTTTTAGCACTAGGTTGGCAGGGATGCTTAATAAAAAGCAATAAGGAGAGTTGGCCATTAAATACTTTATTAATCTGACAGACAGTGTTTATTTGTCATATTTTTTGATACATTGGTGAATTATCTGGCAGTAGTAAAGCCCTGGGTTTAGGTGACCTCGTGGTGAATCTTGGCCATTTTATTTTCCTGAGTGCTACAGGGAGACTTGTTTCATTTTTATGGAAGAACTCTGAGGTCTCTGTATGAGCTCCACAAGAAATAGCAAGATTCTGCTATTACATTAAATATAAGACCTGCTATGTGTTAAAATAAAGTGGAAGTCTGCATTAAACTGGCACAAGGCAGAAATTAACCTCATATTCTGAAAAAGGCACTGATGCCATGCAGAAAATAGTCTATTTGGAGGTCATTCTGCTGATATGTTTCTCTGCTATATCCCTTTTTTTTGGAGGGGAGGAGGAAAACAAGCTCTTGGTGGCTGAGTTCATTTTCTCCCGCTGCTGCTTTTTTCATTGAAGTCATCATAATCTTCCATTTGTGACATCAGAGTTACTGGCTAGCAAGATAATTATGATTTCACAAACTGAAGATTATGACCTTCAAATGAGGAAGGCACAGCGGGGAGGACAGATTCCTAAGCAACAGCCATCAGATATTTGTGAAATATTTGTGAAAATGTCCTTGCAGTTTAAAAAAAAATGAGGGAGAGAGGGCAGGAGGGAAACATCCAAAAAATATTATCAGCAGAATGAGTTGCCAGCCAGCATTTTTTTCCCCCAAGTTTTCCATTTGGTGCCCATGATTCTCTAACCTGTCTCATTTAGCCTTAATGAACACGAGACATTTTTTTAGCATGCCATATGTGCTGTGGTCCTTAGGAAAAAAAAAAAAGCCATCCAAATAACTTATTTTTTTATGTTCTGACTCTACCCAATCATAATTTACATTTTGCACAGTTTGATGCCCATCTGCAATGTCTTTACTATCAAAAAAGGTAATAAGAAAGGCAGGAAAAAAAACCCCACAGGAAAATGTTGAATGGCTGACACAAGAAAACCTGGATGGGAAAGAAGAATTTTTGTCCCTGTGTCAATAAGCAACTTGGAAAATGGGTTGGATTTGTGTCTCCAGGGGTGGGGTGAGCTCCTGTATCAGCAGTGGTTTGAGAAGAGCCCCAGCAGTTGTTGGGGAGTGTTGAGGGTGGTGAGTGGATCCCCCAGGGATGGGGAGGATGAGGAGCAGCCATCATCCTGAAAAGGAGCAGAGTTGTGCCTCAGCTGGATCCTTTCATACTTATGGGACAAGCTATTTAATCACCCCAAACTTTCCCTGTCCAGAGCTCCTTGCAAATATTCCTGAAAAGCTGGAAAGCCTTGAAAGGACTTGGATTCCTCTTCCATCCTCCTTGTCCTTAAACCCACCAGATCGTGTATTTTATCCTTGGAGCCTGGCAGGAGGAGGGGGAAAGGATGGGGTCACCAGAGAGAGGTCCCAGAGTGCCCTTTTCAGAGCGTGGCTTTGTGTCTGGGGGGGTCTGGGGGTGCAGGAAGGTGAGGAAGGACTGAGCCTCTCTCATCCTCCAGTGCTGCCGAGCGCGACGGCCGCAATGAGCGGTCACAAACAACCAGGGTTAGAAACCTTCTCCAAACAAACCTCCAACCACAGCCATCCAAACCAGCCACCTCAAGCCTCTGGAGAGGTGGGACATGCCCAGGCCACAGGTTTGGCCTCTCTGCAACCCCACCTTGGCCACCACACAGGGCAGGGTGTCAGGCTCCGGTGTGTCCCAGTGTCCATTTTAATTTCTAATGACCTCCAGGGTCTGGTTTTTCCTTTAGCAGCCTGAGTCAGAAAATGTCTCCTGTCCCTCACCTGGAATGGCACCAGTTCAGGAATGTTTCATTTTGGTAACAGGAGCTGATGGGAGCTGTTCAGGCCTTCAGTCACTTCCTCTGAGAGAGTACAAGGCAGAATTGAAAATGGCTTGCAGCAGTCAGAGCAGCCTTTGTGCCCAGCTGCCAAGGGTTTATGACTTAGAGATTCCTTAAATTCAACAGGTGAGCAGAAAAAAACCAGCTTTTCTTATTTATGGGACACACAGAAGAGAAATTCCTGTTACCATTAAGTCCCAGTGCTCCACTGGGATGTGAGCAGTGATGGGAGGCAGGGAGCTGTGCTGGAGGAGCTCCTGAGGAGTGGGTTGGGAGGAACCTCTGAAGGCCCTCAGTCCAGCCCCCTGCTGTGAGCAGGGACATCTTCAGCTGATCAGGTCGCTCAGAGCCTCATCCAGACCTTGAGTGTTCCCAGGGATGGGATTTCCACCTCTCTGGGCAGCCTGTGCCAGTGTCACCAAAACTTCCTTGTACACAAACTGACCTGAGTGAGGCCCTCTGGGCAGATTTCTTGACATTGGGGATAAAAGTCAAGATTTTTCCATGGATCAAGACCTCCTCCGTGCAGCCAAAGTCATGTCAGACTGTGTCAAATAGGGATGTGATATTTTTATGTAGTTCTGAGATTTAAGGATCCTTCCAGTGCAGGTGATGTACTGGGGATATTCCAGAGCAATCACAGCTAATGTAACTTTAACTTGGAGTGCTGGAGCCTGGAATACCCCAGCTGTTGTCATGAGGGCTGCTTTGCAGAGCAGAGAAAGAGAGCTGGATCCATGTGGGCAATTTACAGTCAGAAGTACAAATCCAATCCAAATCCTTCTGTCCCAGTTGAATCCACAGCAAAGTGCTTGTGGATCAAGATACAGCCCAAATTACTATTTGTATAAAATATTTAGTGACTAATTTCTCATTACAGATGCTTTGGGAAACGCTGTAAACTGCTTGCAGACAATTGAAAAATTAAAAGAAAAAAAAGAAAGGGAATTATTGACTGTGTTATTCAGTGCATGTGATTTGACCAGCTTTGGGAACTGCAGTGTTAAATCATGAGAGCATCTGGAGTAGGGAATTAGTAGAGAATAAAGGAGCAGCAGTACCATGCCAGGTACCACAGGAACAAGTGTACCTTTCAAAACAGAATTAATGTAAAGTTATAGTTTGAAAACATTGTGGTTGGAGTGAGAACCAGGTGCAGAACTGACCCACTGACCTTCCCCAAGCCTCTCTCCTATGGCTGGCCCTGCTCAGAGCAAGAGATGTTAATTTTTTTCCCTAGTTAATGAACAGAAAACTCCATTTACTTCTTCAATTTCACTTCTGCTAAACACAAACCTGTGGCAGTGAACTGAAAAAAAACCCCAACAGAATAAATAATACAGACAAATACATGGAGGAGTTCAATTATCATTTTCCCCTATTGAAACTGCCTTTTAACAACTACATCTTCTGACTGACAGCTTATTAATACTAATTACATTAGATATATGCAACATAACTAGTGCACTGGTACTTTCAATTATCTTCCCTTGTCTTCATTCCTTCCCCTGTGCTCCCATCCTCCCTTTTTATGCCCCATAACCACCACCTGGAGCTGCAGCTCAGAGCCAAAGGAGCAAAAGCCTCTCATTTCTTCCATGAGCAGGAGAGGTCACAAAATTGTGTGGTTGTGATGCTGTGTGGGTGCTCACTGAGGGGAAATTCAGCCTTGGCAGTGGTGGAAAATGCTGGGAATGTTTGGGGGAATTCTCTGTGGAAGCCCTGTGAATTTCCTGTGCAGGTCCTGTGAAGTTTCAGAGTTGGACTCAATGATCCTGGAGAGCTTTTCCAGCTTTAGTGATGCTGTGATTACTCTCCACGAGTCCAAGTTCCACTGGGGGTCCTATGAAGCCCCCAGGGAGGTCCCACAGTGTTTTAGGCTGACACACCCTGGTTTATCCATAATTTTCTCAGCTTTTCCAGAGCTCAGTGTAACCCCAGAGCTGATCCTGGGGAATCCTGGGCTGGCACTGGCTCCCCATCACCCAAACCCAACGTGATCTGCAGCAGCTTTTTGGGAGAGCTGAGCTGGAGCAGCACTGGCTGACCCAGGTCCTTGCTCAGACCAAGTCCCCAGCACTGTCTCAGCCTTGTTTTAATCCCTACTTAATGAACTCTCAATTGCTTATGCAAATCAAAGTGGAGGCACTTAAAAGTTATTTATAATTCCTGGAAACATTATGAAATCAATCATTCCAGCTTTTACAGCTTTTACAGTGTCATTTAGATCTCAAACTTTTTACATTATATTGCTATAACAGTTTATGTAAGAAGACAAATATGTTTTGATTTTATTTTTTATATAAGCTCGCTGATTGCTAAAACATCTCTGACAGTTGACATGGAAATCAGGGAGGTTTTGATTAGGCTTTTCTGATATGTAAATGTGTGTAAATGAGTTTTATATATATTTTAAATTTTTTTTTAAAGTTAAAGTTCTATTTAAAGAGCAGGCAATAGTATCCCACAGAAATTAAAGAGGGAGCCTGAGAGGAATGTTCATGTGAGACTGACTTTGAGATGCCCTGAAAGGTGCTGGGAGGCAACATAGGGATAAACAGGATCCCCAAATACCCTGAGATTTATTTCAGTAGTGTTTTTCTGTGGAGTACCTCAGGAATTTTTTTACCTGGTGCCCATAAGAAAGCCCAGCTGGGGTCCTGGGAGAGGATGCAGGTGATGGGCAGCACCTGGGGCTTTGAGCAGCCCCACCTGGGCAGGTGCAGTGGCTGCTGCTCAGGCTCTTCATGGCTGCAGGATTTCTCAGTAAATGAAGCCCAGCTGATGGCAAAGCTCACATCTGCACTCTGTAGAAAAAAACATAGTTTGTGCTGGTTTAAATCAAGATTTGTGCTGGTTTAAATCAAGCACTGGGCTCCTTGGACACAGACAGCTGGCAGTGGTTTCCTGCAGTCCCATCCTAATCTTGGTATTTTGAATCCATTAAGCTTCCCCAGGGGTTTACAGAGTGTGAACACCAGACTGAAGAGAGGATTAGTTAAATTTTGGGGTCCTTCTCACCCCTCTTTTCAGTTTCAGCCTCAAAGAGCCAAGCTGAGGCTCCCAAATATCAAGTCTGCTCCTGTGGAGCATCTTCCATCTTCTGCAAACCCCACAGCTTTGGGTCACAGGGCAAACAAAACTGCAGGGTGGAGGAGCTGGACCCAAAGCTCCCCTTAGAAGGAGAGGTGTGGCTGGAGGTTCTGTGGCTGCTCCATCTGCAGCCTTGGACCTCCCATTTGAGTTGTGCCCTGCTGGAATTTCAGAGTGATGGAGTTCAAGGCTCTCTTAATTCACCTGTTTTCTTTCATCTTCTGAAGTAAATTAACAGCTATTTTAGCTGTTTTATCGTGGTAAATCTGTAACATTTATTTTGAAAAGGAAAAAGGGCTCAGGAGATTACCAAGGTGTCCAGCTGTGATAATTTTACCTGCCTTGTAAAGTGCCGTAGGTGACTCTGAAGATGTAAAGCAAATTGAGGATTACATTAACTTCCTCCTGACTTGCTCAAATTATTAATTCAGTATCACCAACTATCAAATAGAGCAGGGTTATTATTTTTTTTAAGTATAAATGAATAACTGTCATACATGGCAGAGTACTGCCTGCAAATAATTAAAACCTGTTTTGATTGTATCTGTAGTGGAGGTTGGTATATCTTTTCTGGAGTTTTTTCTTTAGTGTTTTCTTTATAATACAAGATTATAGCAGCCTGCATTCACATTCAGCTTAAATAGGCAGAGGAATGAGTGCTGCATAGCAATGTGAATTTGTAATAGAATAGTTTTACCTTGGAGATTCACACGGTTTTTTTCAATCTCTTTGCCTCACTGCAGGGCAGATTTGTTACATGATGCTCAGTGAGCAAAGACCCTGCTCACTTCCACAGCTGGTCAGTGGCAGAACTGGAAACACAGTCCCTGTTGCCAAAACATTTTAGTCTAAAGCACCACTTGCAGTTTTGGAAGCTAATTCTCCTTTTTTCCAGAAAGATGGTGGTTTATCAGTTCTATATATAGAATAAATATACATCTGTAACACCAATGCCAGTGTTGGGAGGTGCTCTGCTTGGCTCCTCTGCATGCAGACCTTCCTTGGAAGGGACTTACTGATGGAATTTGCACAGTTTTGAGGGATGCCATTGCTGGGTGAGTGCTTGAGCAGTGTCAGTGATTCTGTTCCTTCAGTCCTGGCTGCTGCCTGTTCCCAGGAGCTGTGGGAAGCATTGCAGGGCTTGTTCTTGGAGGACATGGCAACTGCAGTGATTTAGAAGAGGATGCTGACTCACAGCTCACATTAGCAAAGCTGGAGTGGATGGCACAAAACTGTATTTAAATCTTTTCCAGCTCTCATGTTCGGGCTGGAACATTTTTCTCTGGTGGAGACGTGGCCTTATTGATTATTCATTATTCCTTAACCTTGATACACTGGAGCAGGGAGCAGAAAGAAAAGGTGGGAATGGACAGGAGTGACTTGTGCACCACACTGGATGAAAGAGTGGTTTTGGGATGGCTCCTCCCCTGCTGGAGAGGCTCACACCAGACACCTGAGCTCCCACAGTACCAGTGGGGCAGGAAAGGGAAGGAAACATTCACCCAACAGAAAAAGAATTTCAGTTTTCCATTGGGGCAGAATGCTGCAGTGTCCTGGCCCCAGGATTGATACAGAATTGTATTTTGCAGTTCAGGTTGCCTGTTTAGTCAGGCTTGGGTGATCCCATGTCCAGGGGACACTGCAGTCCCCTGCTCTGTGATGCTCCCAACACTGTGAGATCACTCTTTAAATTCCATTCTCCCTTCCATTAATCAGGAGCAGTTTGAAATCAGAAGGGCACTGTAGCATTTCTGTTAATCAATAACTAACTGAGCTATTAATTTTCTACTAACACATTCTTCTTTAGTGTGCAGAGAGTGAAAACTCGTCGATCACCTGTGCTGATCCTACCCAGTGCCCACGAGGGTCAGTGCAGAGGCTTCCCTGGAATCCAGGGAGTGTCTGGGGGTGCTCCAAAATGCCCCACTGGAGGTGGTGAGAGAGGCAGGAAAAGCAGGAGCTCTAAAACCCCCCTCTCATTGCTGTTTTACCACTTCTGCTCAAGTCCTCACCCCTGTCCTGCTGCAGGATTTCAGCTGGAAAATTCAACACCTACGAAATTTTGCAGCAGCAGAGCTCTGATAATGAGTTTAACAAATAATTAGCTGCAGTACCTCTTTGTTTTATTGTAGTGCAATAGTTGATGAACTTGCTATGCCACAATTAAGAGCTCATTAGCAAAACAAAATTCAAGGGTAACAAATACCTTAAGGGGATGTTTTTAGGAGTGTTTAATGAAATAATGAGATCAGAGGAAGACCAGTGAGGAAATGTAAATTCCCAGAGATGCTGCACACCTCCTGCAGGACCAGGGACAGGGCAGGGTCTGGAAGTCAGGACTGAAGCTCACTTTATTTGCCAGGCTTTGCATTCACTTACAAATTTTAGTTCTTTCCCTGTCATGAGAAATGGCACTGTATCCTCATTTTATTTTTCCCAGCTAGTAAAACCTATATTGTTTTTTTATTCTGTTATTTAAGTTGAAGGTTTTAGAAAAAAAGGACACATTCCTTTTGCTATGTAAGACATATCTCAGAAAATAGCTTTTTAATTTGTTTTGATCTGTTTTTTAAATATATTTTTCAGTCTCATTGAGGAAATCATAATCCTGACAGAAGTATTCCTGAGCTGCTCACAAAGCAACAGGAGATACATTCCATGAATCCATGTGCTCCATCACAGTGTGTTTCTAGGAATGTTTTGCTGTTGTTTCTATGCTTATTTGAGATGTCATTTTCAGTGGTTAACTCATCTCCAGAAATCCATCCCTCATTCTCTTTGTAATGGATAAAGCAATAGGACAAAGAGAGATGGTTTTTACCCTTGTCCTGAGAAAAACCTTTTAGAAAATGATAATGGGCTCCTAACAAAGGAGAGAGCTGGTTATCATTGGGGAGAATTAATCTCTGCCTTGATTGAGAACACCTATGCCAAATTACGAGCTACAGTATCCATCTGCTTGCTGTTCCCCAGCAATATAGATTTATTGTGACATTTCAGAGAAGGAGTAAGAAAACATATGAACAACTGTTGTGGTTCATTAGCCCTTTATTGGGAAAACGTGGTGCTCAGGGCTGTGAGAGGTGCAGGGAAAGACAATCCTTTGGCTGAAATCGTTGCAGTTACAGGGCTGGGGAGAGCATTCCCAAGGACAGGATTACAAATGAGCTGCTGCTTTTCGTTCCCTGACTGTGAGGTTGGGTTTTTTTGGTTGGAAGTGGAGCAATTCAGCTGCAGGAGGTGGGAGAAAGGGTTGGGGCACAGCCAAAGCCCCCTGGGTGGCAGCTGCTCTGGACACCAGTCACTGCTGCCAGTGTCAGGCAGATAAAAGAGCCTCACCTCTCCTGCAGCCCCGTTGCCCCCAGAGCTGGAGAGGGCAGCCAGCGTCTCCTGCTCCTGCAGAGCCACCCTGGAGACCCAGGGAGGCACCACCAGCATCCTGTCTGCCCTGATAGTCCCTGTTTGGTCTCCTACTGCAGTTGGCACCACCAGAAGCCCTTCCTTCGTGGCAGGTGTCTGGGAAGGAAAATCCATCCACGTTGTCACTCTCTCACAAGTATTTAATTTTAATCCACTCTGGGGGGCTGTTGCACAGGTACAAGCACACAGGCTGTTGATTTATTTGCAGTTAAGGCTCTCAGAGTCAGGATGTTAAAGCCTTCTAAAGCCAACTCCCTTTTCATATGGGAGAACCTTTGGAAATGCACTTTAGGTTTATGACACTGGCTTGGCTTAATTTAATTTACGGTTCACTTAACCGATTATTCAAAATACCAGATGTGACAGACAGTAGATTCAGCTGAAATATTACCTCACAGGCATGTTCAACACATAGAATCTGCTCTCCATATGGGAAGGCAGGGAATGTCCCCCATCCCCATCCAAGAGCAATCAATTTGGTTTTGAAAGGAGAGTGAGGCTGAGTGGGAGACAAAGTCCCTCATTTCTCCTGTAACCTTTGCAGCAGCTGATGTGAGAGTCCAACCCAGTGAGAAAAAATGGGAACTTCTGAAAATGCCAGAGGCAAAGGGTTTGTCATGTGTAAAACATTTGTTGCTTAGTATTTGCTGATGTGAAGTAATTCTTAGCAACTGTTAGAAGTGCAGTAAAGGCAGACAATGAAATAGTGGCAGAGATGTGGAACAGGCCAAGTTTTTAAGAGAGTTTGTGTTCTGGTGGCTTTGTGAAAGGAGGGGTTGGACACAACAGTGTTGGTAAAAGTGAGTGTAGGTCACAGATACTCGCTGTCTTTATCACGGAATTGTGGAATGGTTTGGGCTGGAAGGAACCTTAAAGGCCATTTAGTCCCACCCCTGCCATGGGCAGGGACACCTCCCACTATCCCAGGCTGCTCCAAGCCCATCCAGCCTGACCTTGGACACTTCCAGGGATGGGGCAGCCACAGCTTCTTTGGACAACCTGTGCCAGGGCCTTCACCCCCTCCCAGGGAAGAGTTTCTTCCCAAAATCCCATCCATCCCTGCCCTATGTCAGTTTGAAACCATTCCCCCTCATCCTATCACTCCAGACCCTTGTCCAAAGTCCCTCTCCAGCTCTCCTGCAGCCCCTCTGGGCACTGGGAGGTGTCTCCAGAGCCTTCTGTTGCCCAGGCTGAACACCCCCAGCTCTCCCAGCCTGGCTCCACAGGGCAGGTGCTCCCCTGCTCATTGAGCTGGGGAAGGTAGAGGTGCTTTCAGAGCTGGTCCTCAGAGGTGGCAGCAGCCTCCAGGTGTGAACAGAAGAGTCCCAGCAGTCTCTTGAGGCCTCTCTCCTTGTCTCTCACCCCTTGCACTTATCCTCTGGAGCAGGTTGATATGTTCAGTCAAAACAAGAGCAGTGGAGACAGGATTAACTCCAGGAGTACCTCTGGTTCAGCTGGCAAGAGCTCTTCCATCTTTTGGGGAACACCAGATGCCCATCATCCATGCTTTTGAAGTTTATGGCCTGAGGTTCCTTCATGTCAGGGCAGGACCTATCTAGGGCACTCCCCTAGACCTTAACTATTAAAGAAAGATTAAAAATTAAACTTCCAGTAATGCAGGAAGCTGAACTTTGAACTCCCCTGTGTCAGTGGAATGTTAATCTGATCTCAGCAGTACCCGATAAAGTCGATCTGTCTTCCTTGCCTAGTTAATTTTTAATCATTTCTGTGGATAGCAGGGCTCTGGTGGATGGCACTGAGAGGAGACTGCCTTATCCCAGCCCAAATCCCAGCATGGGATGAGGGAGCAATGTGAACTAAACTCCTCCCATTATTTATGCTCTGTGTTCCACCCCTGTGTTTGTTCACCTGAGCCTTGTTTTGAAGGTGTGTTCTCCCAGCTGATGCTCAGGGGTAACAGTGCACAAAAGAATCTGCCCACATTCACAGGATACTGTCAGGCTGTTAGTGGGAACAGCATTTCCTGGGTCTACAGCAAATGTCTGTGGTGGTGCTAACTGGGAAAGAGAATAGACCCATTCAAAAACTAAACTGCTTTTAGCTCCTCTTCTGGGGTGACTCCAGTGGTGTATCCAAAGGCACTTCTCTCAAACTTGATAAAATATTTCAAATTAACTTTTAAAGCATTGTTTAAAAGGTAATATTTTGATTCTGCAGTATTCCTGTTGTTCTGCACCAACACTACAAAGCCAGTGAGGGTGTCAGATTGTGTCAGCCCAGCACTGAATGTGCTGAGTTTTATCATCAGTGTAAAGGGAGGGGATACAGAGATTTTTGAGCTCATCTCCATTGCTTGGACAGTCCCAAATTACAGTGCTGGGACAACAGCAAGGCCAGGCTCTTGGTGACACAGGGCCACTGTAGCCAAAACCAGTCCAGAGCTTCCTTGCTCTGCCACCCTCTCCCTGCTGAAGGGAACAGGGTGACTCTGTTGGCACCACTGGTGTTTCCTGTGGGTCCAGGCAGCTCCCATAAAAAACTCAGCCAAAATCCCTAAAGGGAAAGGTGTGGTGCTGATGGCCAAAGGATCTTAGTGGAGAAAGTCAGAATTAGAGGGTCCCCAGGTGGCTGCAGAAGGAGAAAAACTCCCTTAAAAATGGACCTTGCAGAGTCTGAGCTGTCAGGCAGCTGGAGGGCCTTCAGAACCAAACCCATTAATTATCTGTGTGTAGGGAAAAGCTGCATCAGCAAGAAAATGTAGACAAGGCAAGGCAAGATGCTGCAGATGCAGTACAGGGAACAGATGTGTGCACTTCCATCCCTGGATTATCCCAACATGTGCATAATTTATTTGGGCAGCCGTAATCTGGAGTGATGCTGAATTCCCATGGTTTTTTCCCAGGGTTGGATGTTTAGAACCACTCTGCCTGATCTCAGATCCAAGCCCTCCATGCCTGTCTGTCCAGTGCCCTTTGGAGGTGACAGCTCCGTGGAAATAATTAGCAGAAATGCAAATCAACATCAGTACATTTTTAATACGTCACACCTGGAGCTGCGCTAAACTTAGCAGTGATGAATAAACAGCACCAGCATTCCCCTCCTTGAAAGGACAAAGAGCCTCCTGATATTTGGGATGTCTCTGGTACTTTTGCTATCTTGTGTAGCCAACCCTGAACATTTAATAAGGTGAGCAGGCCCTCCAAAATTAGTGAGATTAATAAACGTTGAATGTTTTCATTTCTGAGCCTTGGAGGTGCACTTAGCTAACATCCTCCCCTGCAACTCAAAGGCTGGGAAATTACTCCTGCTTAATGACACTGAGATACTCATGTAATCACCTTATTTCAGGAGAAAGACTTTCAAATAAACTCCAAGAGACTCGTGATAAAATAGCAGGAGCTGGCAATGCTGAAATATGAGCTTCTATCATTAAACCATTCGCTCTTAATTAGTTTTTATTTGCAATATTGACAGCTAATCTCCTCTCTCTATTATACCTGTATGACTTCCAGTGATGGGCACAGTACAGTGCAGAAGTAGCTGAAGACATAATTTGATCCTCTCCACATAAGATTTCCAAACCACACAGGACTTTTTAGGAGAATTAAGGTATATAAGACACGTGGCCAAAACATTCCAGACTTGACCTTGATTTCTTCTGTTTTAGAATGAGAGACTTATGGGATGCAGCCCAGTGGCTAAAAAAAAAGTGGTGGGATACAATTGTATCTGTCTTTCAACACCATCTGATTTTTGGGAAAATAAATAAATAAAGAGGCGAATAAATAAATAACTTTTCGTTTCAACAAGGTGACATTTGCTGATGTTCACTAATTTAGGAGAGACTGATTTATGCATGTTTAATCTTTGCTAATGATGACTCCAGGGCAAGAAATGAAAATAAGTGCAGTTAATAATACGTGTATATATTATTAACACCTCTACTGATGGAGAGGGGTAGATAAATGTAGGAGCAATTTGTAGGAGATCTGAGTGGCTCAGGGCTGTCAGAACCTCTCTCTCTAAATTAAAATGTGGAGAGGAGGGTTATTTGGACAGTAAAAATTCTCAGCTGATCAACTATCTTCAAAACTTGCATGAAAACTATTTGTAAATACAATAAGCAGCCCAGTTCCTCATGCTTTGGGGTGCTCTGGAACAGTGGAATGTGTATTGGTGGCATTGTTACACCCTGATTGTGGCTGGCTTCTCCTCCTGCCACACAAATACTGAGAGGGATGAAACCCTTCAGTTCAGTCCTGAATGCTGACAGACAAAACTTATTACGAATATTAATGGGCTTGGTCTAATCATCCTGCTATTTTTTTGTGTAATTTACTCGATCAGGGAGTTGGAATTCCCTCCTAGCTGTTACAGATTCAAGCATTTATGCAAAATCCTCCAGTCTGGAGATTTACAGTGGATTATCTACAAATATTTGAATACATTAGTGCAGCCCTTTAAATGCATTCCCTTTATTTACATACAGAACAAATAACAAGCAACTTGAATGACAGCACTGTAATTCCATCAAGGAGCTCGTGTCCTGAGAAACCATGGGAATAAACTGGTAAGAGGCCCATGGAGCTCTGCCTGGAATTACAGCTCTGTAACCTGCATTTCATTCAGTTTTTGTATTATTAAAAAAAAAAAAAAAGCCATAATTTTATAAATTGTGGAGTTGATGTTGTGCTTGGAAGAGGGAAAAGCCACAGAAGGCCTCACCCCTCCTACCACAGGTCAGGAAAAGCCAGGTATTTTCCATATCCATCAGTGTAGCAGCTGATCAGAGAGGAAACTCTGGAATCAGGTTGTTGATGGGGTGAGGGAAGGTTTGCTGAGACTCATGGGGGAGTTTGAGGAGCTCCTTTCCATCAGACTTGCCAGGCCTGAGGACAGGTTACCCTGTACCCAGGGTGGTTTGGGAAGTTTCTATTGCATTGCTGGGGCTGCTGCTCTGCACTCAGTCCCAGGTGATTTTGGTACATCAGTGGAGATTGATGTGGGAAGAGCAGCCTGGGCTTGGCTTCCCTTCCAAATCTTCCTCTGGAAAAGAAAAAAATCAGAATAAAATCAAAGCCAAAGACTTGCTGGCTTTCCTCTGTAGCCAGAGAGATGGGACCCTGCCAATCCCAGAGGTAAAGCCCTAACAGTTTCCATGGAATAGTCAATTATCTGTTTCATTGCACAAGCCAATATCTTTTCTCAAAAGGATGTATTAGGGTGTTTAGCCATTCAGGTGATCCATCTGGCTGAGCATTCAGGGATGCTCTGTAACTGAGCAGGCCCAGAAATGGTGTCCTTGAAGCTTCTGGGCCAGTGTGGGACTGTCCCTGTCCCCAGTTTGTAGGGACAGGGCTGGTGACCTTCAGCTCCTGGCTGGGGCCACCACAGCTCCCTGCCAGGAGAGCCTGACTGCACACTGGGTTTAACAAGTGCTGCTGCAGATGAGGGCTGAGGGGCCACCAGGTGCTTCCAGGGAGGATGCAAAGGAGCCCCCAGGCAGCAGATCCCTGATGAGACCCATCCTTTTCTCCAGCAGAATCTGCACCTAAATCCTGATGGGGTCTGGCTAAGCCCCTGCAGTGTGAGACTGTGCACTGCCTCCAAATCTCCTCTGCTCATAAACCCCAAATCACAGCTCCAGGACCCACGTTATCCCTGTTTGTACTGGGTGCCACCTCTGGCACAGCTGGAAGGGGCACAGTGGGACTTTTCCCACCTTCCCCTCCTGCTGCAGCAGGTTCTGCTCCAGTCCAGCAGCCCAGAGCCCCTGGGAGAGAGTGTCCAAGCTCTCCCACAAAACAGGGAATTGGGATTGCAGCATGGTTGGGTCCATCCTCACCAATTGCTGCTGGGCACGTGCTGAGATGCAACCCCAAAGCCTTGGAGTGCAGAAGGGGAGGGAAACCCCCCAGGAAAGTGCTGGCTCCCTGGGAACACCCAGAAGGATGCTTGGGGATGAGGCAGGACCCATCTGACTGCCAGCTACAGGCACTGGGAATGTCTAGGGGCAGCTAGAAGGACACTCTGTGTCATGTTTACACCCTCAAAGTGCTTGTCAAGGCAAGAGCATCTCCTGCAACACAAGTAAATTAAATCAAGGGTGCAATATTTTAATTACTGGAACTTCAGGCGAAATTCTACATATTTTTCTTCTGGGCTATCGTCCAGCTTTACAGGATAAATTCTTTAAAGGTAAATTATTAAATTAAATTAAGCTTTGGTTCCCACTTGCTGCTTTTTGAAAGTGAAAATTGCCACTTGGCAATGATTTGTTCTCCTCCTCCCCTCCTTTTTTAAAGGGAGCATTGCAAGAAAGTTTAAGTATGAATGCATTTCTTAGCAAGTGGAGTTATATATTTAATATAATCCCAAACAGATTGTCTCCTCAAACCCTGTTCATTAAATGAACTGTCTGCAAGTGTGATTTACAGTGCAACGTGGTCATGGGAATGTCTGTGTGTATTTAATAACTGCACAGTAATAGCTTATTGGCAGGAGTGGTAATTCGATTTTGGAGTTTTATCTTATTTTGGAGTTTCTGGACCGTGAAATCCTGCTGTCTGACACACTTTTCCATTGCTTAATCTCCTGAGATTTGTGTAAAGAACAACAACTTTCCTCCTTACTGAAGACACTGTGCCCTGCTGTACATTTTTTATTGCCAGCCCTCAGTGCTGCTCCTCACAGACCCCCTGTCACACTTATGGGCTCAGCACTGCCATATAAAATGCAGTAATAGACCAAAATATTGACATTTAATGAGCTAAGAGGTCCAGTCATAGAGAAGATAAAAATCTTCCAGTATTGCATAACTGCAAAAATTTTCAGGGATCGTTTTCTGCATAATCTGTTGTGTTCTGTATTTAACTTTCTGAGCTTTCCTATTGATTCCAAGTCAAAACTCTCTTATTTAATGTACTTAAGGAACTAAACCACTAATTCTTATTCCACACAGAGCCTTGTAAGTGTGCTCTCCTCCCTGTGGCTTGCAAGTTTGGCAGGTCTACACCTGAATCAACCAAAATTTTACTGTGGTTTTTTTTCTGAACCTTTGAGAAATGGTTTTAGAACCAAATGTTGACATTTTTTTCCGCTCTGAGCAGTGTCATTGCAGCTGCACTTCCCAGAGGGGTTACTGGTCTGGGGGACTCTCCCGTGCCTGTGGAGAGCTGGGGGACATCCCACAACATTTGGGATGGCAAGGAGGACACACTTTAATTCCCTTGTCATTATTTTGGTGTCTCTCTGCCCAGTGGAACTCTCATTGTCCCCATAAATACAGCTAATTACTCCTCCAGGATTAGAACTGAAATCCTTGCTTTAAGACTTAGCTTTACCTCTGAAATCACACTGTTCAAGGTTTTGATTATTTTAAATCATATATGAATAGTTGTACATACAGATCTACCTACCCTACTCTTCTGCTGGCTGGAAAATTAGGCAAGAAAGAGATGAAAATACCAAACTGGTGAGATGAGAGCATCTCACTTGACTGCAAGAAGTGAGGGAGGCACTGGTGGCTTGGGTGGAATTTGGTGACCTTGCTGTAACTGTTCAAGGATTTTAAAGATTTCTTCCATTTCTGGTGTTTCTTTTTTAGTTAAAAGTGTTGTTAATGAGAGCCTGAGGGGTGGGTGAGTCTTAAGCTGCTCTTTGTGCTGGTGGAGTTTTATCAGTCTCAGCCTCTTTCCTGTACATGGTGTCTGTTGTATCTTATCTGTGTACAATAATAGTATCTAGCAGGCTAGATAACTATTTGATGCCTATAAATGTGTTATCTGTATGCTCAGAAGTTTTCTATCAGGTGAGTGAATGGAAACTGCAGGAGCTTTGTAAAATTGATGCTGACTTGGGGGAAGAAGGAACTTGGCTGCATTTCCACTGCCGACACTGTTACCACATAGGGACTCATCTTTGAAGAGTTCTTGTCCTGTGAACTCTGACTTTTATTCTTTTAATTGATCAACAAAGGGTTCAAAAGCATCAAGGCTCTATGGCAGCACCCCAGGCAGGATGAGAATCCCCCAGAGCAGCAGAGAGCCCCGACCTGCAGAGTGGGCAATGTGCAAAGCAGTGTCGTGTTTGTACCTTCTGCCAGCAATTCAAAATGCTGCTGCTCACCAGCTCCTGAAGTGTTTCACAGTTGAAAATGAGAAGTCAGAGTGACAGTTCAGAAATCTGGTTACCCAAGTGCCAGGAGAACTGCTAGCTTGCTTTGCCTCTCTCTGTGGCTAACACAGGACACAGCAGAGGGTTTCAATATGCAGGAGCTTCAAATACGTGGAGCAAACACTGTCGCAAAAAGCACTGTCCTGGTACTTCTTTTTCTTATCTTTTCATTTCCTCTTCTTTCCCCCTTCCTTTTCCCCTCTTTTCAAAACCATATGGATTCAGAACACATCTGGATTCAGAACACATCTGGTGAAAGCAGCAGCAGCTGCTCTTTGGTTTTGGAAAGGACCAGCTGCCCAAGGTGTGCTGTGAAGGGGACCAGTGACACTGAGGACTCCACTCTCCCAAATTAATTTTGGCATCCAAAGAGGAGAGGAAAGGCCATCTGCATGAGGTTTAATTGTACCAGTGTATGCTCAGCTGAGCTGGCTCTTTCATCCTGCCTTTGCACTGTCTTCCCAATGTGTCATCCAGGCCTCCAGAAACTGCTGAAACCATTCCTTTGCTCCTCATCTTTGGCTTTGCCCTGATTTCATTGACTCTGCTGCAAAGCCTGGATCTCTGCCTGTGTGCATGGAGCATAGTGGGCACCCAGGCCCAGCTAATATCCAATATTTGTCAGGGAGCCTCTGCAGCCATCCATCCTGCTGTTGTTCCTATTGATCATCCTCCTCCTCTGGCATCCAAACCTGACCTGGTTTGCTTTTTAACCGATCACAAAATGAAACAAACAACCAGCCACCAAAAAAGCAAAGCTAAATAAACACAAACCTGCTGTTTCCTGCTCATGTGCTGTTGATAAATGTGCTCTCTCCTCATCCCTAAAAGGCTGTTGTACACAGTCAGGCTGTTGTGCCTTGCCATAACCGCCTCCACATCATCCCTCCCCACTTCTCCATATCTCATCTCGTCCTTAGGTCTCTCAGATGTTCTTATCTTAATGGAATTTTTCCTCACAACCCAGGAATTGTTCCAGGGAGCTCTTGCACATGCCAGGCAATGCCTCAGCATGCATATTCCAGCCCTGCATTGTCATGTGTTGCTATAAATAGCTCTCACAAAGAGTCCATATTTCTGCGGAGATTTGCCTGTCAGCTCCTAACAATGGGAGTCGTTCACAATGGGAAAATAGAATACCAGCTCCATCAACCTTTGACAGACTAATAGGGGTGATTTGACTTTCAATTTTTCATTATCAGGTTTGGCAGCCCCAATAGCCACGTTGGAAAACACAAACTGATCCTCACTCCCAACACGGAGGAGCCGCTCCCGGTGCCTGTGAGGCTGTGCCAGGTGCCCACTGACAGCTCAGGGCAGGGAACCAGCTGCTCACCTGCCAGCAGGTCACAGATCTCAGTCCTGCCCTTCCCTGCCCTGTTTGGATGGCTGCAGAAGGGTGGAGTGGTTTTCCTTCAGGCTGGAGAGGAGAAGGTTGTGTGGAGACCTCACAGCGCCTTCCAGGGTCTGAGGGGATACAGGGATGCTGGATCAGGAACTGGAGTGACAGGGAACAAACTGAAAGATGGGAAATTTAGGTTAAATATATGGAAGATAGATAAATGAGGGTGGTGAGGCCTGGCACAGGGTGCCCAGAGAAGCTGTGGCTGCCCCATCCCTGGAAGTGTCCAAGGACAGGCTGGAGGGGCTTGGAACAACCTGGGACAGTGGGAGGTGTCCCTGCCCACAGGTGGTGGAATGAGATGAGCTTTAAGGTCCCTTCCAGCTCAAACCATTCTGTGGTTCTACTGCTGAAAAATCCCTCACCTGAGTTTGCTCAAAGGATGCTCCCTGTGCCTTGAGGGCTCTAAGTCACCTGTTCAGAGCCTTGGCACTGAGCTGAGGCTCATCACTGTCCCTCTGGCTCCTCAGGGTGTCCCTTGTCCTCACTTTGTCACTGTGTCGTGCCTTGGTAGAAATTGCTTTTTTTTGGGAAGTGACATTGTCACAAGGCAGCTGCTCTGGGCCGTGCAGAAGGTGAATCACTCAATAAACATTCCAAATATAGCTCAGATTTGCCACTGGCAAGAAACAATTCCACATGAGAGCTGGAAATGCAGAGGCTGTTACTTAGCCTGTGATGTGAAAAGGCATCTCTTTACACCAGGATGGCTGTCCTGGAATAAAATCTGGCAGCAGTACAGTGAGCTACTTGAGGTCACTGCTTTTACCACAGAGTAATTAGCCAAGCCCAGCTTTATAGGCCCTTTGCAGGACCCAGACTGGCTCTTTAGAGGGGAGATGGAACATTAACCTCTTTAGGTAGAGTGTCACAGATTTTAGTGAGGCCCCTGGTGTGCACAGGTCGGTGCCAGAGGTGCCCAGGCCCTGTTAAACAGTTGGTTGTCCAAGCTGGGTCAGAGTTTGGAGATGGAAACATCCCATAAACAAGAGGTATCTCACAGGTTTCAGCTGTGCAGGTGGCAGGGGTTAACCTGGAACCAAACAACAGACAGGATGTGCAGCTGGAAAGTTGCCTGCAAAGGCTCTCCAAGCCCTGCTGAGTATCCACTGCTGTTAAAAGACAGCACCTCGGGGAAAAAGATCTAAAAATGGATTTTCAGGTAGTTAATGTTCCTCTAATTGCTTCAGAATCAGTGCCAGCAGTAGGGAAGAGCAAGAATGGGCTGGCCTGAGGACCTTGGTCCATTATCCAAACCTAAATCCTGGTGGCTTTGTGTCTAAGGGAGGTGCAATGCATTTATATATAAACAGCTGCATGATTCTGTTAGTTCAGAACATAGTCTAGCACTGGCTTACCTTTGCAATGACAAAGGCTTACCCTAAAAAATGACAAATGACAGGAAAACCTGCTGAAATGGGAACCACAGTTTAAGATACTCAGGGACCATCCTCTCTGCAGACAACAGCTTGGTCCCACAGCTTAGAAATGGAAAATTTCTTTGTTTCCTTCTGACTCTGGCACAGCAGCTGCAGGGATTAATTGAACTCATGAAATCTATTGATTTTCTGTAGCTGTTATTAAAAAAAAAGGCACTTTTGCACCCTGTGAAAGGTATGACTATCACTAAATTGTGTGCAATAAACCAACAAGGCTCCGGTCTGTTGAGAAGCCCCGAGTGCCATTAGTCTCCTAATTTTTATTTCAGAGCACAGAGGCTTTTATTGTGCTACTGAAGCTTCTGAGATAGTCCTGCTGTGCCACCAGCCTCATCTCAAGGGAGAAACCTACAGGATCCCAACATCTCTTCTGTGGATCAGCAGGGGAGGTGCTGGAGAAGCCACGAGGAGGTTTCTCACTGCTGCAGCTAAAACCTGTTCAGCATGAAGGTTTGGGCTCTGCATCTCCATGTGGATTCCCATGTGGGCATCAGGAGAATGGAGTTCATTTCAGAAGGTTTGAAGTCTTCCACTTGAGATAAGACATTAAGGTTTTTATTGCTGACCTCCCTGCTGGTATCAGTAAAAGCAAAGCTGCCTTCACCAAAGTCCTCCCCACTCAGAGAGTTTCCAAGAGCTGCATTTGTTTACAGCATTGAATAAATTACCTCCTCTAATACCAGGAGTGAAACCAAACCCCAGGGTGTGTTTGGGGCTCATTCTTAGATCCATAGCACTGCAAATAGGTTGGTACACGAGCATCAGTTTTTATTTTTAAGCACTCTTAACATTTATATAAAAACTGAGTTGTATTTTAAGACCAGACCAGAATTCAAAGACAGCAATGCAGTATTTTTCATCTGAGATTATCTAAAAATGTTTTTCTTCTATATGTTGTCATCTGAAGTGGCATGAGGTGGTGGTGGCTGCAATCCATGTATTGCTTTAAGGCTTTTTTACTTATTTCAGTGATGAGACTGTGGATGGTGTCATCTCTGCTGAACAAGGGAGTTAAATAAACCCCATTCCCCCAACAATTTTTCAAGTTCTTTATTAGCAATGTGCATGAGGATATATTATAAGCAAATTCCTTTCTGCCTTCTGCACTAACTAGAAGGGATTTTAGAGCACACCTGTTAGATTTGATGGCCCCCATCACCATATGCACACCAGTTTCTGTTTTCTGTGTTTTGGGGGAGTTTTTGTTGAGTAGCTGCTGGATAACTTAGCAGGGAAAGAGCTTTGCAAATGAAAAAGTACAGAATACCTGCTGGATGGTCACTATGTGATTAATACTTTAAAATCAGATTCTGCCTGTCCAAGGCAGCAGGAGGGAAGGAGTCCAGGGCCAGTCTGTGTGCTGTATAAAATACCAGCTTTTGGCATGAAGTTTTCCAGTGGTGTCTCCTTTGGTTTGGCTCAAAGAGTGCTATTTTATTTCCTTTAATTTAATATAAAACTTAGGAAAGGCATATATATTTATTAAGACTTCAGGCACTTCCCTGCCTGGCTCTCTAAAGACCTGAGCACAGCTCATCACTCCCATTATACCCAGTGAGAAGTGTCTGAGTGGGCAGAGAGGAGCAAAAAAAGACTTTGCTTGTGTTTTGGCACTGCTGCTGCAGTTCTGTGTGCCTGGCTCCTTCAGAGGAAGCATCAGCCCTTCTTACATCGGGACTGGTGTGATTGGAGCCTTAAACATTCCCTCTCCAAGCTGCAATTTTCCCATTCTTCCCTGTGTTCTTGGCTTGCAGGCTCAGAATTTGCCCCTTTTCAAGCCTGTCATTGTTGACAAACACGACAGTGGCTCACAGCTGTCCTGATTAGATGGATACCAGAGAGTCAGAGCCTTAATGAGGTGCTCTGGTGCATAATCACATCCCTGATGGGCACTGATGGAGGGAGCTGTCCCCAGGGATGTGCTGTGTCCTGCCCTCTGCCTGGAAATAACACTCACGAAATTGCAAAATTTCTTGACCAACTGAACGAGCCCTCAGTGAAAACCTTTCCAAATCAGCTTTAAATAAGAGCCTGTCTCTTTCCATACAGTGCCAGTGAGAGGTGCTTCCACACACGGTGTGGGCTGAGATTTGGGACTGGTTTATTTTGGGGGTGGTCCTTACCTGAGCCTGTGTGAGGCTTGGGCTGAGGGACAGGAGGAGCAGCGCTGGGAAAAGGGTTTTCAGGAGAAGGAATGGTGTCCAGATGGGGTCACTGCTGGGAAAATGGATGTAGAGAAGGGCAATTCCTGCACTGCCACAGGATCCAGGCCGAGGGAAGCTTATCTCAGTGGCAGAATTGTCTGTGGTGTCAGGACTCTGTGCTGGCTGCCTGGATCTTTGCTCCTGAGCTCACACCCTGTTCTGTGCTCCTGCATGCCAAAAAGGCTTTCTAATGGCACAGTTCTGTAATTAAACTCCAGGCTGTGACTGAGCCCTGCTGTGGTCCCTGTCCCTCCTGGCAGCCTGGGACGGTGGTGGCTCCAGAAGATTCTGTCCAGCTCTCCTCTGCAGCAGCGAGCTGGTTACAGAAAACACTGGGGCTGGCTCAGGTTTAATTACCATTAAATTAAGGCAGCAGTTACAGCTTTAAATTGCACATTCCAAATGAAGGGAGAGTGGATGTTAAACTTAATGACCTGAAGGAAACACTGAAGGTGCAGGAGTGGGGATGGATCTGGGGGCCTGTGGTTTGTAAAGCCAGAAGGGACCAGTGCTGTGACCTCCTGTGACCTCCTGAAGGCCACCCTGAATTAATCCAGCTGGGCTGGGTGTATCTCAGGAAACATTCACTTGTGAAATGCAGCTTTACAACGTTGAGGAGTGCACTTTAAATCTCAATAAATCATTTCCAGTTGTTATTTACTCTGGCTATTAAAATGCAGCATTTCATTTCAAGTCAAAGCTTGCCCAGCTCAATTCCCAGCTCCTGGGTTGTATCATAGCTCCATTTATTTCATAAAGAGGCTGCAATTATGGAACTTCAGTGTCCTGTGTAGGTATTAATCAGCTGTCATCAACTTGTGCCCTCTCCTTTCTTCTGATAATCTGAACAGATTGAGTTCCTTAATTTTTGCACTGACCACACATTGACTATTCCTTTACTCATTCTTGTGGCTGTTTGATGAAAATCCAGACGTGGGAACAGCACTGCTGGTTGCTGTTGTGGTTGTACCAATTCACATTAACAGTGTGATATAATCTTCTATTCCCATGTGGCTTTATTCTGCTGACACTGCCAGGGAATGCATTACATCCTTCACTACAGTGGCAATGCCTGGTCTTGGTTTCCAAGATTTTTCTGTATTTTAGCCCCTTTCTTCCCCAAATAGACCCTTCCAACCTGTAAAAGTGCTTTGTTCCTAGGATTCAGTTTATCCTATTTCCTAATTAGGATTTAGGACTTACTCAGTAGCTGTACTGTGGAGCACATAATGCTTGCTTGTGTTGATCTTATCAGGTTGCTTTGAATCAATACCTTCTCCACTTCATTATTTACCATTCTCCTAATCTTTGTCAGTCATTTGACATGTTTATCAAATAATGTTTTCGTATTTTCTTCCAGCTTGTTGATAAAAATGTTGTATAGCTGAGGGTCAATTACTCAGGGTCCTTGCAGGATCTCATTAGAAACACCCACCACTCTGTGATTCCTCTGTGGAGTGACTGAAACACAGGAAAATCAAATGAATTGATTAGTGAAGTGCTATAGGAAACGGTGACAATTAGGGAACTGCCACATTAAACAGTGCTGTGCTGGTAGAATTCGATGCTGAACCATGCAGTGCATTGGGTTTTTTTAAAAAGAATTTTTACAAACTCAGGAGAGAAAATAACCTCTGGGTTATTCAGTTGGTCTGGGCTGTGACTTTTTGAGGCAGAGTTTTTGTATTGGGAGAAGCTGCAGTATCCACACACCTGTGAGGTTTTCAAAAGGTTCTGGTTCATTTCAGTTTCTTTTCTTTTTCTTTGTTTTTCCCTTGAGGGAATCAGGATTCCCCCCCATGGGCAGAGCTGTACCAGCAGTGGGAGGGTTCCCCAAAGAGCTGGGCCATTCTGTTGTGATGCCTCCTGTCTCTGCAGCAGTTTGTGTGGCCATTTAAGTGTGGTGGCTGAGGATGGGGAGGAACCTTGCTAGAAATGCAGGTTCCTGAGAATTCCATTAATCAGCACCAGGAGAGGCCTCCCAGGGGAAGTTCAGCACCTGCAGGTGGGTGGTTGTTGAGTTTTGGGCAGCACTTCCTTCGAGTGTGGAAACAAGGGATTTCATAAATCATAAACATGCACAGCTGATGGGCAGGGTCTTGCCAACCTTTATTGCATTTACATCAGAAACTCTGCCTGTTTTAGTCGTGTAGATTATGGGATGTGATTTTTCACGCTCTGTAATATCAAGGCAAACCCTACCAAGAAAGCTTTGTTGCCTCAAGACTAATGAGGTTGTAAAACTCTATCCATAAAATCAGAATAATAGTACTCCCTGGCATCACAAGATTGCTGTAAGTACATATGTATATTCTGCACTCACGTGGCCTAATGATGTGAGAGCAAAACTTCATTTATTCATGTGAAGGACAAGTTTCTGCAGTGCACAAGGTTACAGGTAAAATCCCAAGGTTTCCCACCTCTCTGTGTAAATGGAGAGGAATCACCAGTATGGTTCATTTTATGCAGTGCATTATATAACATCAATTATTGCTGAAGTCTTTATTTGTCTTTCCACGCCGTTATCTGCTATGGTTCCTTTTGTATATTCTCATTTGTTTAATTAAATTACATTTGGTCTTTCCAGAGTCCTTTCTGTCCCTACTTGTTGTGGACATTTATTAATAGTGTCACTTGGTTGATAGTCTGTTAATTTTAATCTCGTCTGAATTTGATTATCTTTGTGTGTTTACACTTCAGAGACTTTTCCCTGAATTCAGAAGGACTTATTCTCTCTTCCACTGCTAGGCAAGGCAAGTGGCTGTGTGTACACTGCCTAGGTGCTTTAATGGCACTAATTAATCAAGAAGCAGTGCAACAGAGGAAGGAAAACATTACAAATGAGTGCAGCCAATTCATCAGCAGAGCACCATGACTGACCCACACTGGAAGTTTCCCTGGCATCACCCTCAGTGCAGGAGGAGAGCAAACCCTGACAAACCATTTTAGGTCAGGTTGGGGTTTAAAGCACTAATCTCTTGTGCTTTAGGTTCTGAAACCCTGTGATAGCACAGTGTAAGTACTTAAAAAAACCCCAGCCACTTCTGGGCATGTTCAGTGCAGCAGCATCATGTCAGTGTTTAAATGAGTTTTGTCAGCTCTCAGGTGTCTGGTCTTTTTCTCAGGGCAGCAGGTCTTGCTCTCTCACCTTGTTCTGCTTTCAAGTTTCCAGTGCTTAGAGTTGTTGGAGAGAAACTTTCAAAATGTGGACTTGAAATACTCAAAGCCCCCTCTGCAAAACAGCAGTATAAATATAAACACTCAACAGCTTTTATTTTTAAGTCCATGATCTTTGCTCATTCAGGAGGGGCTGAGAAGAGGTTGCAGGGAGCCCTTGTCTCAGGGATGTGGCTTGTTTGGAGGCTGCTGGGTGCCTCCAGGAGCACCTAGAACCTTGTCAGGGTGGGGAGATGGAGCAGAGGATGTTTGTGTTCAGTTCATCTGGAATTCGTGGTAGGCAGGCTGCACAAGATGGGGAAGGTCCCCTCGGTGGAATTCTGTTTCTGATGCCCAGAATTCTTTGGCTGCCAAGCAGCACAGAGGGAGCAAGGGGCACTTTCTTTAGCTGGTTTTGAAACAATACTCACCTCTCCTTGTTTATCCATTTTTAATAGGAAACATCACAAGGGGCTGAGCCTCTTGTGCAGGACAGAGCTCAGACACAAAGGCACAAGTGTCTCCTTGCTGGTTGTGTTGAGTGGGTTTTTTTTTTCCTTAGTAATTCCAGTTATGTTAAAATTCACTGTTGGTTTGCCTTGACCTGTACTGAGAAGTGAAATTCCTCATTCTTAGCTCTGGATCTGTCTGTGGGGTTTAGGAGTTTGAGCACCTCACAGCCCAGAGGATTGCTGCCCAATTAATCAGAGTGTTTCTTGACATTGCACCAGTGAAGGCAGTGAGAAGGAAACAGGTCTCTGTACCCCTGTCTACTCAAAGAGATAATGTGTAATTATTAGGAAATGCTGTTGTCAGTTGCCTCCTCTCTCTCCCAGTGGAGGCAAGGGGCAAGGATCACACACAATCACCTTTCCTCATTTTATCTAACAAGGGTGAAATTCCACTGTCAGGCATATTTTCCAGTTTAAGTCATGATGTACAGCAGATTGTTATGCATGATTATAAAAGCCTAATAAATTTCTCACCACCTCGTTTTCCCTGGCTGCTGGAAGTCAGGGATTAAATGCCATTCTGGTGGATGGCAAGGTGAGCTGGGGAGCTGCACTCAGAGCCCACAGCACAGGGCTGCACCTGCCCCTGGAACTCTGGGTCAGGAATATGTAATTTGTGTCAGCTAGCCTGCTGGAGATTTCCCAATTTCCCTCCCATTTGGGGGCTCACAAGCTGTGGGTCCATACTGAGCCTGGATTGTGGGACTGGGACTTGCTGCTGCCACAGGGGAGGGAAATTAGGAGCCCATGGAATGGCCATTCAAGGGAATTGGGTTTGCCAAAGTGGTCACTTTGTCCCATCATTCATTCTGGGCTCACATCTGATAATCTGTGCAAGGTACAAGGTCTGTCTGGGTTATCTGCAGGATGTGCCTGGGGCAGGGCTGTGTTTCTCTTCTAAAATTAATAGGAGTTGAATTCTGAGAGCAAAATGAGTGAATTAGGATTTGTGAGGGCTCCATGAGCTGCTCCTGCAGTGCTCTAACCCAGGCTGGTGTTGGCTTTCAGCATAAGAAACAAAAGGTTCAGTGGTTCCCATCTCTGCTGTCCTACATCACCAGTTCTGTCTCCCTTCTGTGCCCTGTGAGTGCTTTTTCTGCAGTGTGAGGTAGGAAATATTTCATGTAGGGATGATCAGAGTGGGGGCCTGGAGATATCAGTGAGACTGTTACATGATGAGGTTAGAAAGGGAAAATAGTGAGGAAAAAAATTACTGTGATCTTTACTTGGTCTTAACCATTTCAGAGATACCTGGGAGGTTTTGTCTCCTTTTCTTGGAGGTAGAATAATGTTAATTATCTCAGAGGGTGGCCAATAAGTTGCTGGACTACTACATGTTGTTAAATTGCTTATCTTTGCCAAACACAGGGATCCATAATGCTAACAAGGGACAGGCTGCAGCTGATATTTTGCTCTACCAAGTTCTCAGCCTGGACCAGGAGCTTTTGTGGTTCCTGTGAGAAGCCCAGGCTGGCCCAGCTCAGCACTGTCAGATTGTTTGTCTCAAGGGAAGTGTTGGGCAGACAGGCATTTCCCATTATTGCTTTCCTAGTGTTAAATTTGATTTGTTCTCTTACCTAGTTCTTGCTGCAGGAACCAATCATGCCCTGATTTACTCCCCTTTCTTTTTGGTTACACAACCATTTGGAAAGGACACCCCAAATGATCTATTCAGCTTCAGACTGGCACAACTCTGCTAAAAGGTTGGAATCCTTTAAATTGCTCTTTTATTTCCTTCTTCTCTCTCTTTTTTTTCTCTTCAGGTTACTTAAAACATCAGCCAGAAAAATATTGCTGCTCCAGTAGTTACTGGAAATACAAGTTCTCTTTAAAATCATGTATCATACTAAGCATTCATTTTCAATATGTGAAGGAAACCTACTGTAAATGGAGAAATGAGGGGGCAGGGGCAGAACTGGGGTACAGCTGGGTTCTTGGGGTGAACACCTGAACTGGAAATGCAGTTGGAGGGAAAATTGTGGGAATGAAATGGAACAAAATTCAGTACAGCAGGGAAAAAGACAAACCACTAGTGAGTCAAACCACCCCTATTTACAACTAATCCTGACTAGCAGAAGTTGCTATTAGAATAATTTGAATTACCTCAGTGGAATAAGGTCACTCTTCCCATGACTTCCATGATTCTTTGGAATTGTTTGCTACATGTGATTTTCTGAAATGTAACTCCTCACCACAACATACACAGGTCTCAAAATTATCCTCCCTTACCATTTTATGTCTCCATTAGTTCAAATCAGTTTCAGATCACTTTAATTCTTTTTCTCTACTAACTCAGTGAGTTTTTGCTGAGATGTGTTTCCACTTGAACTGCAGATTTTTGAAGGATCCTGCATATGTTGGATTCCACATATTTACACTTGTGAATGCTGCTGAAATTGCTGAAATGTTAATTCACAAAATATGGATTTCCTGAGTGCATTTTGCACAGCCTGTAGCATGGGTTGTGTTTATTCTGAGGGGCACAGGACAGAGCAGAGTGAGGTTTAAGGAAACTGGTGAAATGGCAACACCATTAACAGAGGAAGCCTGTTAACTGATTGGTTTGAGAGGGAGTAGCTATTTTGGTTCACTTATCCCTATAGATTTATTGGCAAATGCAATCGAATCATTGCTTGCAGTGCAGTTCCAAAAGGGGGGAAAAATGAAAGAAGAAGAAGAAGAAGAAAAAAAAAAAAGCAGCTTTTCAGAGCTCAACTTTATTTTAATAGGTTAGACTGCTGCAAACCTGTGTGATGGTGTTTCAGATGAAAGGACTGAGATCTAACAAGTCTCCATTCTGTCAAACTAGAAAGGACATGAACTATTATTTTTGACACAGAGGGGAAGTAATCAAATATTTAGGTCTTTTGTTTTCATTAACCAGAACAGGAGGATAAAAAATAGATACCAGAATATTCCTTTTGATTTGCTTGGAGAGTAAGTGAGGCATAGCTGTTCATTCTTCTTCATTTTCTCTCAGAGATGAAAATCAGGAGCAGTTCTGTGCTCCCTGGAACGTGCTCCAGTTTGTTGTGGAAGGAGCATTTTCTCTGTCAGCGTAAAGTGTCCGCACAGAGCACTTTGTCTCTCTCTGTCTCCCTTTTATTTATATGAATGGTTTTTCAGCAGAAATAAGTGCTTAAGTGCTAACTTTTTTTATTTTTTCCCCCTTGAAGAGAAGATGAACTGCATGTCAGTGTGTGCAGACAATGGATGAAAAACAAACAGAATTTGTTTCCGAGGTGTTTTCATTTACGCCTTCTCGGGGCTCGATGTGAAAGTGCCTTTCAAAACACCACGGGCACAGCAGCTTTTGTGCTTTAAATGAAGACTGAGATTCTCTGCTTTCCAAGAGAGCCATTCAGAAGGGTGAAACCTAACAATTCCCACTGATCCCTCTGCAGGAGGGTGTTTTACAAGGACACCCTGATTCCCCATCTGAGAGGTGCAGAATTTATAGGAGAAACAGAGAGGGACAGGCAGAGATTTTTGCAGGGCAGCATACCAGAGGGCAGTGGCAAATCCAGGAGCATAAGCCAGGTCTCCTGAGTCACAAATGAGATGTGGTTAAAGTCTGCACACAGCAGAGTCTGGGCTTTAATGCAAAGATTTATGCAGGGGCTGCTGGGATGCACATTCCAATATGATAATGGCTAGAATGGACAATTGTCCCACTGGCTGTCATTGAACAATCCTCCAGGATGGTTTGTCTGCTCAGCAAAGGAACTGGAAATGAACTCCTCTGTTTTTATTCCTTTTGTTTTGAAGACCTTTTCAACTGCAGAAATCATCCTCATGATGTCAGCTGGGAAAGATTAACCCAGTACTTTTTTTTTTTTCCTGAAGGTGAAAAAATACGGAAAATTGCCTCAAGAAAATTACAGACTGTGTCCTGTTAAAAAGCCATTAATGCCTAAGGTGTTGGGGAGAAAAGGCATTGAAATTCCAAATATATTGGATGATTTTTCCCTGGCATTTAAAGGAATGAGAGTATATGCTGATTATTTTCTCCCTCAGATGAGCTTTTGTAGTTTTGGTCCAGTATTTCTTCATTAGGTGAGAATTAAGCCTTACAGAAATGTACACTGTTTTCTTGCTGCAAGATATCCTAGACAATTTCTCATGAACAGAGAATTCAGTGGCTTACAAGTCATGTAATTAGGGGATTAAAATCTAAGTGTAAAAGGAATTCTGAGACTCAGGTAACAGCTGGAATGAGCAGGTTTCCTTTGCAATGTCTATAGGAGATTGTCAGGAAGAGGATCCATCTTGCTAAAGGTATAAATCCTGGAGCTAGGGATTTTTCTTTCTGCATGCCAGTGGAGAAGACCTGTTTGATTTAAGTCATGGTTACGTGGATGTTGCAGGGGAAGAAAGTTTCTAAAAAAAGATCCAAAGTGTATTTCATGCATGGCTTTGTGATTTGTATCAACACCTGACTTGCACTCAAAAGCAAATGGGGTTCACTGTAAGAAAAAAATTATTAACAGACTGACCAGAAAAGCTTGTTATTGGTTTGGACTATCTAGCAGTGGTTTAAATGTGCCATCCATGGGAAAGCAGGGCAGAAACCTTAGAATAAAGGTATTTTAAGTGTCTGCCACTGATGTTATTTCCAATAAGCTGCCCTTCATGGTCAGAAATGATGGAAGGCTGGCAGTCCTTTGCTTTCTCTTGGACTGGAACAAGATAAGAGTTGCTGCATTTGAAATGTATTTGAAAACTAAGTGGACGAAGAAACAATGACAATTTTATTTTTTAAGTTCTGTACCCTGGCACCACAAAACCCACGTTTCCCTGTGTGAGGAGGAGCAGCTGTTGGATAACCAGTGGCATGTAAGGACACAGAGTGAGATGCTCTGTGCTTTGGGCTGGATTTACAGAGTCCCATCTTCGCTGACCTTGCTGGCCCTGGAGTGGGAGGACACAACCAGCTGCCAGCAGGTCACTTCTGTGCCTTCCAAAGCTCCTGCCCCCAGCTGAGGGGCACTGGCTGGTTGTGTGTGCCCTGCCAGCCCTCTGCAAAGCCAAGTGCAGCAGCCCAGCTCACCCTGCCAGGCTGGAGCCTGGTCGGTGCTGGATGGGGAGTGTGAGTGCCTCCCCTCTGATTGCTGCCTCTGGAGGAGGCAGTCACTCCAACTGCTCTGGCTGCAGCTCGTGCCTGGAGGCAGGCTCAGACCCATAATTGTTCTGTTCTAGTCTTCAAACCCTTCTGTGCACGATCTGCTGTAAAAGAAGATGCCTGAGTGTAATGATCTACATGTGTACACAGCCAAATTCTTCCTTTAATTGTGTTAGTACAACCCATCTATTGAGTGCACTGAAAGCAGGGTGAACTCTGCCCTGGCACATTTGGGTTTGGACTGCTGATTAGCCTGCAATACATATTTCACTTTACCACCAATAGGACCTTAACCTCACTTAAAAAGAATAATGACAAAACAGCCCAATTATCTGTTCCCAGAGTCCATTACCAAGGGGGAACCAAAATTACCCTTTCTGTTAAAACAGCCCAGTTCTCTATTACATTTGCATTAAAAAAGGGTCTGAGATTAGGTTGCCTTTGTGTTAGGCACTGTATGAACAAGTAACAAGAAATAGGTCCTGGCCCAAAGAGGTTACAGTGTAAATTAGACAGAAGTGGAGAGAAAGGCAGTGGCTTTCATTCATTTCCTGTGGGGAAATGAGGCACTGAGTGTGTTCCACTGCAGAAGTGCACAGAGTTAGCTGAGAATGAGCTACCCAAGCCCAGATACCTGTGCTAGACTGCCAAAAGGAGATGCACACAGTGATCTGGTTATTCTACTCCTGGAATTGGGACTCTGGGATCCCTGAGTGATGAGCAGCTATGAGCCCTCATTTGGAAGTTGTTTGGGTTTCTAGGTGGAGGCTGTTTGAAAAACATTTAAACAGATTAAAACAGACCTGCACTGTTCTCTCTGTCTCCTTAGTGGGAAGCACAGAGCCCCAGAACCTCAAGGCTTGGGGTCATGGGTCTGCATTGCTGTCCCTGGCACAGAGAGAATTTGGTGTCACTTGGAACTGTCCATGGCAGTGGAGAGTGGGAATCCTGATTCCCAAGCAAATGAGCTACTGGGAAACAAGAGCATTAGAGGTTAAAACATCTTAGCATCAATGGATCAATATTTTCCCCTGAAAATCTGTTTTGTCAGAAATTTGCTGATGAGCATCAGTACAAACCAAGCTCTGACTGTTATCAAGGGAAGTTCCCAGCAGGCAGGCAGTGAAGGGAGGGTAGGAAGAAGGCCAGGATGGCTTTAGCTCCTTCCCTGTGTGCTGCCCCCCTTGCCAGGGCCCTGTCTGGGCCCCCTTGTGTCAGTCAGTGCAAAGCAGAGCTGCCTTCAGCTCCTGCACCGAGGGGATGCAGCTGAAAAATGGCAATTTGTGATACAACAACACCACCAATTCTTTCTTTCTGTTTGGTTTTTTGGTTTTGTTGTTTTTTTTCTTTTTTCTCACCCACACTCAACCCCTTTTCTCTCCCCTTTTCTCCCTTTTCTGTGTCCTGGCTGAATTTCTGTGTCTTACATCAGCTTCTGTATTGCTGGGGGGATAATCCAGCCCAGAAGTCATCATTCATTTCAACACCTTCCTGTCTGTGTCTCCAGTCTGGAGTCATTTTCCCAACCTGCAAGAATGGATTCTGAATCTTCACTGAATCTCACTCCTTGCTGAAGATAAAACTGTTGTGTCTCTCCTTTCTGACTGCCTCCTTTGCCTCAGGAAATCCATGGGCAGAGTCCTGACTCCTGTGAATTTATTGGCAACCAGGCCAAGGGCTCACCTCCTGTGTTTGGTAAAGACCTTTCCATAACTGCTGCAGGAAGAACTTCCCTTAAACAAGAGCTCTGAAGAGCCTGGAGTGCAGCCAAATGGGGAAACAAGGCTGTTATTGGCATGATTTTAATCACGATAGACAATTAGCAAAGCTTAATTATATGGAGAAAGAAAATCAGAGCAAGTGGCAGTAATGAATTTTCCCAGTAAAATCTCTCGTGCTTCAGAATAAAACCAGCTGACCTATAAATACAATGAAATTAAAGGAGGTGTTTGCCCCCCTGGCTTGGCTTTGTGCTGCCTGGGCTGTGAGTGTGGCTCCTTCTCCAACTCCTTTTTAACACTCCTGCAGTATTAATTCTGAGCACAGAATTGCAGTTTAGCCATTCAGATGACACCCAGTGTCAATGGGCAGCAAGAGGAAGGATTTTTTATTTATTTATAATTTTTTTGTAGCTCAACTTGGTAGTATTAGAAGTTAATAGGCTTAGAGAGCCAAGGATTTTTAAAATACTGCCGTTAGCTAAAATAAATATTATTTAGGACTCACTAAGTGGGTTATTTTTTAATATTGTGAGAGTCAGAATGTTTCCAGAGGATTTTCTGGCTACAATAAAAATACTAAATTGGGTACTATCAGCCTTAGAAGATTTCAAAGAAGATTTCTCATGTTTGTGTTGGTAACCTATAGACCTGATACTTGGAGAGTGAAAGCATCTGGCTCAACTCAAGAGTGCTATTTAAATCATTAAACCTTTTAATAGCACCGTAATAATGGAGCTTATAAAACAAAGATGCTCCTGGTGAAAGCAGAGAAACCCCTGTGGGTAATTTTATGTTGGACATCTTTAAATGCAAACTGTGCTTTATGGAGGTGTGAGCAGCTCTCTCTCCTCGCTGTTGGAAAGCCCAGGAGACCAAAATGCACCAAAGATGGCCAAGGTGGGTCCCACTCCTGTGAGCCTTGACAAAGTCCAGGCTGCTCACAAAGATTGGCAGGGGGGCAGATGAGGGAGGGCAGGAGGTCTCTGCTCAGGGCTGAAAGCTGAAGGTTTATTTGAGTCTGGGTGTCCTGAGTGCCTCTCCAGCTGCTGAGGGGGTGGCAGTGAGTTGGAGGTTTCTCAGCCCTCTCCCCTTGTCCAGAGCAGGGTTGCTGTGTCCAAATGTTTACTCGAGCACAGAGCTGGGATTTCAGTGGGATGGAGGGAACCAAGGAGGCTCCTGGGGGCACTCAGAGCATCCTCAGCCTGAGCTCTCTGTGCTGCTCTCCCCTTTGGCAGTCCCACTTCTGCTGGCTGAGGGGTGAGAGGAGATCCTGTCCCTGCCATGCCCGACCCCACAGCTCCAAAGGGTGGGACACAGCTGGACGCACAGCGCTGTGCTGGCCCCACTGTCCCCACTGGCCTGAACCAGCATCACAATTCCCTGTCTCTTGGGAATTCTCTTCCTCTTGGTGTCCCCAGGGAAGGTGCCAAGTGCTTGGTTTGTTTGAAACCGGAGAAGAAGCAGGAAAAGTGTGTTTGTGGGTTTTTTCCTGGCGTTCATCAGGATGTGCTGGGTGCTTCCCTGATTCAAACTGGCTTTTCTGTTAAACTCAGATTTGAGTCTCCATGGCAAACCACCTGCACAAACTTAGATTGAACCCAGATATTCAAATCTGGGAAATTTCACATCTGGGGCTTTGCTGTGGAGCCCTTTTCAATTTGGCTTTTTTGCTCTTGTCTCCAGACCAAGCAGAAGGGAGTGAAGGTCTGCTCGTGCTGTCCTTGCTAACAGAGATCCTAATTTTGACTGGCAAGGCAGATTTCCCCAAACAGAGGAGAAAACCAGAGAGAGCATCTCTTTCCAAACCATTTCTGAAACCAAATTAACTCACTGGAATAATCTCTAACTCTTCTTGTTAGACACTCCAGTGCCTAAGCAAGGAAACAGAGCAGGATCCTTGGTTTTTTGTGGGGAGGCTGTGAGTAGTGACAAACAAGTTCTTGCCTGTGGAAAAATCTTTTACAACTGAAAGAAAAATGTTTTAGCATTTCAAATAGCTCATGCTCTGAGATCAAGTGAAGCTCTTTGCTTTAGGAAGTGAAATGAATCTATTTGACGGGATATTTTATTAATCGGTTTTAAGTTTGAGCAGTTTAGTTTTACATTTCCATTAATATTGTAATATCATAGGAATTTCTGATAATGTTATTGGGATTATTACATGCAAGTCACTAATAGCAGAGAAGATGTAAAAATTCATTACCATCATTGAATTTAGAGCAAAGTTAAGTCAACCTAGTTATGTGTGATTTGTGTGTAAGCTGAAACAGCTCAAAGCCTTTCATCTGCACTTTGTTGTCTTGTGGAGACAGCAGGATTTCAGCTGCCCAAGACCCACAGTGGACTGGGAGCTAATCTCTAAAATTCAGTGTATTACAGATGTTTTCCATCCGTGGTTAAGGACACAGAGAAAATGTGAAAAGCCTCATTTTTACTGTTTGCTTAAGGCAAAAGCAGGTAATTAGTAGGGGGACAAGCTGATAAGCAAAAAGGGGCTGCTTGTTGCTACCTTATTTTGCAGTCCCTTGTTCAAGGGCCCAAGTTCTGGAACCTGAATTAATGATGAAATTATGAAAGCAAGCAAGAAAGAGGAAAATATGTGTACAGCTCCCTCCATCATCCTTAGCTGGACTGTTACAGCTTCACTGACTCCTGTGAAGCTACACCACAATTTCTCCAGCTGAAAAATTATACATTGGGGTGTGCTAAAAGCCCACAAATATATAAAGTAACACCTGATAAAGTAATCATTTGTCCCTCTGAATTAAGGTGTTGCATGGTCATCAATTCTCTTTCTTTCTATTAAGTTTCCTTAATGGTATAAAGCTGGATTAAATAATTGCAAAATAACCCCACTATTATTGAGACATGAAGGCCTCAGTCCTGCTGTTGTGCAAAAGGTTGATTTTTCCTCTATATCTTCAATGATATGAGCAACTGAAAGCAAAATCTTTATATATCCTGTCTTTTACCTGCTATCTGTAGATCTGTCTGTGGTGAGTGTCTGCCTCCAGCTGACTTTGGGGAGTGGGAAAAATTTTCCTGCAACACTGTTTGGCTTTTGAAAATGAGGTGAAGCGAGGAAAATTGTTGTTTTGTTTGTTTTTGTAGTAAGAAGTCCCTTAAAATATTTATGACCTTTTCTTTGTAGACTCCAGCCCTCTGTGCTTTGGATTACACACTTAGCAGCCAGGCACTGATTTTGAATGCCTAAATCAAGGTTTTTATTGGCTTCTTGTCTACAAAATGGAATAAGGTGTTCTGTTCTGCAGAGGTTAATAAACCCTTGTGGAAAGCTTGTATTCCATAATGCTGAGTGCCTGAGCAGTCAGTGAGGGAAGGAGCAATCTCTTCCTTTGGAGACACTCTGGGCTGGGCTGCACTGAAGGCAGGCTGGCATTGCAGGGGAGATGCTCCTCCAAAGCTGCTTGCTCAGGAGCAGAATCTCCTGTGTAACCAGGAGTGAGAATCTGGGCTGAATGGGAACTCTGTGGGAAATATCTCTCCAAAAGGTCTGCACCTCTTTTCCCTTGTGTCTTCTGGCTCCTCTGTGATCAAGAGGTTATTTCAGGTTTTTGTGTGAGGTTTTGGGTCCTTTTCCTTTGCTGTGTGGAAGATCAAAGCACGAGGGGATGAGTGCAGGGTTGCTTTACTACCCTGGATTTGTGCACAGAGGAGGGGAAAAAAACCCCTCAACTGCTACTTACACGTGTTTAAATCAGCCCAAATTCCTGTAGCAGAACCAAATGGAATAATTAAATGATCACTGGGCCAACAGATCAGCACAGATAGCACCTCTGGTGATAGAAAAGGGACTGACATGGATGCAGTAACATAACTCAGCTTTTCTCAGAATCAGGGGCAAAAATGACAGAAGTGCCTCTACAAGTTTATAATAGTGAATTTCATGCAGAGCATCACTCCAGGCTGCTGGGGTTTAGAGGTTTTATTTCCAGTCCACCTTCCATTTGGGGAAAGAAGGCAAATTCTCCTTGTATCTTTATTAGTCACAAAAATTAACACAAAAACATCTGTGCATTTTTAACGGGAGATCAGAGGTGGGTGAAAGCAATGGAATATTTATTCTTTCCTTTTGGGCAATGGCTAGGAACTCTCATGGAGCTGGAGGAACTTTCTGTGAAGAACTGTAAGTGGCAGACTCATGTCCCATTATGGTTGGCACCCCAGGTTTTCCATTTTGAGGAAAGAAAAGAACCACAGCAAACATAAGAACAGTGACAAATCCATATTGTCCTGCTCTGCTTTAATGTACAACAAGGGCTGGGGAAGAGGGGTCTGTGGGTTAATTAGGCATTGCACAAAAAAGGAATTCCCTTTTAACTGTGGGGTTTTTTTCCCTAATTCCACAGAATTTATTAAATAAATGGATAAATGCTTGCATCATACCATTCATTTTCTGCCCTCTTGCTTTCTCTTTAAACTAAAGGGGATCAATTATATAAATATGGCATTTTGAGAGAGCTTTTTGTGTCACTAAGCACATAAACCAAGGCAGTCACAGGGCACAGGTGCCACTCTTGTCACCTTGTGGGAGCAGTTTTGGGTCAGGGCTCACCTGTGCTGGTTCATGTCAGTGCCTGTCCCTCTCCATGGTGTCTCCCTGGTGCCTCCCTGGTGCATCCCTGCCTTTCCCTCTCCTCTCTGGATGCATTTCCCCATTGTGCCCCTCCTGTCTGTCCAAACAAACCTGAGTTAGTCCCAGCTGGAGCAGGGGTGGTGTGGGCAGGGCTCACTGGGGTCACAGCTCCTGGCACGCTGCTCCTGCCAGCTGTAAAAGTGGGCAGCTTTATTTTTAGCAGATTCCCAGCCTGACTTATCAGTGAAGCAGTTTGAGGTAACCACTTCAGCCTGTTTGATGTTTGTTCATTTTGAAAGATGTCATTTTAAGAATTTCTGCAAGTTTCAAAACTGCCCTGTGGGAGATCTGTTCCATGCCAAAATGTCATTTCAGATTCTAAACTACATAGTCCCTCATACTTTCACTTTATAAATGTTTCACAGTACCTGCATTTTTTATCATTGCACTTTTGTGTGACCTGTGAGTTCCTTGTAACTAACCTACAAGGCCTGTCTGGGGGAAGTAATAGAGTTATTTTAAATGAGCTTTTTTTTCCTCTGTCAGAAGGTAAAGCCACCACCCAATTTTTTCTTCCTTGTGTGTAGATATTTGTATTAATATTTTAACAAATGAAGTGTTTATAGTGTCACTCATAGTGTCACTGTGTTAAAATTAAATCAAATGTGTCCTGGAAAGGAAAAGCTTAATTTCACTTCTAACAGTTGTTAGAACCAGGCCTTATTTCTTCAGTAGTAGAACAATCTCCTGATATTTTCTGCAAGTCATCCAACTTCCTTCCCAGGCTGTAATTATGTGTGAAACCCTGCTTGATGGCTCTCCTGGCACCACCACCACTCAGAACAAACATAACAATAACCTGAGATAATGTTTTAATGTTTACACTGGTGTCCTGTGTACAGTGAGCCCCTCTGGAACATCCCCTTTGATGGGAAACACCGAGGGAAAGGAGAGGGAATACTTGAAATGTTCCTGCAAAGGCTGGTAGGATGGGCAGGTGAGCACCAAGGGCAGACAAGCAGCTCTAGAAACAGAAATGTTGGTTAATAACAACACAAAAGTTGATCAATAGCAGGTGTAGTGACCAAGAATCAGAAGCTCTTTCCCACTCCCAGCTCTCCAGAGGGCTGTGAGGTGCCCTGGGGAGCAGCACCCTGGGCACAAACTGGGAGAGGGGTTTGGACCTGTCCTCCTGCAGCATCTCTGGGGCTCAGCCACGAGGCTGTGGGTTTGTTCTGCTGCTTTGATCTCTCCTGGTTAAAGCCCTTCCACTTTGTAGCAATAAATATTCATTGAAGGGCAGGGGAATGAGAGGTGGAATACTTGAATTAGTGAGGGCAGGAGCTTAACCCAGGGTTCTCTTATCTCAGTCTCTTTCATACATTTTGATCAGAAAATGTTCATCCCAGATCTGTGAAATCTTTGCAAAAAGAAATATTTTAGGGAAGCTTTCTTCACAATGCAGTGCTTTTAATGAGCCACATTGTGCAGGTTAACATGCACAGCTAAAAACTTGTAGGCAGGGCAAGCCTGAGGGAAATGAGTTATTGTGTCAGTCACACAAGGATCATAAGGGTGTAAACTCTTCACTGCACTGTGCAGATGGAAAGTTAAACCTGCTCTTCCCACCTTGTTTGGGTTTTGCTTTCTGGATTATTTCTTTTCCCCCTCCACAAATACCTTCCCTAGGATTTCTTGGTCTGCAGAGTCCTGTACTGGATTTTCCCTTTCCACTGAGCTGTGCATGAGGTGCTATAATAAGATCTGATAGTCATATCTTTTTTTTTTACAGCTACAAAGTCATGAACTGCAGGGCAGTATTTCCACCTCACAGCAGGCTTCAGTAGAGCAGTGTAATACCTCTGGCAGCCCTGGGCTGCTCTGTTAGGAGGAACACTGGGTGCCCCCGACAGTGCTAATTTAAGCTTCACAGTTAACATCATTTTTAAAGGACTCAGGACATGGAAAACCTCTGAGAAAAACTGGTTGCTTGTGTGCTCTCCCCACAGAGCTGACACCGAGTATCAGCTTTCCAGGCAGTGCTGGCTGAAACTGTTCAGAGCTGTCCTGAAAAGCAAACAATTAATGGCTTAAAATAAAAGATAAGAAGGAGAAATTTCTCCATAATTTAACTGTCAGGAGATAGGGACTCTGGTCTTAGGGGTAAAGAGTTCCTGTGGAAAATGTGTTATTTCTGTGCTGAATATGTTATTTTTGTGATGCTGTTGGAAACGAAAATCCTGTTTCATCCACCCTTCCTTCCACTGAGCTCCTTGATGATGAAGATGTGTGACCCTTCCCACCACTCCCTGCAGCTCCATTTCCCTGGCTCTGCTCTCATAAAGATGTTTTCCCTGGCAGTGGATTTCCAGCAGTGGGGGAGGTTAATGAGTGTGGGGCACTGATTGCCCCTGGCCCCTGGGGATCAGGGAACCTCCCTGGGCCCACAGAGGTCACTGCTCCTGTGGCTGCCAGCACTGCCCCCTCCTTCCCTCCTCCACCCTTTGCTTTCCTGGCAATTGCTGCAGTGGGAGAAAGAATTCATTGCCCAAACCAGTCACCCCACAGCTCTTTGTTAGGAACCAAATTTTTTTGTGGTTAAAACTTTCTAACTGAGGAAAATGAGTAATATGTCAGTTCTTTGATGACAAGACAGTGATCCCAGCATCACTGAAGCAGTGGCACAGCACCAAGGTACAATGTTCTTTCCAACTCCTTCCAAGGCTTTATGTGAGGTTGTAGCAAGAGCAGTGACTGGAAAATGATAAAAGTGTCTTGATGATGTCCCTCCACCAGAAAAACACAAGACAACAAGGCTTGTTCTGGAGTAAGTGGTCAGTTTTGTTTAAAAATGCAATTCAATTTCAAGCACTGAACAAATTTTACATGAGACAAAGCACTGAGGAAAATGACAAGTTACTGTTTCTGCTGAAAGATTAATTTAATTTGCATTCAGCTTCAAATTAAAACGTTGAGTTAATATACATTAAAAATGTACTGTAACCAGGAACCAGAGGCAGTGTTTTACTGTTTCTGTAGAAAGTGTTTGTAATCTAATTAAGAAATAATAAAAATAAACACAACACTAGAAAGCCAGAGGGAGATGGTCAATGAGAATAGATAAAATTTCAGAGTGTGTTTGCAGTGAACTTACAAAACAAGGGGAAGCTTGGGAAAGCTTAGAGGAGTTACTTTCCTACAAACCCATTTATGGCCAAATTCTTCCAATTTCCTATGGTGATTTTTGCTTTGTGCTCTTCAGATAAAGTCTGCATAATGCTAACAAACCATAGAGCTCAGAGAATGGTGTAAATCAGGACCGTGGTCAGAATCAAAAGCTGGCTTGGATATGCTTGGTTTTTAGAACAATAATGAATTTGTTGTGCAGAACCTGCTGCTGGAGTTGGTGATTTTGCCCACCTGTCCTTGCTCTGACTCTGCCTGTCCCTCCAGCACTGTATCCCCATTCCAGCTTTCCCCTTCCTCTCCCTGCTGTTCCCTGCCAGGCTTCCCTCCCTCAGCTCCTCCTCTTCTCATCTCTTCCCCTCATAATCCTCTTTTTCTTCTTTCACCAGTCAGAGGTGAGAAGGATACACTTGTTGCTGTCCAAGTATGTCCCAGGTCCTTCATCCAAACACTACCAACTATTTGGATGATCATTCCTCAGGGCACAGATCTCCTGACCTATTTTATTCAGTATTTCATGGGACAAACTCAGAGTGGGGCTCTGAGTCTCAAAGCCACAACTTCTGTACTTTTTCACAGTGTGTAGGTTAGATATTCAAAATTCCTCAATGCAAGCACAAGTTTAGGTGAAGAAAGTCACCTCAGAACCTCTGGTTTTTAACTTAAAGCTATTATTTGAGAATGCAAGCAACATGAGGATGTTCTTTCCAAATACTTATAGCTTTAAAGGGATGCAGAACATCTCAAGTTGATGATTAATATGCACAAAATTACATAACTCCAGAATATGGCTAAGACTTGACAGTGCCTGCATTCATTGAGAAAATAAATAACTATAAAAAGTCCTATAAAGAAATATTTCTTCCTTTTATCTTCCAATCGAGATGTAAGTTAGTAATCCCTGTTAAAATGTAAACATATTGAGGATATTCAGAAGTCCTGATGGCTTTTAACTTCATGATTTTGGCAAGTCATTTATACACATTCCACTCTTCATCAATCTTCTCTTGTTCTGAGAAGAAACCTGAAAAGACAGTGGTGAATGAAAGCTCTGTAAAGATTGAGAGGGAAGGGCTGAGAAAAGAACAGCAGGATTGTACTGCCTTGCCACTGCAGCAAATAATGCACATTGTACTTTCAAAAGGGGAGAAAATAGAAGTTTTGGCAGGCTCCACTAGAATAAGTAATTTAAAAGCTATCACAGAGCTATCTGACCAAAACCAGGGTTTAATTATGCTTATGGGGGAAAGGACTAAAAACAAGAAAACATTTTGGACAGATTGGGTGGATTCTTCCCCAGCTGATTCTGTTGTGAGATGGTCCAACAGGAACTCATTTTCCTGCAGTGTAAGTTATGTTTATTGTACATTATCCCCACGCTGCATCATGTTCCTCATATATTTTGCTTTATGGGACAAATCAGATAACAGTTTAAGGCTGAGGGGTAACTGACTGTATATATCCCCAGCTAGTTAAACTGCTGGTTGTCACTGGGCATCTTTCATGGGAAAGGCAATTTCAGGAGGATGAGATTCCATCTAACAGAAGTACCTCAAGTACATTTTTACACTTGCTCACATGCAGTATTTATTTCATAGCTATCTATGCAGAAGATAAATGTGAAAGATACAATTACTGAAAACCCCTCAGCTTGCTTGTGCCCTGTGATTCCTTTCAGCTCAAAGGTTTCAACTGATCATCCCCTACAGAAAAAAAAATATGATAAAAATTACCCTGATTTTCTATAAAAGCAGTTTTGTCTATCCTTCAATTTCATGTTGCTGGAGAGGATTTCATAGTAAATGTGAAAATGTTTAGATTTGATACCCCACAAGCAGCACGACAATTACCAATTTTTGCTAAATCAATGCCAGCAAAGGGGTAAGAGTAGATACTTCATGGCTGCTAAGTTTAAAATAATTCATCGAAATTAAAATATATAAATGGGATATTTGTATGGCTTTTCCATATCTGTTTAATTGGATGTTGAGAAACCAACAAATGTATTTACAGGATAAAAAGATTGTGCTGTGAAGAGAAAATTGGCTGAAAGAAATAATCTTTAATGCATGTCAACAGTGACATAGAAAATATGAGGTTGTGATGTTATGAGAGTTATGTTGTTGACTCTGTAATACTGATATAAATTTTATTGATTGTATTAAATTCTGTGTTTAAAATGTTCTCCCTCCTGGCTGTTGATATGTGTAGCATCCTTCCTTTTCTAATTTTCACTTCTTTATATAAAGGGGTGAACACAGGGCAGTATCTGTTCCAGTTCAACTGGTCTGGAGACACCATAGTGTAGATTTTGTGTCCTTTCAGAAGGAAAATAGTTACAAACATTTTACCAGATCTATCAGGGCAGAATACTTTATAATTATTAACCTCACATTCCTTTCAAGTGATTCAAGTGTGCTTTTGAATCATCACAAAATCCCAGACTGGTCTTTGTTGGGTGGGATTTTAAAGATCATCCAGTGCCACCCCTGCCATGGGCAGGGACACCTCCCACTGTTCCAGGAGCTCTGTCCAAGCTGGCCTTGGGCACTTCCAGGGATCCAGGGGCAGCCACAGTTTCCCTGGGCAGCTCCCATACCCAGCAGAATAACAGAGACAAAACACAATACAAGAGAGAGCTACAAGGGGGTTTAGGCACTTAGTGGATACTGAATTGGGCAGCTTCTGCTTCCAGGGCTGGTTTCAGTGAGGATGCTCGGGGCTGCAAACTGACCCAAGCCAAGGCTGTTCCAAAGCTGCCCAAATATTAAAAAAAAAAGGAGGCAATGAATTGAAAACCTGACATTCTCCTCTGTTTCTCTGGGACAGTATCTTAAACTACAGTAACATAAACAATGTATTTTTTCAACTACTTTGGGTGAAGCTGTGCTGGTCCACGGGCAGGATTTTGCCCTGTGTATCTCCAACACTGCAGATATGTTTTCTTCCCAAGCTGATTCCATAACCCTGTGCTACTCTGCACTCTGTAATTGTACTGATCCATAGCATACTGGTTTTTTTTTCCTATTTGACCTTTGCTTTTCACTGACATTTGCAAAATGTGACTAAGTTGAAACCAGACTAAATAGATGTTAACAGCAAAATCTTTTTGCTGCTCTTTCTATTAAAAAAAAAAATCTATTTTCTAGAATTGCAGAATGTGAGGACAAATGCAAAAAGTTCTGATATTTGNATCTTTTTGCTTCTCTTTCTATTAAAAAAAAAATCTATTTTCTAGAATTGCAGAATGTGAGGACAAATGCAAAAAGTTCTGATATTTGCTATTACTACAGCACATCCAAATGCAATTAAAGGCATTGACCACTTGCTTATTTTTATGTGCTGATTTACACAAATCTATTCAAAGTAATGAGAGGCCCAGCTGGTACAAATCGTTACCAAATGCCTTTCGTAGCCACCTTTAGCCAGAGAACATTTGTTCTATGTTAACTGAGAACAAACTGTTTCAAATCATACTGCAGTCCCTCAGAAGTATTAGACACACATTCATCAACTGTTTTGAAAGGCAAAATTAATTTACATGCTTCTCTAGCACCAGATGTGTGTTCTGACATGTCATGGTACAGCCGAGCCCAGCATCTCAGTGCATCCACAGCTTTTGGGTGGAGGGGACATTTCCTTGCTGGGTACAGCAACCTTGGCAGCCAAAGCTGCTCAACAACCTATTTATTAGTATCTGCACTCCTCCCCTGCTGTTATATTAATATAATGAATTGTTCACAGGTGCTCCAAATGAGGTTTAGATGATCGCTGGGAGCTTTGTTACTCAGACAAGCCAAATCGAAAGGAGCAGATGCAACAGTCCCCCAGCAGAAGTACAAAGTATGACTTAATGAAGGTCATTCTGCACATTTTGGCCTTGGCGACCCTATGAACAATCAGACTGTCATTATTTTACTGTTTCTAGACAGAAGAGTGATTGCTTCTTGCCCACTTGCCTTGATTTTTTTTTAGTTGTCTTTATTACATCATTGGGAGCTCTTAATTGCATTTAATCCTACTCCCTTTTAGCTAAAATGAGATAGTTCCCATATGATTGTTGTTAATCTGTGCTCTAAGTCGTGCTTGAGCTTTAGTGCTCTTTTTTGTGTTGATGTTTAAATCACAATGTGATTCCAGCACTGGGCCAGGTGAACAGATAGTAAAATGGACATTCCCAGCTGGATATGCAAAATGGGGAGAAAGGAGGAGTTGGAAATGGTGCCAGATGCATGGCCTGAACATTTCCTGCAGGTAACAGTGGTGCTGTCCAAAACCTGTGGGGTTTTCTTCTCTGTCCTTGTTTTGTGGCAAATACAAATGAACTCAATGCCATTATCCCCAGAAGGCCTTTGCATGCAATTAGCTTTGTAAATGTTGATGTACTGCTTTAAAAGTCTCCTCAAAGGCCATGCAGGATGTGAGAGAGCTGCAGAACCTGAGAGATGAGGAATGTCATAGGGATGTGTTGGGAGGTATCAGCCTAGCAGAGACCCCGGTCCTTCCTCTGACTCCGTTACAGATTTCACTGGGATTTTGGAGAAAAGCTCATTTATGTCTATTCCTTATGATGGGAACAGAGATGAAGATTTTTTCCTTATTAGCCTTTTTAGCTGTGTTTAGTTTATGCATTTCTGAGATGAGACTTTTCCCTTGCTTTATGTCTTACACCACTCATCATAAAGGGATTGCGGGCTCGGCGGGAGCCTCTTGGTGCTGTAATAATTGCAATAAATGTGAGGGCTACTGCACCCAAAGTGCTCCTTAATATCCTCCTGCCCCCAAATGGGAAAGAGAAGATGCTCTTTTCCTTTTTTTTTTTTCATTTTAAAGGGAATGCACTAAGGTCATGATGTGCATCAAAGGTCTGTGTGTGCCTCACTCAGCCCTGCACTCGGCAGGCTCTCGAACGTGCACACTTTGATAGTTCAGTGACAGATATCACCAAGGAGAAAGGACAGCGTTTTAACCTTGAGGACACATTGCAGGAGAAAATTACACAGGGACAGAAAAGCCATGTACAACTCCTGTGCAATGAGCCGAAGAAAAGGATCTTCATTGGGCTTTTCATCTAGAGAGGGTTTGGCAAGGAGCTGCCAAACGCTGATGTTTTTGTAAGGGGGGGGTTTACAGCGTGGTCACAGTGCCTGCAAATGGTCAGTGGTGGAATTCCCAAGAGGACACCATTCCTGCCAGCAGATATTGCTGAGGAGAGGGAGATTGTCCTGCAAACATGAGCACAGCATTCTCAGTTCTCCCCAGAAGAGCCATCAGGTTTGTCCTTTCTCCAGCAATGTACATCCTTCTTTGTCCAACAGGACACAGGGCAGTCCAGATCAGGTATAACCTAACTCTTGGGTGGGTTTTAGTGTGAAAATGTGTATCTGGATGCTTTTCTAGCTTGGGCCTTGCCAGACTTTGTTTGTGTAAGTTTACACTGGACTCCTGGGGGCAGGTGTCTCATTTTTATTGGGCTTTATGGCAGAGGCTGCAGAGTGGAGTGCAGAAGTAATTGTTGAATCCAACCATGAAAACTGCTATTACTTGGTTTCTCTGTGACATCTGTTATATCCTGTTGTGCATGTGATGAGAGGCAGATTTTGTTTCATTTCAGAATCTGTTGGTGAGCATGAATAGTATCTAAAATAGTTGATGGCTCATCAAAACACATATAAAAGCCATGCTTCCTGAGCTCAGCTTCGGGAGGTGTAGCAAATCAGCGTTCTATGGCAGGAGGATCCCTTCCCAGGCTGTGGCAGAGCAAAGCAGGGAGTAGGTGTGGCAGGCAGGCTGCAAAACCCCCTGTGCACCAGGAAAGGAAGGGGTTCCCAGAGCAGCCAGAGTGGGAGGGTGGATTTATGGCTACCTGGATACAAATGTTAGCAATTTCTATTGGTTTTTAGCCGATTTTCCCAGGAATTGCACATTCTCCCATCCCAGCTGGATTCAGGGGCATTGTGTCCCCAGCACAGATATGGACAGCACTGGGCAGGGCTGGAGCATCCATTCCCACAGATTTGGGGTTACCACGAGGCCACGAGGCTGGGGGAGCTCTGCACACTCCCATTTTCTCATCCTGGCATGTGTGCTCGTGGTCACATTCCAGAGCCCTGCCTTTCACAGCTCTCCTCCTTCCTCATCAACAGGCCAGAGGGATCCAGGCTTGCCTGCCACGCACTCCCGAGCTCTCTTGTTTATTGACACTTGTCACTCCCAAGGACTTGTATTTCAGCAGCAGGTAAGTATTCAGTTGGCTGCCATAGGTCTTCTGTAATTCATTAGCTATTGAATCAAATTTTCACTTTTTCTTTCCTTGCTAAAGACCATGTCTATGATGTATTCAAGTCCAGAGTGAACGTATTTAATATCAAAAGCTTTGTTTTGTAAACAATACAGATTTTCCCTGCTCTGAAAGCTAACAAAAATCTTGATGTTCTTCTTCAAATTTATTTTTACATTGAGGAAACAAGCTCATTGTAAAGGAGATACACTTGGGCAGATGTTGATGAGAAATGAAGGAATCAGAAAGGAAGAAGTTATTTGGCTTCACAATACCTCAGATTTCTTTTTATTCTGTGTGTAACCTTGATTCCATGTAACTTCCCTGGATCCTGATGCTGGTTTGGGCAGTTTTGTTAGAGGTTGGCATAGAGATTCAGTCTTTAATGCACAATACATATGAAAGTCAGCCTTGCAAAAGTTTTACTAATGTGTGTTCAGCATCTAAAACTGGAATTTGAAGGGGTGTCTCTGTATTCCCCAGTTTGCTGAGTGTTATCCTCATTTGGAGAAATACCTCTTAGCCACAGGAACCACATATCTGAAAAACTACAATCTCCTCTGTGTATATGCTGTGTAGTCTCAAGCTGGGCCATAAGCATATGACAACTGCCAGTCTTTTGAAAATCCCATTTGTTCACAATTTTTGAATTTATCTCATTTTGTGGCAGTGGATGAAGACTCCATAACTGGGTTGTATAGATTCTGTCTTGGTTCTGTCATAATTTCTTATTAAATGTGAATAAAAAAGCCAGGAATGAAAAAAGACTTAGACATTTAGGAACCTAAACTCCAGTGAGTGCCAGTGAGTAGTTTTCTAATATAAATAAATAGAATGTATTTGAGATATTCTTTTAAACAGTGTTTTGTCTCAGGCTAATGTTATAAACTCTTTCAAGTGAAGGATTGTCTTTTCAGATAAACAGCAAAACCCCTTTAGAAAGGAAGCCCTGATCTAGTTGACACCTATAAATTTATTACAAAATAAAAATACTTCAAACATCCTTCATTTAAATTGTTATTTGAAGATTTATATTATTGCATTGAGTTGCTATGGTGGCACTTGCAATTTCCATTCCTGCCTGGAAAGCGTAAAGAGAAAAAAAATATGAATAGCAAACGTCAGAAAGTAATGATTTGTCATGTTTTGAAATGTATTACAGAAATATCAACTTAGGCAAATATGTTTGGCTGAACTCTGGCATGCTGCCTGGAGCTGAGGCTTCCAGACTTGAGCAGAGCCTCACTGTGTGCAGTGCCTGGGGATCAGGAGCTCCAGGGCCCAGCCTCTGTGCTGGACAAGGGGGAGATTGACATCCCAGGAGTGGTTTTACCTGGACATGAATTTCATGGTGCTTTTCAGGGTCCCAGAAGCACTGAGCTCCACTGGCACTTGTTGCTGTGGAGCCATGAGTGTGGAAGTCCTGGGTTCACCAGAGAGTGAGGCAGCCCCACAGAATTCCTGAGCCCTTGGCCCAAATGTGTCCCACAGCCTGAAGGGTGGATGGTGCTGGCAGTGTCAGCTCCACTTTGTCACAGAGTCATGGAATGGTTGGGGTTGGAAGGGATCTTAGGGATTATTTCCAGTTCCACCCCTGCCATGGGCAGGGACACTTTCCACTATCCCAGGGTGCTCCAGACCCCTTCCAGCTTGGCCTTGGACACTTCAGGGATCCAGGGACAGCCACAGCTTCTCTGGGCACCCTGTGCCAGGGCCTGCCCACCCTCCCAGGGAAGGATTTTTTCCTGATACCCCATCTAACCCTGTCCTCTGTCAGTCTGAATCTGTTTGAAGCCATTCCCCTTTGTCCTGTCACCTGTGCTCTTGTAAAGTCATCAAGAAGCAAAAGAGTCAATAATCAGCAGCTGCTAAAGAGAGATCATATCCAAGCTTGGAAATGCTGATTTTAGTTCTGAAATGGCAAAAGGAAACATAAATGTTTTGGTATCCAGAGAATGGTTTGGGTTGGAAAAGTCTTTAAAGATCATCTCATTCCAACTCCCCTGCCATGGGCAGGGATGTCCATGAGCTGGGCTCAGAGACATAATGAGGGGGTAAAGAAAAGGTCAGGAATGGAGGCATGAAAGGCAAAGAAATGTACAAGTCACTGTTTAAACAAGAGGCTTTAAAAATGTATTATTATTAAAAGGAAAATGATGAAAAATTGATTTCATACTTTCAGATACAGCTTTAGGTAGCAGTGGGCTCAACTAACTCGAAAGTGGGCTGTGCAACATCCAAAGGAAGGTGTCAGGAATCCTTTCTACAGAAATAACACATTAAGTCTTACTTGAAAATGCCTTTTTCAGCTAGTGCTCATAATACCCTGCTGAGGGCGTATTTCAGGATGAGTCTGAGGTTAAAAAAACATCTACTGAGTAACCAGTGGCACTTGCTTCAGCACTTGAGTTTTCCTCAGAGGTCTTCCATCCAGTTACTGGCCAGATCCAGTGATATTTAACTTATCAGATCTGACAAGAGCTGAACCCAAGGTAGACTGACTGCCTAAACATTTATTTGTGTCAATGACACGTTTAAAACTCTCTGCTCTGTCTAAATATTTAAAAGGAAATATAAAGAGGAAAATGTAATGTGACATAAGAGGAAATGAAAAACAGCCTTACTTGTTGAGGACATTCACCACACACAATTGCTGTCTCCTGAATACCTGTTATTTTGGCAGAAATTGAGGGGAATGCAGCTCTAAATATCATGTTCATCTGTCTCTTTTTAACAAAAAAATTATTCTTACAATGGCAAGTGGATCTTTTGCTGTCAAAATCATAGAATATCACATCAGCCAAGATCTTTAGGAACCTCTGAGTGTGAAGTTTTCAATTGTAAAACTACATCTAAAAATGAATAAATAATGAAGATAAGTATGTACTTAGTACAAAGAAGCTGCAGTATTGTCCAAATCAGAGAGCTTAAATGTGTTGGCTGCTTGTTAAAGCAGACAAAATCTTAAGAACAAGTTTTTTTTTTAATGGAGAAGTGGAGAGTTTAAAGTTTTCAACCCCCCTTTTACTGCCTAATCCAGAGTAAAGCCAAATTTTGGAAGTCTCTGTGAAGCAGATACTCTGTATTTTCGTAGCAGAGGTACATTTTCCACAGTGGGTACCCTTTGCTGTCAGTTTGTGTGTGTTTAAGCACTCTGAGCAAGGTAATGCAGAACGTGGGGGCTTTCAGGATGTAAGAGATGCTGAAAATTTCTTCACCCATGGAGCTCTCCTAGAAAGGAGTTTATTAAATTCTGAGGTGTGTCTGTGTGGCTCATCAGTGGTGTCTGGGGGGAATTGGAGAACAGCAGAACTCAGAACATGTGCATCTATCATGCTCTTAGCAACATGTTCTCTTTTGGAACCTGACGCTCGTGTTTGCAAAAGCAAACCCTCTCTAAATTAGTTTGCAGTTAATTGGCTGTGAAAGGAAACACACCTTGCCAAAAAGGATTTGAAATATGAGGCAGTTTGGATTTGTGAAGAAGTTGATCGCTGTTCTTGGAGAATCACAGACTCTTTCATGGGCATCTGGGAAATAATGTGGTTCATAATCTCCAGTGCTTTCACAAATTCCATTATTTGGCAGGACAGGCGTCTACTTGCTGCCATCTACTAGAAGATAAATTGATTTTGGAGGGGCAGTCTTGGACTGTTTGTTGGAGCTGCTCATTTGCAGCTGAGGAAAGTGTTTGCAGTAGAGTTAGTTCAGTAATATTTTGAATATGTGAAGGAGAGTAACAGGGGCTACCAGATAGAATGATGAAATCCTGTTTCTGTTTTTCCTCCCATGCCTCAAAATGAAATAAATGGGCACATATCTAACATTGATTGGTGTTTATGTATGTCCTTGTCTGTCTCTGAGGTCTGTCCAAGTTTTCCTGGAGAAATTCTCATAGGAGGCCTCTGACATAGGTGTGGTAGAGATGGACATAAAATGAGTATGGGTTGCCCTACCCACGGTCAGTGACAAAGCTGGGATCTGACCCAGCTCCTGAGTCCCTTTTTGCATGTGTAACTACAAGATTTTGCAATCTTTGTTGAGATACATGAAAGGAAGAGTTCCCCTTGTGACCAAGCCACAACACAGTAGAGGATCTGCCTTCAGAGACCAGTGGTGAATCTCTGGAAAATTCAAGCCTTAATTCCATTTTTAGTATTTCCACATGCTGGCTTTTAATAGAGAGATGCCAGTGATTTTTTAGATAATGGCATTTTCCACTAGATTGCACTGTGTGGGCAAGAATTATCATAACCTCTTCCTGATATGTCACTGCCAGAAAATAGAGTGGCTTCTCATTTTTCATGAAGAGCCACCACAATTTTTCTGCACAGATCTTTTTTGGTGGGCAAGAGCAGTGTTCAGCCACATATTCTGCTCAGTCACCTGAGGTATCTCTGAGGAAATATCCCAATGGATCTTTAGTGGAATAAGAGAGCTGAGTTTCTTTGCATTTGGGAAAACTGAGGATGAATATCAAATCATGATTAATCCTCCTGCTGAATGGCTAAAGGAGCTCACTGTGTGGCTACAGCTGTAAGAGATGGGCTACCATAGTTACTGATAATGCAGCAAATACTATTTTCAGTCAGTGCCTAATTGCCTTAGAGGAACTTATTAAACTGAAATCACTATTGTGTGAGGAGCTATTCACGTGGAGTATCTCCAGAGTGATCAAGATGATCCTGCTGTGGGCTACAATATAGATCAGTAAATGTGAAGAGGGGTTTTGTGAGAAGGCTGACATCTTCAGAGCTCACTTGGCAAGGGGAGGGTCTGCACCTTGTGCTGGATTTTAGTAAGATGTTAATAGCAGAAATAATGGCTGACTCTCTTTTCAGATATTGAATGCCCCCACCAAAAATCCCACTTGAATTCAGCAAAGTGTAACATTGTGTATCTTGCATTCTTTGAAAGCACCACCAAAAGCTCCTTCTCAAACATTTCTGTACCATAATTTGGTGGCCCTTTATAATCAGGACAGCTTGAGATACATGAATTAGTTTAATGAAAGTAAGGCCTGTATTCCCTCCCAGGGAATGTCCAGTTCTCATTAATGCCAGTGGCTGTCACATGTGTGCACTGACAACAGCCCTGGGGGTTTTTGGCCACTGGTTTGCCATTTTTGCAGGGTGATGCTGGTTTTACAGTGTGCATTCTGCCTTAGCATTTCATCTGAGAAACACATTGGCTTGCAGCTGGACAACACTGATGCTGATTAACTTGCCTCTGAGGTGAAACTGGGAAGTTTTTGGATCACTCTTTTCCTAGGGAGTCAGAAACCTTGACTGTGAATTATCAGTGAATTCACTGTCAATAATTATCCTGCAAATTATCTCTTATTTGCAGGTAAACATTTTTGCTCTGTGGGGTGCAGTGGTTTACCAGCAACTGCAGTGCTTTTTGAAATTGGGTAGTATAACAAATTACTTAAAATCCAGGTCTACAGGTATCAGTGGTGGGTATTTTAATGTTGTTTCGAGGCAATTCTTTTAAAAGTTTGGGCACTGCTCTTGGTTGTTACATTGAATTCATCCTTCTCTCAACCGATGTGTGCAGGAACACTTAAATAGGTTCTGATCATTGTCCTGTTAGTACAAATTTAGTCAGGAGCCCAGGTGATCCTACTTTCCCTTAATTGTTTTAGCAGGTAATAAGTGACTGAGAGCTGCAGAAGTGATTATTGGAAAAATAGGTGAGAGCTACACTTTTAGGTTTTTATCTCCGGCTCCTCCAGCTGTTCAGTGGAAATCACATTTTTGGCCTACAGTATTAATATATAACTCTTAATGGTTTATCACATAATTGGTGATGGCACAGTGCATCATCAGAATGGAGAATACAGGAATGATAAGTTTCAATAAGCTCTACAGATCAGCACAAATGAAAGCTGTCAGTCTTCACACCAAATTTCTTGCTCCTTTGCTTCTTGGTCATGTTTTTCAGTAGAGAGAAGGAACTATGACCAAATACGTGTTCTCATGTGAGAGTTTGTGTTGTAAAGTCATGGCCTAAAAAATATTTTACATTAAACCAGAGCAGATTGCTTATGGCAACTCCTGCATAATGAAGGAACACAATGAAGAACTGCAGTGCATATTTCTCTTCAGGTCTGTTCTATTTTCATAGTTGTTTTTTTTTTTAAAGTAGAAAATTGCATAGTATAATTACAAGTTCATTTGCATTCATATTACAAGCTGTGAGCTAGTAGTCTTTTATATTTAAAAAGTATTATTAGCAAGTGTGACTTGCATCCATTTCAGAAATGAATGGGAATGAAGTTTTTTACTACTCAAAGTTCCTTCTTAACTGCCAGCACCCCTCCTGTAAACTGCAGGACCTCAGTGAGGCCAGGAACACAATAAATGCAACTTCATTTTATAGTGCATTGGTCAAAGGCTAAGAGCAGCTCATTTAATGTTTTGCCAACAAAATATCTGCCTTTTGGGAACTAAGAATATTTTATTGGACCTGATACATATAGCCAAGTATCTCTCCTCACGGATGCTGTCTATTATCTCCTAATGAAAAAAATTTCATTTCTCCTTTAGTTCTTTGTCTTCCTAGATGGTGAAATTCTCACCAATAGGAAATCTTGCTGCAATGAAACTGACTACTAGAACTTACTTTTTAAAATTCACATTAGAATAAGTAGGTTCAATTGAGAATTTGACCTTTCATTTCTGTAATAAATTGAAATGAAGAAAACAGGTCTATAGTGAAAGGCTCCATTGCATCAACTACTTCTATAAATGTGGCTTGAATTTTGAATTTTTTATGTTGTAAAGGTTATTACATGACGTTATCTTTTATGCTTAATACCTAATGTGCTGCAGAAAGAATAATTGAGGGAGATGAAACTGATAATATTTGAGAATGTTACCGGATCTGTGCATGTACTTTCAATCAATCTGTTCGCTCAGCCTTTCCCTCTGCTCCCTGCCCTGTTAAGTGTGTTGCCACATTGGTTCAGCTCTCCTGCCTGTCAGGTGGAGGTAAAATAGCCTGTAGACATCTTTCTACCTTGTGAGCATCCTGGTGATGCCTCCCTGGCTGTCATCCCGGGGAGCGCACATCAGCACTCGGTGTCTGCGTGTCCTGCAGAACATCTCGCCCGTAATTCCCGATCAGATCCAATCCTCTGTAATGCTCGGAGCCCCTTCCCTGTCAGCCGGGGGAGACGCGGCCACTCAGCCCCGGGGGGTCAATCAGATCTATCTAGAGGCTGCAAAAAGCTTTTCTTTTAGTCATTTACCTCGGTTAGCGAGAGCAGCGCTGCTTTTATGCATTGATTGGAGATAATACTGGTGAAATGGCAATAACCTGGCAAATGTACTTCTCTCTGTATGTAAATCCTTTCGGGAAGTGCATGACAGCCTCTGTTTTCTATGGGTCTCCGTTTGTAAAGAAGCTGTTATCACAGAATAAGTTTAATGGGTCGTGAATTTTGTGTTGAAAGGAGAGTCTCTCCATGACTTCTGATCCGCCTGCAACAGACCTATTGGCTCGGCAGCGAGTGCATTAGGCTAAATATGCTTCCTCCATTGACTCTGAAGGTAACAGCCCGAAATGCCTCATTAAATTTTCATGGGTGACTGCGAGAAGCCATGAGAAAAGCAGCACACTGGTGGCGGGGCGGCGGCGGGGCCCCCGGCCCGGCCCCAGCCCNAGGAGGAGGAGGAGGAGGAGACCGACCCCTCATCAGCAGCGTTCCTCCGCCGCACACCTCCCTTTTCCCCTCCCTCTGGCCTCAGCGCTGCGCTGGCGGGGCCGGAGAGGGCAGGCGGCGCGGGAAGGCGGCTCTCCCAGCATGGACGAGCCATGTGTATCCTAAGGAATAACAGCAGCTGCTGCGCCCACGATGGGGAGCAGAGGAATGCGAGGAGGAGAGGGCTCGCTGGGGCAGGTGAGAGAGCCGGTCCCTGCTCCCCTGCGCGGCCGGTCCTGAGGGCGGCGCGGCGGCAGGTGCGGGTTGGGGGCACAGCGGGGTGCGCTGCTCCTCCCGGAGCGGGGACCCCTCGCCGGAGCGGGCACGGAACGGCAGCTTTTCTCCGCAGGAAGTTTTTATTTGCCCGTCCTTCCCCCCTCTCGCTCCCTCCCGTCCCCCCGAGGCGGGAAAGGGGCTGGAATCCCCCGCGAGTCGCGGGAAGTTGCCGGCTGCGAGGGGAGCGCCGCGCGGGGCTGCCCCACACCCGGCCGAGCCCTGGGGCAAAGGGCTGGGGGCGCTTTCGCCATCCCCCGCAGCGGGGCAAGTAAAAAAAATCGAGGAGGGACCCACAGAGGCGATGCGGGATTCCCCCGGCCGCCCCCGCCGTGCTGGGTGTCCCCGGGATGCGGCGCTCTCGGGAGCCTCGGCCGCTGCCGCCCCGCAGCTGGAAGCGCCGATCGGTCGCGGTAGAGCCCGCTTGCCGCGGGAAGCGCCCCCCGCTGCCGGGCAGGGAGCCTGCCGAGGGCTGGGAGCCTGCCGAGGGCTGGGAGCTTGCCGAGAGCTGGGAGCCTGCCGAGGGCTGGGATGCGGCTCGGCTGCGCCGGCGCTGCCCTGCCCGGGAAGGTGCGGCAGGGCCGGGGGACGCCGCGCTGAGGAGAGGCGGGGAAATGGCGCCCGGAGCGGAGCGGGGCGGAAGGGCCGCTGGACGCGCGGGGCGAACTCGCCCTCGCCACCCGAGGACCCTCTGGGGACCGCCCGCTGGTCCCCGGCCAGCAGATCCCGGCCAGCAGATCCCGGCCAGCAGATCCCGGCCAGCAGATCCCGGCCAGCAGCCCCCGGCGCTGGCCAGCGGTGCGTGGTCAGGGGAGCGAGTGCGGAGTGACCGCTTGCTTTAGAGCTGCTGCGGGTTCACTCACCGCTCCTTTACAGCCCCTAGTTTAGGGAAAAACCCGACAACCCCCCCACAGTCTTGAGTGTTTTGGAGTGCTTTCTTTTCGGGGTTGTGCACGGCCACCGGGTCAGGCGGAGCAGGCAGCCGGGAGCGAAAGTTCAGAGCGCTGCCGGCGGTGGGGGCAAGGTGGGCGCAGGAGCTGCTGCCAGGCTGGGTCAGCACAGCGCTGACAGAGCCCGCAAGGGCTGTGACAGAGCCCCGGGGCTGTGAACTCCCCACAGGCGCCTCCGTGGTGTTCTCCGGGGTGTTTCACACCCTGCGAGCTCAGGTTCACGACCGGCACATTTGAAATGCTTCTATGAATGGTGAAGTGGTGAGGTGGGGAATTGGAACCAGTAATCATAGTAAAGAACAGCACGTAACAAAGCTGGTTGCTGCGCTGGAGAGTCCTGCAGCTTGCAGACGAATGGGAAGTTTTTAATTTCCTGACGAACTTCTGTTTCATTGTACATTTCAAACTGGCTAAGTCAATTTCCAGGTCTTTCCCCGAAGTAGTTTTAAAAGCAAAGTCCTTGGAACTCTTTGCCATTTGTCTAAATGCTGAATGCATGTCTGAAGCAGTTAATCATGTTTATTGTTTTCAGCCACTCAAACGGAATAAAAATTACTTATCGTTGACGAAGCTTATCTCGCAAGCTGTTTCACAGTATGTTTCCATTGCAAGACACAGCGCTGTGCTAAACTACTGATGACTGTATTGTTTATTGTTCTTTCATTCCCCACCCTCACCCCCCGTAACACCAGTATCAATCTGTTCCTTACTGCTATACTCAAAAATAATGGAGGAGCAAGTTTTCACCACTTTGGTATTTTCACTCGTAGCTGAGATTTATGTCTTTTATATTTGCTCTTAAGCTGTTTTTCATTCAGTGTGCTAAAGGCAGCTGATGTATTAAAAAAGGAATCAAGGCATAAAGCTAAAAGGGGCTTTGAAAGTCTCGAGCTGAAACTGTGGGTGGAATTAGTGCTGGATCCACAGCATTATTTATTTGTTTATCCACATACATGACACCTTCCTGAAGATTCTTGCCCCTTTGTCATTACCATTCTATGTCATTACCCAGATAAAATGCACTGTTCACACTGGTCTAGAAATACAGATTTATTGTTTGGAGTGTTTTGATCTTGGACTGTACCTCATAGGTGATTTTGCTGCACTTTAACAGTATCTCAACACAGTGATGGAGGACACCATCATGTTTTCTTGTAGGATTACCTTTGGGACCTTAGTGACTGCACACATCAGTGGTTTCATCTTAGGAGGATTGAAATTGATTTTCTTCTTTTTTTTTTTTTCTTTTTTTTTTAACTCAGCCAGTGAAAGACCCTGTGTATGTCCTTTGACCCATGGCCTCACATGATGAAGTGAAACCAGTAGTGGAGGATGTAGACTTGAAGTAGCTGCTACTAAAAAGTAGAGGTATCAGAATGAGCCCCTTGTCCTGGTGATCAACCTGTGTGACTCTTTGGACAAGGCATAGTTTTTAAATTTTACAAAGTCTGTAAAATTCCTGCCTGTGTGTATCAAAATAAATTTAAAACATGAACCTTGTGATGCTTTTTTTTCAGACTTTTGATGGGTCCTTGCTCAAGGAAGATTGGCCATTCCCTCTCACTCGTAACAGGCCCTTTGTCTTTTAAGTATTTTATATTTCAAATTTTTGCAAGGTATTTGTGTTGAATTTAGCAACAGCCAAGCTCAGCAAACAAGTATCAGTGAGGTGGGACAACCTCTGCTTTTACAACCCTGTTTGCATTTTGAACTGATAGCAAATACTAGCAAAGAGGAACACGATTTTCTAGATGTTATAGTTCAAATTAACTTTCCCAGTCAATATTTAGTCAAGGTCTTGATGGTTAAAGTTAACTGTCCAAGTCAATGTTTAGTCAAGGTAATGACTTGGTTTTTATAAACACTACCCAAGCATTCTTGCAGAATTAATCAGAGTTGCTGGATCACAATACGTTTGCTCAGCCAATTACCTAGGAATAAAACTCCATTATTACTTGGTCTCTCATATGTCCTGTTCTGTTTGGAGTTGTTTCAGCAGTGCTTGCCTTCAGCCCTTCTCTGGCTTCATTCTTGCAGCACCAGCTCTGTCTTTAAGGTGTTTATTTGCCTGGTGGTTTTGTGAGATTAAAATAAGTCCTGCAGTTAGCTGTTTTTATGGGTAGGAAGATGAAGTGTGGAGGTGCCAGGTGCTGGCTCCCAGAAGGAAGTGCAACATGTAGTGCAAAAGCCACATTTTTTTAGGTCCAAGGAAGTCTTCAGGGGCCTGTGCTGGGCAGCTCCTTGTGCTGTGCTCAGAAGAGATGAACACTTGGGATAAAGCAATCATTAACAACGTATGGAAACCATTTTGGTGTCTGGGACAAAAGTGATGGAATTGAAAATTGTTGATAGTGGTACTTACAGTGAAAGATGGAAGCATGTTGTGAACTGGGAAAGAACTGGAAGTCTTTATTGTGATTCCTCATTTCTTGGCATTCCTTTAAATGGGATCTTCATTCTTCCAGGATGGCACTTCAGCCACTCTTAAACTGACACTAAAATCACAGTCTGGAAGTCCATTGTACCAGTGGATTTTTTCTTCCTTTCTTCCTTTCTTTCTTTCTTTCTTTCTTTCTTTCTTTCTTTTTTTTTTTAATTGTACCACTTGCAAATGCATTCCCTGCAATTACATGGATATTAGAGTAGATATTCATTAGGATTTTACTAATCTGAACCTCAAGTGCTGTTCTGCAAATTTGCCAGCCTTTGTAAAGCAGTGCTTGACTTCATCAGCTGCTCTGTTTTATTATGAGTATTTTAATACAGTAGAATGAAAAGCATATATTCTAAACCAAATAATTAATCAGATTGAAGCATTTTCATTTTCATACTTTGATTAGTCACAAAGAGAGCCTGCAGCTCTATATTTTGCCCTTAACACTAGTTTTTGCCCAGTCTAACTGCAGCAAAATGACATTTCATGGTGGTGGTTTAAGAATTTCATCCATGAATCAATCTTCCATTTCTGTTTCAAGGCAGCAGAATTGTCACAGCATAGAGAAGGTGAGTGAACCCAGTGCTGTGAGCTGCAGGAATGGTGCCAGTGTCTGTGCATTTCATCCTACACCACTGTCACACCCATCTTCAGGTGTCCCAGGTGTAAGCAGTGTTTTAAGTTCTTAACTTTGTTGATGGAAGCAGTTCAGCCACGTGCACAAATGCTCTGTCAGAGCCCCCCAGTGTGAGCTGTGCTGGTGGCAGTGGGGTCTGCACAGCCTCTCTGTAGTGGTGCATCTCTCTCAAGGGGCTCGAAGAAGCCGAGCAGAGCGAGACCTCTCAGCTTGTCTCTGAATCAATATATTGCTTTGTGTGGAGAGTGAGGCTCATTCCCTGGTTTGACCCATGTGCTGGTGCAGGTGCAGAGCCTGTTGTGTCCCCAGCTGTGGGGGAAGCAGCTGTCCAAGTCCCAGCCCTTCAGACAGCTGCTTGTCCTGACCAGATCCATCCACAGCCGAGCAGCAGCGTTGCTGAAGGGCTGCTTGTCACATCTTGCTCTGGCTCAGTCCTCTCCTGAGATATGTGAAGCAGTTGACATGAACTTATGGCCCTTGGAGGCGTGAAGATTTACTTGAGTTACTTATGGAATCAGGGAGGATGATGGCTGTGGGTGAGCTTTTGAAAATGCAGTGTTCCTGAGCAGAAGCCTGCTGGGGGAGCAGGCTCCAGGCACTTTCCAGCCCTTGATCCTTTGCACTTTCTACAGTCATTCCATTACTCTTGGTTTAATGAGGATGCAGAGGTTACTTTTCTTAAGGGTGTTTTATCTTTTGTATTTATTCTGTATCTTACATTTTATATTCTTATCTTAGGGATAAGAATATTTTCTTAGGTTTTAGATAGAAGAAATTCCTCCCTGTGAGGGTGGGGAGGCCCTGGCACAGAGGTTGCCCAGAGAAGCTGTGGCTGCCCCATCCCTGGAAGTGTCCAAGGCTGGGTTGGATGGAGCTTGGAGCATCCTGGGATAGTGGAAGGTGTGAAAAACTGGATGAGCTTTAAGTCCCTCTCAACCCACACCATTCTATGATTTTGTGATCTGTACAACATGAAAAAATAGGGCACTTGCTGGTTTTTCTATATTGAATTTTGTATGCCTTTGTGTGTGGAGATACATATTATATGTATGTATGGAAGATTCATTAGCTGCCCTTTTTACTCCATAAAGTTTTCTCAGATCTCCAAGTATTGTCAAGCAGTTACACTGAGAGATTGCCCACCCTTCCCACCCCCAAACAGTGATTGCTCTTGTGGTTAGAAGAGCATCAGTTCCTTGAGAGTCTTTGCAATTCCCCAAGCCTGAAGGCAAATGAATAGAAATTTAGTGGACCACCTAGTTCTTAACTCAGAATTCTCCAAAGAGCAGTCTGACCTAATTTGTATTGTATTGGATCAAATAATCCTATCATGCATGTGTGCTTGCTGTTTTGTTTTCTTTTAGCAGGCATATTGGTGTCTTGCAGAAACTTCAGGTTTAGATGTTAGGCAATGTCCCTGTGGTTTTAGGAGGTGCTTTTCCTCAGTGAGTACTTACTGGAAAATTACATTTAGAGGACACTTGTGAAGAGGAAGACAATCAAGGCAGAATACTAAGGCTGCCAGAATTATTCATACCTGAATGTGAATGTGCTGTTGTTTAGTGCTGAGGATAATCAAGAGTCCTCTTTAGTATTCCTAAAGATGGAGCTGGAATCTCCCCCAAATGCTTTTTGTAGCAGACTGCAGTAGAAATATCTCTGCCATCACTGTGATAGGGATATTCTGGTGGGGTTTGCTGTGGGCTTGTAGGGCTGCTGAGGGTTTGTTTGGGCCAGCACATTTGGAAGCTCCTTGGGAGCTGATCAGCATCCAGGCTGTGGCCTCTTAAAGCAATTCCACTGTGCAAACCCTTTTCTGGTGTTATTCTGTAGAGAGTAGCACCCATCAGTCTGTCTGTCCCAAAATATGCCCCAAAGCTTATCAGTCCATCTATCTGTGTTCATATTTGGGAAAAGAACTTTCTAAGCCTGCACAGGTTTATTCTTGGGAAGTTTAGGAAAGTTCTGAGTCTGCAGAGTTTCAAGATCATGCCAATGGTTCTTTGCTCTGGAATTTCTTGAAGAACTTGGATTACTGTGAATGCAGTTGATGCAATACTCATTCCATAGTTTGCCTTTTACGTAACTCTTCTATCCTACTGACAGATCAGTTACTTAGAGAACAGCAGGCATCATATTGGTTGTTTCTTAACCTAAAAGTTTATAATTTTTTTTCCAGTAACTGGAGTAGCTAAGGGAAAAATTGTGAGTAGTTTTTTCTTTTTACACCATAGGAAAAAAAGCTCAATTTCTGTTCCTGGTTACTTGAGACACAGCTCAACAGACTGTGCTAAAAGAGCAAGGAAAAAAGAGCATTTCAGCTTGTTCAACCTTCGCTGGATTTATTCAGGTGCCTCAGATCATGCTGGGCTGAAGAGATCCGAGCAGGCAGGGCTGGGTGCTCATGCAGGAGCAGACAGTGTTAGTGATGTGACAGCTCTGTCACTCTGCCTCAGACTGGCCAGAACACTTCCACTGGCATCTGCTTTTTGCCAGATTAACATGGATTAGGTCACTCAGATTCTCCCCTCATTGAGTTCATACCTTTCCTTTAATCCTCTCTCATAGGATCTGTCAGGATTGATGGGGTGAAAGAAGAGCTTTTCCTGCATTTAGGATGTTCTAAACAAATAGTTAGCATCAAGAATTTGTTCTGCTTTTTTGGTGTAACTTTTACAAACCAAATACTTCTTAAACTCTCATATTTTGCTCGTGATGGGGTAGGAGACTCTGTTTCCTTTATCTTGAGGTCAGTGATGATGGTCCACACTGATAACTTGGTGCTGTAGAGGATTCCAGGCTCAAGAATTTCCAGGTAGCTACATAGTTAAGCCAAGCATAAAAGTAATTAGGAAAAAAAAGCAAAATACTTCTGAACTTTAATGTGGCACAGCTGATAATCAGGAAATTGTACTGCTCTTCAGCTCATCGACAGTCAATGCAGCAAATACTTTATTAATATTTCAATTTTCCCTTTCATTCCTTTATGTAATAAATACACACTTAATTTAGTTTTATTGTTACTGCCTCTTATGTCAGTTTTCTTCAAGCTCTGAGGCCAATTAGCAAATTCAGACCTTTTAATGGCAAGATTAGATGATCTGTTGGTGTTCATGTCTTAACTTTTAGCACCTATTCCACAAATATCAAGGGTCTTCCCAGCAGCTGGATTTACCCCCTGCTTTTTAAACATAACCAAGGTTTTCCCATGCTAAGATTTTTATTTCTGTGAATGTGCATACATTTAGAAATGTGTTTGTTGTGCCACAGTAACACTGACAGTGTCACTTGAAAATGTTGTGGCCCTTGTTTGTGGTTTTAAAACACCTGGTAGTTGTTTGCAATAAAGACTCCCCTTTTTAATTGCACTATAATTAATACAAAACAAATCAACAGGAAGTGCTACTTCACACAGCATGCTGGCAGTTAGCTCAAGTTTAAAAACAGTAAAAAACAACATCAGTAAATTTAATAAAGATTATTTTATGAATGGGGTTTTTCTTTGTGGCTGCTGAAGTAATCAAATTTCACATTATGGCTTCAGGACAATTTTCCACCCACCATCCCTGTGTGATAGTTTTTATATATTCTGACCCGTTTTTCTTCTTTCTGAAAACAAGAGAAATAAAATGTTAGAGAAGTCCTAAAGAGGATAACAAATTGAATTGACCACTTACTGTTCCTGGCACTCAAATTTTATGGTCCTTACCTCCCCAGTGGTGGAGTGAGCTATTCACCAGCACTGCATGAGAGTTGCAGCTGATGAAATTTGGTAAAGTTCTGTCAAATCAGAGCCACTACACTGACTTACATCACATGAGGGCTTGTCCCCTGTTGCTACGTTACATTTGTGGCAAATGCTAATTGAATTTGGTGCATACAGATCCTCAGAGAAAAGTGAGAATTGTTCCTGAGTGAATCCCACTGTGCCAGGCTTCAGTTTCTGGATTTCAGTGCAGGATGCTCCTGGAGAGAACATGAAATCTTCTTTATGCTGTCAGACAACACCAGAAAAATAACTCTGCCTCAAACTCTCAGAGCCTCAAAACAGCTCTGAGACTTCAGCACTGCTGAGTTTGGGCTTGGAAAGGAACAGTGAGTGATTTTCATCAGGGAGCTCTGGTTGCAGCTCTTTATTTTCTTTGTGGCAGGACTGCTGGTCCAACAAACTACCTGAATGTGGTTGTCCCTTTTGAATGTAGAGTTTCTCATGTTTCATTCCTGCATAATTTTCTGTTGGATTCTTGGATGAGGTGAAGAGATGGCAGAGGGAAGCCCTCTGAGGGATGCTTCTGTGCTTCAGGAGTCCTTGTAGAAGCAGCTGAGTTTGTTAACTTAGACACGATGCCCAGTCCTGACAGCTGAAATTGAGGTGAGAAGAATCCTGTTCTCAGTCACTGAACTTGAGCAGCCTTTTTTCCAGGGAGCAGAAATCCAGGGGAGCAGATCATGCACATCAAGCTTCGAAATATTGCTCAGGCTGTGAGAGAACTAACTCTGTTCTTTATTGCAAAGATCATCTCCAGTTCAGAGAACAGACTGCAGGTGACCCGTACACAATGTGGGTGGCTGACTCTGCTAATCACTGTTCTTAGATGGAGCTTTTTGGTGGAGGTGGGAAGGAGGACAGTGCAGAGAAGGGAAATAGTTCAGGATCTTGTGGATCTGGGAACGCAGGAGTAAATTGTCCTGCTGAATAGAGAGTTGATTTCCTTCTTTGTGGCTGAAGGTGTGTATGTAATTTGTAATGTAACCAATGAGTAAAACAGGTATAATACCAGTTTTAGTGTCTGCATTGGACTTCCTGTAAGACTTCTTCTCATTTTGTTGGCCTAGGGTTATCTTTGGATGTTTCACAGTGATTATTTATTAATTTATGAAAGAGAACTACTCTTAGGTTGAATGACAGTGAATATATCTCACTTTCATATGTGCACAATTAGTTTAATGAGAAAGACTAGCACTGGATTTTTCCAAGACAGTCAGAGGTTTGGGTTATTAGGAGAAACAGGCATCAAGAAACCACCAGGAATTGTGCTGATTTCGTGTATATCTTTTTTTTTTTCTCAAAAAAAAACATTCTGGAGGTCATGTTCACTGTTGTGTATTCAAACAATACTGAAAAAAACTGAAATAGGATGTCTGGAGGATTCCTTCCCACTCGGGGCATGAACATTGGAGGTCTTAGGTGAAAAGAAGAACTTCAAAGTGATAATCAGAAGTAGTTCATGATGACTCTGTAGTTTTAACATTATTACAGCATGAAAAAGTTCAGCCTGGAGTTGCAGGAGATGGTTGTGGAGGTTTGGTCACTGCTGGCACCCTTCTGTTGGGCTGCATCTTTGTCATTCCAGTGCCACTGCATGAGGTAAGATGCAGACATGACAACATCGTGTGTATTCATCTTGCTGAGCCCTGGTTGTTCCAGTAACTGCTTCCTGTAAGGAGTTGGCCACACTGTGGACATTAGGGAGAGCACAGCACTGAAGAGAATGAATTGTGTATTCAGATGTACTTCAGCTTGTACTTTACTTGCAGAAAGTGGAGAAAATCTTGTCTGCCTGTCTTGAAAGTAAAGGGGATAATGTCTGGAGGAACAGTTCCAATGCTTGACAGTTAATAATAGCACTTTTAAGAGAAGCTTTTAGCAGAAGGCAAGCACATAGGTTACAGAGTAGTACAGAGAACAATGTAATTTTTGTGCTAATATGTTGAGATCAAATAACTCATTAATAGGAGAATAATTTATAAGGATGATGCAAGTAGGAGAGTAAAGTTCTTCTAAATATTAATCTACTGCATATATTATTTATTGTGGTAATAAAAGGTTGAGGAGGAGACAAAGGAGACTGAAAGGCCTTGCAACTTCTAGTAGAGTTCACAAAGCGCTTTTTTAAAGGAAATCTCCTTTAAATGAAAAATGCTGGCGTAACATTTTGGCAAAGTGGTGGTGCTAACTTGTAAAGTTTCTTAATGCATCTCTGTGCAGTGATGTGAGAGGGAAACTTCTGAACCAAGGTTCTCTTCTTCAGGCTGGACAATGCCAACTCTCTCAGCCTTTCCTCCCAGCAGAGCTGCTCCATCCCTCTGATCAGCCTGGTGCCTCCTCTGGACTCCCTCCTGCAGCACCACGTCCTTCCTGTGCTGTGTGTCACACTTGGGAAGACAAATCTTGAGTTTTGGCACCTATAAATCCTCTCACCTCAAATCTCACATGCCAAAGGTTGTCTTTTTAAAGTAGCCTGTTACATTTCATGCTTACAGCCTTAAAAGCTGTGTTACAGTGTAAGAAAATTGCAAAAATACAAGGGCAGAAGCAGCTCAGGGAAGAATCAGGGTGCAGAAAAGAAACAGCTGCTATTATAGGTACAATGTGTTACTATCCACAGTGTCCCTTTCATCCACTGAATAATTTTATATTTAACAGCAACTTGTGAAACAATCTAATGATGTGTTAATAAACTGGCGTGGGATATGTTTTAGTTGTTGGTTTTTTCAAAGGTTTTTTATCTGCTGGCCTGCTTCTTCAAGAGCAAGAGGGGATGATTAGGTTATGTATTCTATTTTTGAACACTCTTTTTGTAGTACAAAGCCTCACATGCTTCTGTCATTCAAAAGCCTGACATGACTCTGAATCCCCTCCTGTGATAATTCTGATTGATCACTGAGGCTTTTAAGGCACTAATACCACCTGTAGAAGAATTCTTAGCATGTGACAGAAATGTATCTTGCTTATTTTGAGGAAGTGGAGTTCACACATGCTCACAAAGATTTGTAAAACAGTTCCTTGTAAATTTTATGCAGTGATTGTAAGTCAGACAATGTGTGGAATGGAGAATTCAACCTTCTTTATATTTTGTGAAAGCTTTTTCACGTGTTTCTTGTTCTTGTGTGATATTCTGGCACCTGTTGGTGTTTGAAAGATTATTGCCACATTTCACTGCATAGTGTGGGGTAGAAAATGGCTTTACTGATGTTTTTCCTGGAGTTAGTCTGAGATGCTGTTCCTGCCATTAGATAATCTTCATATATTATTGTTGATACCCATATAGGAATGTGTTGTGCTTAATGTAAATAAAATGTTGCTTGCCTTTAGTGTTTAGCTGTGCTAAACCAGATGTTTTTGAGCTCTGGTTTAGTGCTTTGCACTGCTGTTGTGTAGCTGTAAATCTCCCAGGGTTTCTGTTCCCCAGGGATCCACTTTTCCTCGTGCCCAGGTGAGCAGTAAAAAAGCTTTTGCCCTGCACAGAAACCTGTAAGTTCTGCACATGCTCCCAACTTCAGTGTCCTCATCTCTATTGGACAGAGGTGGAAAACGTAGCACTACTTTCTGAAATGGCCATCAGAGCTTCCTAATGAGACACTTGGATTTTTTTTCCTCCTTTGACAGAATTAAATGTTACCTATTAACCATAATGCTCAAATTGATGAAGTGTAAAACTAGTGAAATGGGTTACAGGGAAAGGAAGTGAAAATATTATGAACCATATGCCTTAATTTATGTCTTCTTAGAAAATTCATCTAATGAAATTAAGTATTTGGAATAATTCAGCTTATGATATTCAACAAGAAGTACAGCAGTAATGGTAGGATCATCTTGCTTTTAATACAGTAAGGAAGATACAACTCCTTTTTTGGGGAGAAACAAATCCTTGTGTTGAGGTCCATGTGCATCATCAAGACCAGGTTTTCTTTTCCCATGGACCTACACCATATGGTTTAATTGAGCAGCTGTGACAGCAGCTTCTGCTGTGTTCTTTTTGACCTTAAATAGAGGCAAATGAGATGCCATCTCTTCATGTGAGTTCTTAATCCCAGTTTCCTGGTCCCTCTCCTTTCCTCATGGCTCCTTATCTGGATGCAGCTCCTCTCTCATAAATCCACTTTAAGCTCCCCCTCCCCTGAAGCTGTTTTTACATCTTGACTCCCAGACTGAACCTCCCAAGTCCTCCATTATTAAACAGCCCTCACAAATTCTTCTCTTCTGCTTCTTGTGATACAGGAGTTCAGGTCAGAGTCGATCCCTTTTTTCTCTGCTCCAGCTCTTGTATTTTATGCATTCAAACTCAGCAGCTTGCTGGGTGCCTTGATGGAAAGATGAACCTCTTGCTGTCACTTCCTATGTTCTGTGTAATTTCAGTTCAAAGCAGTAATTAAAGAAACAGTCCATTTTCTGGGGAAATATTTATAGGAAAGTGAATGTACATTTTAATTCCTTCTAGAGGCTGCTGGAGGGTGATGGTGTAGAGAGATTTTGGTACAAAGGAGTCGTCCTGGACAAATGAAAGATCTCATTTTTTATTTTAAGTAGTATTGGGCTTCAGTTTTTTGGTTTGTGGCTTTTTTTGCTCCATTTGTTGGCTTTTAGTTTGGCTTTTTTTTTGCAGGGGGGAGAGGTGGAGTTGTTTTTTTTTAGTATTAGCAAGAAAACCAGATCTGTGATATGAAGACCAAATCTTACTCCCACTTTCACAACTCAGCTTTTCAAATACAACTTCATAATGATTATTTAACATGGTCCAAACACAGTATTTTCCTACACTCTTAATATTGGAAGTGATTCAACCCAATCATCTCCTCATGTCCTGAAAATCACCCCAAAGCAGATACCCTTGACATGTAGAATTGTAGCCTGAACAGTTCAAAAGCTGGCAAAGCTGCAAAGTGATGAAAGGGAGTGAGAAGTGTCAGCCAACCTTATCCACAGGTGGTGCTTCCTACCTTGGATTTGAGTAGAGAGAATTTAATTAGGTAACTTATTTAAAGGCAATTATTTAATAATGTTACTGTTCATAGCCACCTTGTAAATAAACTACCCAGAATTTTTGGTGAAATTTCAGACCTTAAGAGCAAAGATGTAAGAGGTAACTGGAAGAGTGGGTTTTGTGCAGATCATGTACTCACTGAGGGACTCTGGGACTGGTGGGTTTAGTCAATAAAAAATGTGTTATATCCTGTGAGCCAGAGCACGAGGGTCATTGATACCAAGAGTCCTCTTGACTCTTGATGGGGGAGAGAAGAATTTAAACTACACTGGTGTTGGCTTCTTACCTTTCTCAGCATAATCATGGTGTTTTTAATGGCTGTACATTTAATTTAGGTGAATGAGTTTGAGATATGGATTTGGAATTTAGGGGGAGGAAGGAAGATGTATAAATAAAACCAATATTACTCTTCTTGGGCCCTTATTCAAGAATTCAAGACATGCAAATGCTAGGTCAGGGAGTGGAAATGTCATCCTTCAAAGACACATGAAATGCAAGGACTGTGATAAAAGTGTTGTGCACTTTGAGGTATCTGAGTTACAAAGAAAGCTTGTAGTTCATGGAATTATATGTCAGAATCTTTTAATATACTCAGGTTGTTCTTTATTTCTTACGGAGCGTTGCAGAATTCGTTTCCCTGGAGGTGACTGAAGTAAGGCTGGAAAAATCCTACCTGATCTTTAATAATCCTCCACACTCCTGGTAATACTCTAGAATTGTACTATCATTGGATAATTTACACTTAAATCCTTTCATCCCTGTGCTCCCACCTTCAAAAAAAAAATCCTTTAGTGTTGGGGGAAACCAGAGCTTGCACACTTGAAATACCTTGGCCTTGTTGCCAGTTCAGTCTCATCTGCTTACACTGATTTATTGTGATTTTTTTTTTTCAGAGGGCAAAGTGAAAAATACACTTCTCCCATTACAATTTATAGATTCAGGAAGTAATTTGCACATCAGGAAACAATGGATCTCATATAATAAAAGCACTGCCTAGGTAATTCATAAGGAAGATAAACTTGTATTGTTAAGCTTGCACATTTTGCTCTTATTTGCAGGCCGTGTATTGCTCTCCTGTGCCTTCCACCATTAAGCAGTGATGTTATTGCATTAGGAAAAAAGCACTGCTGCTTTGACTGGCTTTCAGAAGCACACGAAATCAGATCATGCATTTTACTGAGTTATGAAGAACTCTGTTATTTGTTTGTAACTGCTCACTTAGTTATTGCTCTCAGGGCTCCGTGTTACAATTTAATCACTTCCCTGCCTCTCCGGAGTTCTCTCAGGCTGCAGAGGCAGCGAGGGCTCAGAGCAGAGTGAGTGGCAGCTCAGTGTTTCAATCAGTCAGGATCCTGATTTATTTCTGCGAGGAGGAGTGTAAAGGAAATGAGAATGGCTGTTTTTTGTAAGTGATGTGCTGAACAGTCATCAGTTACACACTGGAGGTCACACACAAACACTGGAATCTTGAGAAAGTAAGAAAAACCCCAAACCCTGCAGGAGTGTGTCTTGTCACCCTCACTGCACACAGGCTCTGGGAAGCCCAGTGTGTCCTGAACAGGCAGAACAAAGGAGGAGTCTGGAATCCTTTCACTTCCAGAGTTTTCCTCATAAAAGAAGGGATGTGAAGCATTGAAAAGCAGGAGGGTGTTAGGAATTCTTTGTTGTCTGTGTAGTTACTGTACACACCTGTGAAGTTTTTAACTGCATTGAGGAGTTTGGCATTGCAGAGTGTTTAAACTGGACCCACTGAATTGGAATAGGGCAGGTGGTGTAAATATCTGTGCAAATGGATCCCTTTTGGAGTTAAAAATATAATTTAACTAGAGCAAAAATAGGAGTAAAAACATTGGTGGAATATTATATCTGAGCTTTAAAAATATTCATAGGTATGCCTGAGATAGGAACAGATACATTAAAGTTTTCATTGCCTACTTTGAGGCAATAGAAATTGTGTAATTTTATTTCCTCCTTGAAGTGCTGGTTTTAATCTGAAGAAAAATAATCCTTTTTATGTAGTCAAAACAATAAATATTCTATAGCAAACCTGACAGCATTAGGTGCTGTTCACAGAAGATAGAAAATTGAACTGAAGTGTTTTTGCTAATGATGTATCATTCCTTCTGTAGTCCATCTGAACTCATACAGATAAAAAATCCAGAGGAAGCCAGCAGATAGTTTTGAATGAAATTAGGTCTTTCTAAGATTTTAAACCTCCAGAGCCCACTGAAAATCTGTGCTCAACAATCACTGCCTTTATAGCAAGGAAGATACCTCAGCTGTCAGGAGACTGCTTTAGTGGGGTATTCCCTGGAAAGCACCCTGGAGCCTAGCCTACATTTCATCTTCTTTTTTTAACCTAAATCCTGAGGTTGTCAAACACTTTCATAAAATGTATGCACTAAAATTTGATGAAAATGTGGCTACATAGGGAAAGAACTACTTTAGGAGAAGCTTTTAGTGCTGACAACAGAGAAACTTTTTACTGTCTCATGAAAAACTGAAATTCTGACTGCAGGGAGAGAAGCAAGGACTTGCCTCTTGGTCAGAGGAGAAATCTCTGGGTTTGCTGCTAAATGCACTCAGGGGAAGTGAAGGTATCTGCAGTATAAAATAATAAACTATAAAAGCAGCCCTTACTATCACAGAGCCTGGATGGCAAAGGAGAAGCCCCACTTTTTGATTACACTGATTTCTGGATGTTTTATGCATCTAGATGAATTGATATTTCTTTTGATGGCATCCATTACAACACAGATTTGGAGGCCTGTTTTGTCTCTTTCACAGGGAGAGTGTGTGATATGTTGATAGATGTATGATCATGATAATTTGGGAAGATGAAGGAGAAGAGAAAATGTGCTGTGGGCAAGAAACAGCCACTTCAGCATTTCTTTTCCCTCCTGTCTTTTTTCCTGAGCTAACAGTCCATTCAGCCTGAATAAAGATCTATTCTTAATGTGTTCAGCTGCATTATTTAGCCCACCACTGCAAGCCAAATTGTTATCTGTGGAGATGCAATTGCTAAGTTGATTTAATGGAGCTTTGTTAATCTGGAATTTCATTTATATCTTCTCTGTCCATTGTCCCTTCTTTGTGTTCAGGAAGTGTGATTTTGGCCAAAAGGCACAGATATACACTAGGAGCAGCTCTTTAACTCCTGGATACCTGCAGGAAGGCTGTCAGGAGACTCTTGTCTTGTGAGAAGCACTTAAAACTTGCTGTGAAGTCCTTTAGTGCCTCTGTTTGCAGCACAGGGATGCTTTGGAAGTGAGGCCCTGAAGGAGCAGATCTCTGTTGTGCTCTGTGTTATTTCAATTTGTGAGTAATTACTGAGGAGTACAGAAAAGAATTACCTGAGTGGTTTATTCCTAACCTGCTGCATTCCTGACTCCTGCATGGTTGGAATGCCACTTGCTGGAGCCACCAAAACACAACCAACTGCTGGCTGAAAAGATCTGCAGTGGTTAAAACCACTGAGAGAGAGAGATGTCAAATAGTCCCCTGGAAGGATATGGATAAGGATTACATAAAAGAGAGAATTTGCAAGCCTGGAATGTGTTTTTCCCTACAGTGTCTATTTCCATTTTCTGTGAAATGGCTTTCAATATTTAGGTTATTTCACATTTTGTTATAATCTCTTGGATGGAGATCAGATATGAGATTTACGGTCTGCAAACAGGTTGAAACGGTTCTGGATGGTGTCAGGAATATTTGCAAGGTTTTAGCAGCTGATATGGTACAGATGAGTGCATAATACAAATAATAACATTTATTATCTGTATTGCTATCCCATTCCCCAGAACTGTGGAGGTGGATTGGAGCCCTCCTTGCCTTCATTTTCACCCATGGTCCTAAGCACTGTATCAAAGAGGAAAAATAAAATCCCAAATTATGTTTTAGAATGCTTGATAGTAGAGACACTTGAAGATTTCTGATGGAGAAATAGCAGAATGATGTGACTCTGGTTATGAGTTAGTCAGTGGTGTCACTGGTCAGATACCAACATTTTCTACCCCTTTTTTTCTCATTCATTAAATCACACAGTCAATAATATATTCAGGGTGAAATATTAACAACAAATAATTGGCTTTGGAGGACTGTGTGGCACAGTTTTGGGAGGGCACTTGGACCTTCCCCCAGAGATGCTTTTTTGGCAGCAGTGTGTGGTGATACAGATAGAAAGGGTCAGAAATGGGATGAGTACAAGTTGTTAGTGACTTCAGAATAATAGGATAAAAATGACAAGCTCTCAGCTGTCCCACTTTCCTCAAGCAGTGCATCCAGAAATCCTTTCCAGATTGTTTTTCATGAGACCTGATGTGATGCAAGAGCAAATAACTTTGGCTTCTGAGCAAAGTAACCCTCTCACCTGGCTTGAGTGACACTTACATGGGCACTAAAACTTCCTGTAACAGATTTTTTGCAGGATCAGGCTTCTGTTTGCAGGATTTGTTAGTGCATTTCTTAGTGGAGAAAGAGAAATTTCTGTGTTACCTGTGAAGCTTTGAGTGTTTAAAGCTCTCCTCTTGCTAACAGCTTTCTGGTTTCTCTTTGTTTCTCCATAAAGTCTGATCTTTCCCAAATTATTCTGTCTCCTCAGAGCAATCTTCAGCTAAAAATGAGGACAGATTTGCACCATGAGCAGTTCAGTGTCTTGAAGCTGAGATTTGTGGTGCAAGGACAAAAGGTGGTCTTGCTCCAGATTCTCATGTTTGTCTGTAATTAATGTATTTCTTTCCTGGTAATTTCAAAGGATTTCTTTCTAGTCAGGAGTTAAATGGACCCATTCAGTGTTTATATTTATGCAAATGATCATTGTGTCATTTGGGTTGCAACATTAAAGAAAAAAAGCCAGATATTTTACATGCCTTTGAGTATTGAAGTGATTGCAATTACCTACATAAAAGGAGTCGCTTTATTAATTAATTAACTCGGAGAAAAATGTCTAGTGACCCTCTGAAGGAATATCAATAACTGAAACATTAATTATGTAAATAAGATCTGTCTTTACTGTTCATTATTCATAGTTTAACATGAAAATTGCCTCTTAAAATAATGCTTCATTCATATATTTTAATAAATGGCTAATCTGCCTAGCTTGTCACTTGGATCTAGATTTTGGGTCAAAGACTTTGTAGTGACATGAGCATAGACCTTGGGGCTCTTCCTTTGAGCCACCAACACCCAGTTCCTGATTGCTGGGCTGGTGTTTTCTGGGGCAGAGTCCCTTGAGGCAGCAAATCCCCTTTGGGAATGAGTTCTTGAAAAATTCTTGTGTGGAGAGGCAGAGTTACTGCATTTCATGGTGAGGAAGGAGAGGAAAGAAGCAGCAAAATACTTGCAGAGCTTTTGTGACTTTCCCATGGTTTTAGAAGGGAGGCTGCAGAACCAGCCCAGCTCCAAGCCCTGTTGAGCTGTGGAATTGAATTTTTCTCTGAGTCAGAGGCAGCAGTACCAAGGCAAAATGCTTTTAAAATACCATAAGGAAAACAAGGTTAGACCACGTGTCTGGTTCCTTGATCTTGTGCACTCAGTAAACTTTCTGGTCCTGTCTGTGTTGGGAAGATGTGCCTGAATGCCTCCTGGCAAGTGCTGCAGGTGATTTCATACAGTTCATGAGAATCCTTTCCTTGTAAGGAGCTCTGCCTTTTTATTTTCTAAAGTTTCACCGAGTGTGTTAGCAAATTCTGATGAAGGATTCCTGGAGGGTTTTATTCCTTTTCTTATCCCTAAAGACAACACTCAAAGCTTTCCAGGGCTGCTTTTTGCTCAGGTGTCTGTGAGTGTACCTGGAAGAGGAGAGAGAGGAAGAGCTGTGTTTCTTTCTCATAATCTCAAAGGCTCTGCTGCACATAATCTTGAGTGTGCAGACAAAAAATAGGAGCTGTGCAGTCCCAGAAAATCCTTTACTCTCCAGTCCCTGAAAACCACCTGCTCATGAGCATAAGATGTTCAGATTTCCTGGTTTTTAATGCCTCAGAACTCGCTTTGCCCATAGCAGGAAGGGCTGAAGAAGAAATATGTGTGTGTCCCCCTTTCCCTGGTAGCGTGATGAATTGTGGAAGTCCTGATTGAAAATTCTAATCACAGCCCTGCAGTCCTTCAGATCACAACCCCTGACAGTTGATTCACTCCTTTTCATGCCTGCTGCCTCTGACTGCTCCTGGTGCCTCGTCTGCATGAGTCTATCATTAGCACACAAAGCATGATGGATTGGCCAGGGTGCCTCTGTCCTCAGAACCTGGGAAATGCTTCTCTTTCAGAATCAAAGAACCTGTGTGTGACATCGTCATGAATGAGAGAAGAAAGTAATACAGTGTTGGAGGTGCCTGTTTGCTGCCACTGTTTAGAGGGAAAATGAGGCGTTATGGGGACTGTAAGTACCTGGCCTGCTTGTTTGGGATGTGGCTCCTCCATGGGAAGGGTGCAGAAAATCAGGGATGTGGAGCAGTGCATCAGCTGATTCTGGCAAGAGCACAGCAGTTGTGATACTTTTTGGAAGTCAGAGCTGTGAGCACTTCCAAAATTCTACTTAAAGATCAGCCTATTCATGAAATCCTTTAACTTTCAGTGAGGTCTGATGGCCAAAATGATTACAAACAATGGGTTTGGTCCTGACTGCGAGCTGGACTCACCTTGGTGGATTCTCTTCTGCACACCCTTTCAACAGGAAACTTTTGCAAATGTTTGCATCTTGCAAATGCTTTTATTCATCTGTGTGACTTGGCATTTAATGTTTCAGTGAACAAGACAGTTAAGTTTTGGCTCCAGTGAAAGATTGATAGGAACAATTTTCGAATGTGGTATCACAACAAAGTGAAAATATGTCATGTTCAAATACTGAGCTCTGATGCGTCATGTGGTCTTGTAATAAATGAAACAGCACTACCAACCTGACAGATGTGCAAGAAAATGGTTTTAAATTTATGATGATTAATTTTCAAGATGAGCTGCAATGAAAAAAATTGTTAGTAGATACTTAAAGAAGGTAAGGGGAACCAGCTTTCTGAAATGAGAACAGGCAGGTAATGATAAAGCTGCCTTCACTTTTATGTTTTGCTTTCTAAAATTTTAGCAATGGGAAAATTGATATTCTGGCTGCTGCAGCTGGTGTTAACAGCTACTCATGCAAGTGTAACATCTCATGGAAATTCCACTTCTTGGATTTGTGCTACTGCTTCGTGCTGGTTGTCTTGGAAGTGAGAGTAACTCAAAGCAGAGCTGAAGGTTTTCTACCTGGTGATTCTTTCAGAGCCATCAAAATAAAACAGTGCTTAAATTAGTGAGAAAACAAGTATCTTGATGGTACCTTGAAAGGAAACCAAACTTTTCTGAAACTCAGCATGTTCGTTCATTTTGGGGATTTGCCTCTTGAATGTTGACTTTGTTTTGCTCTAGGACAGTTAAATGTAAAGGATATTGCTTGGTAAAGTATAAACTGTTTTAGTTAAACATTGTTAGGTAATTTTGGGCTAAAAACAGCCCTTGATAGCCTTTAGTGAAATCAACTCCTGCCAAATGCAGGAAGGTAAAATAATGCCCATCCCTGGCAGTGAACTCCATTATTTCAAGGAGCTGTGTCCTAGTGAAGCCAGAACTGAGCTTTCCAGTTGGAAGTGGAGAAAAACAGCCTCAGAAAGGGCGTGGACTGTATTTGTTTCAGAACAGGAGTTAAACAGGGGGAAAAAAATCCTAAGTATCAGTTTCCTGTTATTTTGAAACAAACAAAATGCTTTTAAAAGGAGATGTTTTGTTTGTCATTAGCACTATGAACTTTTACATGGGGATGTTTGAGGTTGGCAACAAGTTAAGTGGGAAACCCCGACAATTGTCTGCCAGCTGTTAATTTCAGCACTCCGAGAACAGCTGGTCTGGAGCATCTCCTCATATCTGGCCTTCCTCATCTTCAGCAGTGCTCCATCTTCTCTGTTAAATGGTTCTAGAATTTTTTAAAAAATTGTTTCTAGAATTTAGAAGGTTCTAGAATTTTCCCTGCCATTCTTGGGGCAGTGAGTGTGTAACACAAAAGCACTGTTTTATCTCTGGGTTGCAATTTAAGTTCATTTAATAAAAAATAAAAATTCTAGAAGCCATTTTGGCTGTCTGAAGATAGATCTGAATGCATGTGCCCATTTTTTTTCTGCAGAGGTAACTTGTCAAAACAAGGTCTCTGCTGGTGCCTATCAGGTCCCTGTCTTACTGTACCCAAAGGAAAGAAAAAAACCAAACTGACTGAAGAGCTTAAGGATCCAAATATAAAATGAGTATAAAAATGTCAAAACAGCTGAGGTGTATCTGGAAATGGACAGTACATTGTGCTTGCTGCCTTTAGTGCACTTTGTAATGGCTTCCATACAAGCTGCTTTGGCCCTTAGTCTTTATTATCAGGAGCTGTTTTTGTCCACTAAGAATAGCTGAAACTTAATGTGTTTACCTCCAACTAATGCCAGTATCTGTCCTGGGGGAAAAAATTGCATTTTTCAGATGCTTGTGAATGCTCTGTCCCTGCTGGAATCTCCAGTAATCCATTGACAATTCACTTTGATCAAAACCAGATTTTTTTCCCAGTTTTATTTTGTTTTAGAAACAAGAATACTCTGGGAGATTTTCATGATCAGGACTGATCAGTTGTCCTGTGGCATTTGCAATTGGGTAGAATTCAAAGGTTTTTTAAGCATAAATATTCACAAACATCAGTGTCTCAGGGGGATGTGTTGTTCAGTGATTCTGAGCTCTGTTAGCACCTGGCATGAAGTGACCTGAGGAGTGTATTCATTGCTTTCACTGACAATTGGATCGTCTCTCTTTTGCAGTTTCTGACAAGTTTAGCTCTCCAATAACCCATAGTGGTTGTTTGCCATCTGAGCTGATGAAGCTTTGTAAGTTTTGGAGGTTAATTCAGGGAACGTTTGAGTTGTACTTGCCATCGAAGTTCCATTTATGGTGGGTTGGGTTTTATTTAAAAAGGTGTAAAGTTTCATTTTTGTGTAAGGATTTATATTGTCTCTAGTTACAAGATCTAATGGTCTAAAGGCATGAGCAAAGTAGTTTGAGTTTTAAAAATTAGATATTTTTCAGGTCTGGATTTTGTCAGTGTTAACTTAGATTTTAGATCATGTTTAATTCAGTGAAGTTTTATCTTCTGTTTCATTACACCATGAAATGGCTACAAAGGATATCCAAATTGCTCTCTGTTACTGGGAGGGCTGCAGCTCTGGCCTTTGGAGCTGTACCCAAATGCCCTTTAATCCAGGCAGCAGGAGTGGTGCTCCTGTGCCAGCTCTGCTTCCAAGGCCAAGCCTGCCCAGCTCTGTCAGGGCTCCCTTTTCACAGCCTGGCCCTGCCTGGTTTGGGCTCTTGGCTCTGTTCTCACCAAAGAATTCCTATTTCCTAGGTTCCTTAAATAGACAGTGTGGGTTGATTGTTTTTTAATTTTTTTTACATTTCCTCACATCCTTTGGTTGTGAAAGAAGGCTTCTTACGTACAAAATATCTACAATCACTGTAATGCAAGTGTGTAACATCTTAATGGAAAATACTCATAAAACTTGGTTGATATTTGAGATTACAACTCTGAATCCTGGCAAGAAGTCCCTAAATTCCATCCACCACAGTGACCAACATTTGGACATTTCCAGATGTCAGATGTGACCTGTGTATCCCAGGCTGTAAACACCTGCAGTGTGGAGGATGAAGCTGGGATCTATCTGTGCATGCAAATTTTTTTGCTTTTAAATTTCAGTATAAATAATTCTCATACCTTAAGATAGCTGCCCATCTGAGATGTGAGTTACCACTATTGGTACAGTTATTAGATTATAGAATTATTAATTAATAGAGTATTAGAAATAATCTGAATTAAAGACTGTTTATGAGTTTTGGACCTTATGTAAAATACTGATATGTACTTTGGCAAGATGAACTAAACTGTTAGTGAAGATTTTAGTTTTCCCCTGAAACTGGAGAAATATTTTTCTCCTAAATACCGAGTGTAGAGTATACAATGAAGTTTTACCTGTGTTGAACCTTTCAGTTTGTTGATGGAGCTGTTCAGACACACCCACTAATAAATAAAGAGTGCCAAGAAAGCTGAATTTCCATCCTGCTCTGCCACTTTTTGCTGGGAGTGACCAAATCACTTTTGCAATAGGTAATTCAATATTCTGGTTTTCTTTTTAACTTGTATCTGGCAGATGCAGGCAGGCTGATGAAAAGGCACATTGTCAGATTACATGTGAAGCCAGGATTTGTACTTCCCTGAGAAAATACAGGTTTCTGTATAGCCCATTTCAAGTCCAGTGCCACAGTTTATTAGGTATTAAGAATGTGATCTGTAATAAAATGGAGAAGAATGTATTGGAATGTTCATGTTTTAAGCAGTAATGGCTGTGGCTTGTCTGAAATGGTCTAGACTTCATTTTAACATCCAGTGACAAAGTGGAAAGGCTCTACAAACGTATGGTTCTTTAATTAATGGGGGCAATACTGAGCTTTGAAAGTTCTCTGGAGCTTTTGTCTCTGTTGGAACGTTGTGCTGTGAATCTTCCCTAATAGATAAAGCAAATGAAGTAAAATAGCCTTTGGGTTATTTTGTTACACTGTGTTGTTGGGGAAAAAAAATTAATCCTGTGCCATTTTGCATTTGCTGTCTGTGAATCAAACTGTGAAAGCTAATTTAAAAACTTTCACACTCGGCTTGAATGAGGACTGTCAGTGCTTGGAGAATGTCAAAGTGAATGCAATTAGCTGGAGTTGGGCTAGCTTAGATAAACCCATCAAGCCTCAAAGTGCTCAGCCCTAATGACTGCTCTGATAAACTAACACAGAGGTTACAGGAAAGAATTTACAGGCATTGAAGTCCTGCTGAAAACTTGCCCTTCGTAGAAGAGATCTTTAAAACCAAAGTGGTTTGTACACCACGGGGCAGGGGAGGTGGTGAGACCCTGTGGAAAGTTAAATACAGGACAGAGGTGCATCTGTGAAAGGGAAACAAACCAAAACCACTGATGAACCTGCTCAGAAATTCTAAATAAGTCAATTATTAAAGTATTTGTTAATTGTTAAGCAGCATGTTTGGTCTCTGAAGTAGCTGGGTGTTAAAGGCATTTGTAGAAGAGGCAGCTGGCAGGTGGTGGAGTGAAATCTTGGAATGTTTCAGGGAATGGTGACACTACTGGTGTTCTAGGCTGGGGAAATAATGGGGTTTTGAAGTTAAATCTCTTAATTGTATCTGTTCATCAAATGCTGCATCGACCCATAATGGGGACATGAGGTCCAAACTTAATTGATAAAGTGAAGTTCCATGCTTGGTTCTGTGTGTTCAGAGGAACTTTCAGACTGGATGTGAGCAGGTCTCCCTGGCTGCAGGTGCTCAGGAGACAGGGATTTTAGGAAAAAGGCTGGAGGAGAAATAGGTGATGAACAGCTGAAGTTGTGGGAAGAGTTGTCAGCAGCATCAGCTGCTTATCTAAAGTGTAATGACTCTTCCAAAGATGGGATATTTATCAGTCACTGGACTGTGGCTTTTGGGATATTACTTTTCCATGAGAACAAGTCAGAAAATGTATTTGGAGCTCCCTGAGAACCCTTTTTTTCCTCCTCTTTTCTCTTTTTCTTGGAGAAGACTCCCTGCAGAGTTTTATCTCCAGGTGCTGAGTGAGGTCTCAGTCCAAGTTATTTTATTCCCTGAGAATTGTAGTGAGCAACCCCTGATTTTCCTCACAGAGAGGGAACCCTGATGGTAAATTGAAAAGAACCCAGTCTGTAAATTAGCATTTTACATGTCATCCCTTCTCACATGAGCAACACGAATTGTGCAGACAACAGCAGCATTTTTAGTTAATGAACCCAGCCATGAGCACTGCTCACGTTTAACATATTTACAGGGGGCAGCATCCAGTCAAAAAATTCCATTAATTCTTTTTGCATGAAAATTGTGTGCATGAGTGCATGCATTTATGTGTGGATTTGTATGTATGTGTACACTATTAGTGTATGCAGTGTTAAAGCATATAGAGTAATTCAAGAAGAATCACTGAGGAGGTTTCATTAGGCATGTAAATGTATTCAGCAGAAGATTTGAAATAACTCTTTAATGGAAAAAAAAGGAAAAACTGTGCCATTTGACATGAGAAATCTATTTTGAACTATAGTGTATGCACAGTCTGTTTTCTGCTTTCCCTTTCTTGAAATTGTTGCCTGAAATATTATGGTGGCATGCAAAGGCTTGAAGTTTAATTTTAAATTTAATTTGCCTGAATGCTGCCAGGGTATTTTTACATAGACAGTAAAATTGCAATTTGGTAATACTTGGCACTCAATTTCTGTAGAAATGGCATTCAGGATACCACTTTGGGCTCATAAATAAAATAAGATGAAATCACACATGTTAATGATGATTTTAAGATATTTTCAAGACTATGTAAATGTAATTTCTGCCTTGATTTTGTTAGTTTTATGGGCAGCAGGGGAGAGAGTCTGTAACAGTCATATATATATATTTGAAGCTGTGAATGAACTTTTTTCAATCTGTTAATCCAAATGTTCTTTAATGGCTAAAAATAGAATCAAATTACTTCATAGAAAAAAAATCTGTGACATATTTACTGAGCTTCAGACAGAATTATTCTTCCAATAATATCCTGGATATTCTTGAATAGAATGCCAAGGGGTTGCTGTGCTGCTGAAGGCTGGGCTTGCTCACCTGTGTTTGCTGATAATCTGGAGATAAGAGTTGTCCTCCCTGCCTTCAGCCCTGACAGAAATGGCTGTTGGGTGAAAAAGAGAAGTATTTTACTGTTACAATATGAAGTATTTGCTTTGAGAGGTTCAGCCCTTTTTATCAGTGTCACTTTCTCTTCAGCCCTGTCATCATCTCAGACAAGACTTTGAGCTGGGCCTCCTTGTGGGGAGTGTGTGGACCTGAGCCCAGCTGGCTCAGAGCTCACCTTGATGCTTTGTTGAGTTTCAGAGGTGGTGTCAGATCTGCAGTGCTGTCTAAGTCATGGGGAGGACCAGAGGGGATGAGAGAAAGACTTTTCTTCTTGTTGAATGTCACATTTCCCAAAGGAAGTCTTTGGTTCAAAGATGGACCACAAAGTCTCTGACTGGTTGGTTAATTTTGTTTACTAAAATAGTGCTCAGTAATACAGTATTTAATAAAGTGGTGAATGCTCTGAGCATTCCCAGCTCAACACTGTTTTGTCTTTCCAAGCACTTTCTGGCACTGCTTTGACACAGAGACCTGAAAGTCACAGCTAGAACTGAGTATCCTGCTTTTCTTCCCCATCCTGTTTTTCCCAAGTCATGTTTGAGAGAGGGTCATTGCTGCTTTTTCCTGTGTGCTATTACACACAGAAACACAGAAAAAACCCAAGTAAATTCCTGTTCCAGAGCCAAGCACCTCAGCAAAGAAATGCTGAATTTCTCATTGTCCAGGTGGAGTGAAAAGCTGTGTGTGCAGTCATGGAGTAACTTCTCTTTCCTTGTGACATCTTCAGGCACAGAGGGTCACAGTCAGGGTGGTGTGATCAAGGCAGTCACTGCCTGTGCTCATGGCTTGGTGAGCAGGGAGGAGGAGGAGGAGGAGGAGGAGGAGGAGGACAGGATGATCTCATGCCTTGGGGGCAGCAGGACAAGGTCTCAGAGGTTGAACCCTGTGTGCCATTGCTCCTCTCTTGTGTCATGCCAGACATCAGCCCTGGCACTTCAGTTTGGTAAAGGTACAAAGAGCTAAAATGAGAATTCACCACGGGAAATATCAACTTTAACATGTGCTGTTACCAGACACTGCTGTAATTAAACCAAAATACATCATCAGTAACCAAATCTCTTCAAAAATGGCCAGAAGGCTGACAAATTTCTTGTAAGAAACATTAATTTTGACTTGAATTTTATTGACCTGTTTTGGGCTACTGTAATGGGCATTTCTTTGGATGAACTACCTGAGTTAATGCATTAAGTACCATTAATTTCAGCAGAAGCCTGTAGCTTCTGTGTACCTGTGGGTTGCAAGTATAAAGTGTTTTCTGTGACTGTGATTTGAAATAAATGCAGAAAACTCTCTGAAAAGTGTTATTTGCAAAAGGAGAAATATTTTTAGAAAATGAAGTGAATTTTCTTTGCCAATGTGATACCATGTTAGTAGTCTTTTTTTCATTGGTTTGTTTGTATTTTTTAAATTTTTAATTGACTTTATTGCTAGGCACTGTTCTGTAGTGTTACTATTCCCAGAGTAATAATAATCATTAATCTGCCCTTCTTGCAGTGTTTTTGATAAAAATATATCTGAATATAGAACCTATTATTCATGTAGGTTTTTTTAAAGAAACATCTCTATGCTCTTATTAAAATTAAAAAATAATGTATTTTAGGCTTCTTAAAATTAAGTAGGATGAAGAATTTGCTGCAGATGATGCTGTGGAAAGGCTTTGCAAGAGGAGGGCAATCAGGTAGGGATAATTAGAGTTACTATTTAAATATGCAGAAAACAAAAAGCTTATCTGGAAGAGCAGAGTAAAGTGTGAGTACAGTGTGAGACTCACGTAAGGATGATTTGCAAGCAATAGAATCACATCTCCCTGACTTTGTAAGTACAAAATAATAAGCAATATTTAATAATGGAGACTGTAATATTGTGGGATATAAACCCAGTGGAATGTGATTTTACCATTAGATCTTACCTGAAGGGGATGGATTGGTTTAGCACTGGCAGGGTGAGGATTACAGGTCTTTGGAATGTGTGTGCAGTAAGGGATGAGAGTAATTGCTCAAGATAATCTCTGAGCAGTTCACTCAGAATAATGATAGGGAGTTGGTGGGATTTCTATTCCCAGGTTTTACTTCTTCCTCTGATTCAGCCTAAATGTGTGAACACCTCTGATGGGACTTGTGCTGCCCCTGTGATTTGAAGAGGTTTGCTGAAGAACAAAATTAATGTGCTGCTAGGAACAACTCCTCCTTGGCAGAGAAATGGGTCGGATGGTCTTCAAGTTCTTAATCATCCCTGATTTTGTAACTCTGTCATTGTTTTCATTAATTAACTTGAGTGGGTAACACAAACATCACACTTCTTCCAAAACTAATATGATTTCTGCCTGCTGTTTAGTCTGCTGAACTGAAAAAAAGCCCAAAACAAACCAAAATGTTGAAGTGGTGCATAGGCAGTAACTTCATTGAACGTGTATTTATCTGAATGGCTTTAACTGGGCATCATCTGCAGTCTCACAGTGTATTGAGAGCCTGCCTGGTTTCCCAAGCTGAGCAAGGCCTGCCTGGTGCTGGGCTTTGGGAGGCAGGAGCTGCTGGAAAGGCTGGAATTCAGGAGCTGGCGTTCTTCCCTGGGGCTCAGCTCGGGGCACGTGGCTGCCAAGGGTCTCCCACTCAAAGGACAGAGGAGCCAGGGTCTGACCACTGGAATTCTTTTGAGTTCCCCTGGCCCTTCTGCAGGGCCATGGGTGCTTAACCCAGTGGTCCTGGCTACCTTCCAAGTGGAGTAATTAAATTCTGCATTCCTGAATTCCCTCTCGTTTTAATTGGATTTGGTATTCTTCACCTTTCGGCTTTAAACTCGCCTGGCGAAACAACTGTTTCTCATTACAGCAGGGACTTTATTTCAGAGCAGGGTAATGTGATGTGCATTGCTCTGAGTGTGCCAAATGTTTCAGGAGAGCAGGGTACAAGGGAGAGCAACGTTTTACTTCTATTTTTAATTGATTTTCTTTGCTGTACTGAAGCACACCCATTTGATGGTTATTCCTGTTCGCTCGCTCAGTTTACAGGCCTTGTTGAGACTGCAGAATCAAAGGCAATTCATGAAAATATTTTAGATCTTTGCTGCATCCAAGAAAACTTCTGTTTGCCTCTGTGTGCAGCTTTCATCTCTTTTGTGTAGTCAGTGAAATCTAGGGCATCACTGGAAGTGCAGTTTTCAGTGTGTATCCAAATGTTCACCTGATCATGGAGACTGCTCAGCACTTCACAGGAACCAGCTGGCAAACAAGGGAATCTGTGCTACATCTCCCCTAAAATATGGCTTGGTTTCTACTGTGCCAGTAACTTCTGTTCATGTACTGGAGCCTAAATAATTGATTTTTCAGTGTGTGCCACAGCACAGCATTTTAAAGCCCAGGCTGCCTTGTTTATGAGTACTGTGATTCTGCAGAAATTTTAATTAATGGATAGGGATGTCCAGAAGGTGTAGGCAGTAATGAGTGTGAGTACATGGTTTAAATCTGGAAAGGTAATTTCTGGACAGGACAAATCTTTGATATGGATAAAATTCATATTATTTCATTTAACAGTTCACCTGGTCCTAATGATAGCTAAATTTAGAACTTGTGAGCACTGCTGGCCTGCAATCAGAACATGTTTTTCCCTGCACAGAATGGAATGATATTAGTCAATTCACATTAGCCAAGTCTGAAGTCTGTGTCTGGTTGGATTTATTTGCACTGGACTGATGACAGAGCTCTGTTTGGCTTTTTGTTTGACCTGGATATGTGTATCTTTCTTAGTGCTGTCAGTCTTCTCTCATGCTGCTCAGTGAATACTCCCATTACTGAAAATCCAAGATCTGTAGCCCTTTATTAAATTATAGAGTACATTACTTGTACCTTTAGTATTTACCTTTGGGCATTAGGACTCCTTTTCCTAGAAAATAACCTGGTGCAGCATTTCATGGGAGTTTCTGAAACCTCTGAAAGAAAAAAAAATCCAAGCATATCTGGGAACACCTTTAAAAAAAAAAAAGTAGTAGTAATGAACATGTCTCCTTTATTTTTCCTTTTTAAATTGAGAAGTCTATTTCATGTAAGTGATTGCACAAAAGTCTTTTAAAGTAGGGAGATCCCACCTGTGTTATGGACTATAAATTCACTTTGTATGGCATTCTGTCCTCTTGCTGTGTATGAATTCCAGGGGACAGCCCCAAACTGACAGAAAGCCTTTCTGCTGTGGACCTGATTCTGTTGGTACGCAGAGAGGGCGGGCAAACCCAGCATCCTGCCTTTCATCCTTCTGCATGAGGATTAATCACGATCACAGCTGCAGAATAATGCAGATCTTAGCTGGGGCTGGTGAGGGGGAAGGGATGGGCATGGAGGAGCTGAGGACGTCTCTGCCTTCCCTTGCACCAGCCCCTCCTGCCCTCAGAGGAGTTGCAAGGAGCAGATTCCTACCTTTCTGTTTTCTTTCCTGGTTAATCTTTTCTGCAACCTGCGTTTTTTCCTTTAATCATCAGGCATGCACTCGATCTGCTGGTCTCACACACACACACACAGAGTGTTTGTGTGGCTTCCTTGTTTCCTTGATGATGCAGCAGGCACTGGGTGCTGAAATGCTGCTGGTTCAAAGGCACTCACATTTACACCAGTGACTTTTACTGTGCCTCTGCAGCCAGCCCCGAAATGCCTTGCAGGTCAGCTGTTTTTGAAATGGATGAAAGTGTGCTAATTCCTTCAAGGTAAATCAGAAGGATTATGACATCTAGGAAGAAGGATCTGCCAGACAGTTCCAAAGCAATATAACTAGGACTGACCCAACAGCATCTCTAAAGCTTCCAATAAAATTGCCTGAGGAGTCTGCCAAGAAGCCAGATGCTGCTGCTGGAAAAATACCTTCTGTAGCTTGGCATTTGTCCTGTAATTGCTTCCAAGAGAGAATAAACTGTAGCATGACAGTAGAAGGTGAATGGTTCCTCACTGCATGCTGCTTGGTGATTTTTTAAAATAGTTTAGAAATAAGCATTGTTTTCTGATTTGTTACCACTCATGCAGGTCCTTGTACTCATTTAACTGCTTAAGAGTTCCCCATCTGAATAATCCAGCACTTTTTTTTTTGTTTTTTTCCCTGACATGTTAGCCTGGCAGTGGTTTGATTTTTCTTTTTCCTGTAAGTGATTCCTTTTGCAGGGTCCCTGACCTGATCACCTGGGCTTTGATCCTGTCAGGGTGTGAGGTGGTCATGCAGGCCTGGTTATCTCACAATGGGGACCCTGCATTGATGTCTCTCTATGTGGAGTTATGATGCAGCAAACAACACCTGGCCCACACAGGTTCCAAGGGTTAGATTGTTGTGTGCCTTTGTTTTTTTTATTTTGGTATATTTTCCAGTTGTAGGAAGAGCACTGTCTGTTATTTTTCAGAAATGCTGCAGAATCTTATCCAAAACCAGAAACTTCTTAGAGAAGGTGCTCCCTCCCTTTGAAAATGATTAATAACCCTACTGATAGGAAGCAGGGGCATTTGTGAAGTTGTGTATAACCTAATCACGTCCAAATGAGATGAGAACAGATAAGTGATTCCAAGAAAATTATTTATTTGAGATTTCTCCAGTAAAATCTAGCAGCTGCCCTCAAATACTTCTGTTTGGTATCGTGCAGGAGCCTGCCTGCTGTTCATCCCAGCAGTCCTGTGGGATTGCCTTCAGGAGGGCTTTGAGGACTGAACTGTTCAAATGGATGGCTCAAAAGTAATTCTGTAGCTAAAACTCACCATGGATCACAGAATGGCCTGGTGTGAGAGGGACCTTAAAGCTCCTTGAGTTTCAACCCCCTTTTGAAACCCCTTCCACTGTCCCAGGGTGCTCCAAACCCCATCCAACCTGGCCTTGGGCACTTCAGGGATGGGGCAGCCACAGCTTCTCTGGGCACCCTGTGCCAGTGCCTCCCCACCTTCACAGGGAAGAATTTCTTCCTTACCTCTGCTCTAAACCTATTCTCTGTCTCTTTGAAGCCATTCCCCATTGTCCTGTCACTACATGTCCTTGTAAAAAGTCTCTCTCCATATTTCTTGTAGGTTCTCTTCAGGTTCTGGAAAGCCACACTTGGGTCACCTGCTTACCAGACAATTTCAAATATGATATTTGTCAGTTGTAAACAAGAATGTAGAAGTAATTATTGCCTCTTTGTGTGAATTCATACTTAACAGTGCCAGAAGCTTTTCCCTTCACTGTGCTAGACAGTGAACTTTGGTAGGAGTCAGGTGGTTGAGTTTGGAGTCATAAAGCAAAAGTCCATCTCCAGCAAGGTGAACTCCTTTGATCAGTTTTCTGAATACTTCACAGTCAAGGGAACAAGGACTGAGTGTTGAAAAACAGCAGTGAAAAAGGATCCTGGCACAGGGGCTTTTTGTTGTTGTTGGCATTAGGAGGGTTTGCTCTGCTTTGCTGTAGTGCCAGGAAGTTTCAGAGAGTGGAAGGGCACAATGCCCAGGTCAGCTCGTGGGGCTGAACAGTTCTCAAAGGGACCTGGAAAAGTTGGTGCAAAATTCACATTCTCTAAGAAGGTCAATGTGAGGCATCACTCCAAACTTTACTTCAGATTAAGTGTAGCTTAAGTTAGGTATAGTGCTGTTATTTTATTTAAATAATGACAAAGTGAGTTCCAGTTCAATCTCACTTGAAATATTAAGAAAATGATCCTGAAATTAAACAAAAAATAGAGCTGAATTAAGATATTTCTGTGAAGGACAAGAGATGAACAAGTTTCTTTCAACTTACCGTGCCACTTAAAAACATGCTGAGCTGTCCAGGATGCGAAATGTTTAATTCCATAACCTTTTCTTCCAATTAGAAGCCACAGATTCTGATTGTGAGGAATTTGCATTTCAATATGAAACGTGGTGTCTGACATTGCTTTTACCTTCTCCCTGGTGATGCTCCTGACTGCACACTTCTCCCTTTCCTTCGGTGTGATGATTGCACCACTGCACTTTAGTAATCATTTAACAGCTCTAATTACAGAATACTGTGATCCCAACTGTGTACTTTGTCCTCTTTGCCTTCTTAGTCTCTGTTTCTTTGGTGTCAGGAGGATCACAAAAGAGCCGTTCTTCTGCTTTGCAAAAATAAATTCCAAAGGCCCTGCTTTGGTAATGTACAGATTTGCATTTTCTCGGGGCTTTGGAGGTAACAACATTGAATTTTAGCCATAGAGGGGTTGGTTGGTCTGCTGTTGTTTACATCAGTCACACCAGCATAACTTCTCTGACACTAATGCAGATATACCAGCAGAAAATTGGTGTAACTCCAGCTCCATTAAAATCAATGGAGTTAGGCCAGTGAGAGTCAAATGCAACGCTATTGATTTTATGCTGGTGTGACTTTATTGACTGCAGAGGGGGTGAGGCACTCTCTGCTGGTGGGGCTCTGCTGGCAGGCAGGCTGTGCCTGGGTTTGGAGCACTTGTGACTTGGCTTTCTTGCTTGTTGTTGCACAGCATGATCAGAAATTCCTTCTCTTTCCTGCCCCAGGATCAGCAGTGTGGGAATCTGGGAGTGGTGAGGTCTGGGGGTGATGCAGTTCATAGGGGAAAAGCAGTAGGTAATTGAGTTGTGCTGAGTCCCATCGGAATGATTTCCTCTGTTATCTGCTAATGTGGTATCAGAGGAATGATGTGAAGTTTTTAAGCCTGCTCTTTTTTGGTGTGATACCCTGCTAAAGCTTACAAAAGCACTCTGAGTGGAGTTTGGAGTCAGAAAGTGCACTTAAAGGAACCAGGAGTGCTGTATCCATACCCCCAGCACACTGGGGTTGTTCCTGGTTTTCAGCTCTCTGGGCTGGAGTTGCATTCCCTGCTCCATGGGCAGAGGAGATGTAGTTTTTCCTGAATTTAAATGGCATACCTTTAGTATTTCAAACATTCTTTAAAGCAAGTCCATGTCTTCTATTTTGCCTTTGTTGCATGAATGCTGCCCTGTATAATATATAATAGAAACTGGAATATTAAAATGAAATGTTAGTAATTTCCCATTAAAAATGTTGATGAAATCAATTCATTCCTTTGAAAAGCTTCTTTTTAATCCGGTCAGCATTTTCTGTGAGTAGAAAATTCACAGCACTTGTGGTGAATAATTGGTGGAGTGGAGTGCAGTATTCACCACTACATGGAGCGATTTCCAGGAGGAATTTCAGTAATTATTCCTGCCATCATTGGAATACTAATAAAAGTCTTACTTTAGAAATATTTTATAGGTCAGGTTTTTGCCAAGATGCTCTTCCAGTGGTGAATCAGCTTCAGTGGTGCTGTTTACCCCATCTGAGGAACTGGGTAACATGCCTGAAGGATGCCCTAGAGACAGAAGAATGAAGCATAGTTTAAACCACAATAAACTTATTAAAATGTGTTATTTCCCTTAGTTACATGTAGGGTTTTGTTAAAAAAGAGCTTCTTGTTTTCAGGAGATAAGAGAAGTATTTTATGAATACAGTCAACTACAGCAACTAAATACAAATGGAAATTAAATGCTGTGGTTTGGGTACTAAGTAGTTTTCTGATACTGGAAGAATTAAAAAGGGTTATTTGGGAAGTGTTGTTCTGGAAGACACTACAGACATGGTACAGAAAGCTGAGTAAAGCACATAAATTTTCTTCCTTTTTCTTAATGTATAAAAAATCAGGAGTGGTGGGAAGTTCATGCTCATTTTAGAGCAAACAGAACCAAGTATGAGATCTGGAGGCAGTTGTGAGTCTTCACAAGCTGTGTAACTTAGGGAGGTGGTGGGGAAGGGTGTTGGGTTCCAGGGAAGGGTTTGTAAGGGAAGAAATGTTTGTGTGGTATCTCAGTTTGTGCAGATGAACAGTAAAATTCACCTTTGCAGGCTGCAGAAATGCCAGTGAAGAAATGGCAGGGAAAAGCAGTGCTTGGCATGGAGTGCCATAAAAGGATCCTTTAGCTTTATCACTGGAAACAGTGCATTCTGCTGGTCTGGGGGCAAAACTGGAGGAGAGGGACTGACCCCTGAACAATCCAACAGGGATCGTTTTCTGTGGCAGGGTAGCCAGAATTTCAGTGCCTGGTCTGACTTAGCTTTTGCTGCTAAACACTTGACAGAATTTGCTGTAATGAAGTGTCACCAACAGCTCTCCTGTTTGCTTTTGTTTCCTCATCCTTTTCTCCTCTCTGTCAGTGTCTTAAGCTCTCTTTTACCTCTCCTTCCTCCCTGTCTGGTTCTTACTGCAGCCCTTGTTAGCTGCAGTGTATCAGTGGGTTTTGGATCAGTCCCTTGGGTTGCTGTTCAGAATTAGTGCAGTGCCTGCTGTGACAGATGAATCCTCTGATGTTCACCAGCTCTGACCATTGGGGAAATGAGCTGATGAGTACAAAACAGTGTGAGCAGCACCAGAGGATTTCCTGGCCCCTCTCCCTGGAGGGTACAAAGAACAGTGGTGGCAAGGATGGATTTTCCATGATGTGTTTGTGTGTGGTCCCACTGCTGTTCTCTGTGTTAGGCTTCGTGGGCAGGTGGGAAGTGGATGAGTAACATTTTCTCCCTGGATTGCAGACCCTTACACTTGAATTTGTTTTCGTTTTTCAGGATCACAGCACTTCTGAAACAATTTTTTCACTTATATTTTGCCCTTTTAGTATGTTTGGGCTTTGTTTAACACTCGTAAAACCGTGGGCATCAACATGATTATGTTGGGTGCTTTGGAGGAGAAAAAATTAATTGCAAGACTCCAGAGGCGTAAAAAGCAAGAGCTAAGGATGGGAGCAGAGCTTTTGCTTTGTCAAACCAGTGTTTGGGAGGTGCCATCCTCTTGTCAAATCCCACTTTGGGGCTGTGGAGAACTTAAATACCGAGGGAATGCCAGGGCTTAGTTACAAATCCTTTCTAAGACTGCTTTTCTTTTATATAAGCAGATGGAAACTGGTTTCAGGGGAGGGAACTTCTTAAGTTTTGAAGTCCCGAAGAAAATTAATTAATTCATGTATTTGAAAGCCGGAGGGGAAGTATTATGATCATCTTGTCTGACCTCCTTCATAACTTGGGCCAGGGGAAGTCTCCTAATAACCCCTTCATGAGCTCACTCAAGCGTGCTTGAAAAGACAAATGATTTGACAGAAATTGTTGTTTCACAGGCGTGCGGGGGAGGCGAGTGGAGCTCAGGACTAATTTCCCAGTGCATAAAGGGTCCAACCTGTGTTAATCCTAACTGCAAAGAGAATTTACAAAAATATTCCTTTGCTAAGGCTTTAGGTTTTACTCTGGTGTAGGAGTAATAGAGAATGCAGGCTTAAGAACTCCTGGAATTAAAAGCCAGTTAATTCCAGAATGCGCTGATTGTGTTCCTGCTGTAGCCACTTAATAAGGCCACAGAAAATGTCAGTATTTTGTTAAAATGAAGAGCTCAGAATCCTCTTTAGGAAAAGCTGAGGCATGCACATAACATTGCAGTAGCTGGAGCAGTAACAAGAAGATTGTTAGACTGGATGGATACGTGTAAGATGATGGATTTTTCTTTCTTT
>VZRX01005855.1:215077-233365 GCA_013398075.1 Notiomystis cincta | reverse complement strand
TTTTTTTTTTTTTTTTGCCATGCGGTGCTTATTCAGATTCCACAGAGGGGGAACAGGGAATTTTGTATTTCAAAATCAGTTCAGCAGATTTTGAAAAGCTATCTTTGAATATTCTATAATACACAGACAGATTTGAAGAGCTTATTAAAGAAAGCCCCTGACACACTTCAGCAATATTAAATCACTTCAGACGGTGCATGGCAGTGTAATGTTACTGAAGCATTTTAAAATGTTAAAAGAGCCTGGATTTGAAAGTACTGGTGGCTTCACAGCCCTTACTGTGAAAAGTGATTTAAAGTGTCAAAATTATTCCAGTGTTTGCAGTCTGTTACTTTCTTAAATGACAAAGAAGGGACATTAGTAAATAACTCTAACTGCAGTTAATCTCTGGCCATCTCACCAGCTGATATGCTGGGTTAATATCTTTATTAAACGCTTCTTTAATAAGTGGACAGCTGTTCAGACAGGCCAGATGGACTTCTCTGTAATTGTGCTAATAATGAGAACTTTCTCACAAAAAGAAAGGGCAGTAAGAAGATGCATTTGGTGAGGGAACATCCTGACAAATGGCTTCAGGACAGTCTGGTCCTCTGCCCTCGACAGACTGGCTCAAGTAAATGCTTCATCCCTCAAAGCAGGAAGGACCAGCAGTGAGAATTGGAGCAATGGGTTCTTTTCTCCTCAGATGTTTATTCTTTGTGTATTCTTTGCCTCCAGAGCCCTGACATCCCCAGTCCTGCTTCCTTCATCCTGCTCCAGCACATTCCTGCTGTGGGTTCACAGCTGGTGCATTTTTGTCCCCAACAAATACACATTATGTAGAGCTGTAGCTTTCTCCCTAAATGTTATCTTTTTGCACCTATCCCATTTATATTTCATGGGTTTAATTAACTATTTTCAGAGACCTTTGCAAGAAGGATTACTAGATGGGTGTTAAAATTACAGCTTTGTTTGCATGGAGACAGATTCTTTTATACTGGAAACATTATGATAAGCAAGAGGGGTGGCAAAGTATGATGTTCTCAGCATGAACAATGAATACATTTTTTATTTGTCTTTGTTCAAGTAAGAGAATGGAAGCACTGAAGGAGCACTGGAGGAGTAAAAATCTCTACATACTGTCTGGCAGTATGGAGTTGGTGCATTTAAGGATTGAGTCCTTGCAGATTTTTTTCGCTTTTGGTGACATTTCCATCTATTTCCTACATGGTGCTCTTTGTCCTGCAGCTGCTGGTCCAACAGTGCTGGTCTTCTGTACACCCTGAGCAGTGTCTGTAGGCTGTGAAGGCATCTCAGATATACCAAAACATCTCAAATACTGATGTTTGAGGTAGTCACAGATAACTATGTTTAAGCATCTGACATTGTGGACAATTGGCTCAGCAGATGGAGAACTTTTTATGTTTCTCCTTTGCAATGGTTTGGCTTTTTTAGTTTCCTTTTATGTTTTAAACCCAGAAAATGACTGTTCCTTTTTGTTTCCTTCCTTAACAGCACTCGAAAGGAGTGAATGAGATGAACTGTTTGGGTTATAGTATCTGAAAGGCTGAATTATTCTCTTGGAGAGACGTTCTAAATGAGCCTGACCGAGATCCTGGATCTGTGTGAAGAGGACTAAGGATATAGGATGTCAACTGAGACAGAACTTCAAGTGGCTGTTAAAACCAGCACAAAGAAAGACTCCAGAAAGAAAGGTAGTGACTCATTTCTCTTTATTTTTGTGTGTTTTGTACTTTAATCAGTTCCTACATCAGCCACCTTTGGCACATCTGTGGCTCTTCTGTTATCTGTGTGCTCAGTGAAAGTGGGATTTGTTAAGCTCTGTGGAAGTTTGGTAGAGAAATACAGGGTTTGATTCTCTGATGTAAAAAAATATATCTTATTGAAATAGGTCTGAAATGTGAGAAAAAAACTTGCATATTATTTATGGTTCACAAAGAAAATACAATTTTTAAAATTACTCAACAAAAGACCACTTTTTTTTTTCTCAGCTGATAAATACATTTTCTTCTAGTGGCTGTTTTTTCTACTTTATTTGGAACTAACCAGAGCTTAAATGCACTTTCTGTTACTGGAGTTTGAATTTTACTGATACTTTGTGAAGTTAGAGAACTCAGTAGCAATCTCTAGAGAGATTAATTGTAATCTAGTGAGGGAAATATGAATGAGGAGGAGTAAAACTCAGAATTAAGGAGAAGCTGTGGATAAGTGTATGGTTGGATTAGTTCATATTTGTATTTACAATTTTTTCTCAGACTGTATAGCAGTTTTTTGGAGTGATAAGTGTGAGAAATGGGACCATATGGATTAAGTAAGAGTGCTTACTTAAAGATTTTTAGGAGGAGTTTTTATCCTTAAATTTTTATTAGTATTTTTATTGCTTATGGTTTTAAATACTGATGAACTTGGAGCCCAAGACCTTGAATTCTGGTTGTAGTTCATGTTGTTCTGTGTTGCCATATTTGGTTATTTTTTTAAACTTAGACATGAAATTGAGGTTGAAAACAGATTTAATATTAATTACTCAAATAAAAAAAGTAAATGAAAAGAAAATAATCATACTTAATGCTTTTAATACTTGACACAGCGAGATTTAAACTTTCATGTGAGCTCTGGAGTTTGTCATCCTGGTTTTTTCTGTGGGTGTGAAATTTAGCCATTTACTTCTGGGTTTTTTTTTTTTCATTTTTCTAAGACAAAAAATTCTCATCTTTGCTTGTACATGTATAATGCAAATTTTGCTTGTAGATAACTTGAACTTCTGGCAGCCAGACCATGTACTGCAGCAATTCTACCAAAACATTTACTAAGGCTTTGTGTTCACTTCAGATTTCATATCATAAGTCTTTATCCTAGAGTTTGTAGAAGACACAGCAATTAAAAAACTTTCAAATGTTTGTTTGGGAAGATGGTTTAAAAACCTTATGATTGCTCTAGGCCTACACTCTCAAATCAAAAATGATTCATTTAAGATAAAAAAGCTGCAGTTTGGAAAGGAAAAAAAAGGGGAACTTTGATGTAAATGAGAATGTGATCTAAGATGTTTAAGGCAAATAAAGTGGTTTGGTTGTATGATCATTCAGTTTTTGGGTGCAGGCAGGAAATTAAAAAATGTCATTTCTCTGCAGTATGGATAACATCTTTTTGATGTGTGTCTCCTATGTTATTTCTCCTGCTGGAGGCTGAAACTTTTGAAACCAGCAAACAACTCTTTTTGGAACTTGATGTTCATGTTAATAAAATATTCAGCATCCAGCTTGTAAAACATTTCCATAAGTCACAATAACTGAAAGCTTCTCTGCCCAAAATCCAATTCTACCCCCCAAATGGAAATTCTGAGAATTACCTTCAGTGCTAAGGAGTATAAAACATGGGGAGGAGTATAAAACATGTAGAAAACATGTTGTGTGGCTGTGATGTGAGTGTCTGGAGAGCTGGAAGGGACAGGGAGTGTCAGTGGCACATCCCCAGGATTATTCTGGTCTGGTGTGGAGTGTGCAGTGGGAGTGTGTGGGATCCCTCAGCCCTCCCAGGGCTGGGAGCTGCGAGTGCTTTGCACACACAAGGTGCACAATGCACACCCTGTTTGCTGTTCAAATGCCACAGAAGGAGAGGCAAAAGAGACTTGCTGTGCTCATTTAGTTGTCATTGAGTTGTGTGCACTTGCCTGTGCTCAACAAAGGAGCCCTGCTCTGTATAGTGGCAGTGATGGACACGTGAAAAACAGGGATTTTCCCCCTTTTTTCCCAAGTTCATTAACTGTGAGCAGTGACAGGTAGCGAGTGCTAACGTGAAGTTCCTGATGTTGCTGATCAATGAGTTTGGTTATCCAGTGGCACTGAGTATTCCCAAGAAATAAGTCTTTGCTGTATAAACAGAAATTTCAGCTCCAGTGTTTTGTTGCACTTCTGGAAGAGCCTTACATCCTTCTCCATCCAGAGCAGGGACAAGCCTCTTTTGCTGTATTATCCCCTGTTTTGGGAGTTCTCCTGCCTTCTGCAGCTCAAGCACTGCATGGAATGTCTGTCCCACATTCCTCCCACACTGGAGGTCTGGGGTGACTGAAAAGGGTGAGGATTAGTGTGGAGTTGGAGCACAGGACAGTTCTTTCCTGACCTCAGCCTAAATCTTCTGTGTAGAGTCAGCTGAATCTTAAACTCTCTCTTCATCCACATAAACATCCAGTAAGAGAGTGTTTCTTATCTGAAGTGTTGAAATAAAACAAAGCTTAATTCCTAGGATTTGTAAGGTACGTGGTTATAAAACATGATAAAGTGTCAGATAAATGGAAGCAGCTCTTCCTGTTGAAGTACAATGGGAGGGAAGAAAGCAATGATTTGTACTTTTGTGGTAAGAGTGCCTGCCTTGAGTTAAAGCTACTGCCTTGTCATCAGCTACCAATTTAGTAACCTGGACAGGTTAGGAGAGTCCAGGAGGAGTGTACTGATACTGAGTGAGTGTGAATGCAAAGTCCTGCTGCTGGGATGGACTAACTCCCTGCCAGAAGGGTGGAATGTGTGCCTGAAGTTGCTTGAGGGTTTCTTATGACTGCATTTGTTACTATTGCATTGACTACAGACTTTGGGGTGACAAGGAAATAGTTTGGTTTGTGCTGCAGATGGGGCAAACAACAATGCTTGTGCAAAGATTTTACCAAATGTTTCTTTGGTGTGCTGGGAACACACAAAACTCTTCCTGAACAAAGTTCCCTCTGAAACACTGCTCTTCAGTGGTTTTGAGCTCTCTGGTCATAGCCAGCTCTGCAGTGTCTCCTCTGTCCTTGGAGCTGGTTTGTGAGGCAGTGCCCTGCCCCAGCACTGAAGGCTTGTCACTGCAGCTGGAACAAGAACTTAAATACAAAACCCTCTCAGAAGCTGCTGTTTGCACAGAATCACAGCTGAGGAGCTCTGATGTTCCCTAGGTAAGTTCAACATTTACATGATCATATCAGGCTGTAATTTTGTATGTTAACATTATCACCCTGGATAATCTTAAAAGCAGGCTGTTGAAAAATCAAGGACAAATTTTGCCTTTTATTCAGTCCATATTGATCTGATGGATCCAGGCTTTGATGGGCTCTAGAAACTCTTCCTGGTCATACTCCCAGCAGAGGGGTTGGAGTTTTAACTGACCTGGAAATACAATTCTGGGAGCAGAGGTGAGCCAGGCACCTCCCTTCCTCTCCAGATTGTCACTTTTTCCTCTCTGTGCTGGGAAGCTCCTTGTCTCTTGAGGACCTGTGTTTCACCCTGACCTCCAGAGCCCTCCTTCCTACTCCTTATTCCATTTTACAGGCTTACAGTGCACTAGGTGGTGTTAGAGGGGATTATATTTCTGCCATCCCCCACCTCCAGCCCTAATCTTCATGCCATTCTTGCTGATACCTGCTAGTAACTTCAGTGTAATTATATTTTTTGAGAACTTGCTCACATTTTAAAAGATATCCTGGAGAGGTTTCATGTTGCTCGCTAAGTGGAAATCGTGTAAAATTCTCAGGAGATTTAGAAAGCTCAATTTGAGGACTTTTTTGGTGATATAATTTTTTTTTTGTGTGAGTTTGCCAAAAGTCACATGTTCTTTAAGAAGCATTTAGAGAATTAATGATATAAGTAATGCTCTTAAATGTTGATTTTATTTCATTTGTTTATGTCATCTGGTTCATTAAGAAGTGAATAAAAATTGTGTGTTTGTATCGCTCAGGATAGGAAATTAGAATTTTTTATTAGCCAGAATTGTTAGAAACATAAACCATGTTTGTCTTGTAGTACATGGGGGAAAAGCCTTTTTATAAATGTGTATAGATTATTGAATCAAATTGAAAACATTTACTTGAGCCTATTGGAATTAAAATTGATTTAGAAACCTCTCTGGGGGAAATATGTTGCATTGATGTTGAATTCACACTGATAACTGCCTGGAAAAATCCCTTCTTGCAAAATTAGCTGAACAGAAAAATTGAAATGGGAGGTCAGGACAGAAGAGAGCCCAGCTACCAAATTCCAATGCAGACTTGTGTCTGCTTAGGGTAGGCCAGGAGACTTCTAGAGATGTAATATCTTCCTCTTGCACTTAATTTTCCTATTTGAAGTTTAGGGCTTGTTCTGCAATTCCACCTCTCCTTGTATTCCCCCATAGTGAGACTCTGAGTCAAGTTTCAAAATGACAGGGACTTTTAAAAAAAGGGAGCAGATTCAGCGAGGAGCTTGGGCATGCTGGCAACCAGCACCACGATCCTTGATGCTCAGGGCCCCCTTGGGTGAGATTCCCCTGTTCCATGGCTCTCCAGAGCCTGGGAGAAGCACGTGGCATCTGGAAGCTGCTCTGGGCAGGGGCAGGGAGCCAGGCTGGGGATTGCTGCCCCCAGCCAGTAGGAATGGGACCCTGAGCGAGGGTGGGAAGTGCTCTGCTGGAGCTGGGTGTGTGCTCCTCAGCCGAGCCTGGCGCGGCCGCGCTCGGGCAGGGACAGCGGCCCCGCGCGGGGCTGGCTCGTGCCAGGCGAGGGGCTCCCACCAGGGCTGAGTCTCATCCTCCTGGCACGGCAGAAAGCTCAGCTGCCCCATTTGCTGTCTCTTGGTTGCTGATTAAATGGAGTGCAGTGGCTGCTGCGGGGCCATGGCGTGTGGATTGGGCCTCTGGCAGAGTCGCATCTATTTCCTGGCTCTTTTAACCACTAATGAGGGGCTGGGGTCTGCCTGACTATCTAAAGGAAAACCTTTGCATCCCCAGGAGCAAAACTGGAGTCAGGCTGAGATCAAACAGGAGGTACCTAGTTAGTTTAAAAGCCTTTGGGGGTAGGAAGCCTTTAAACGAGGTTGTGTTTTGTCATTGTCAGTTTTCATCATTGGTGCCTGATGCTACCCAGGGTCTGATTTGGGCTTCTTAGACCTCATTTGAATCCAGGCTTTGCTAAACTTGAGAGTGCAATGGAGGTTTCTGATGGATGTAAAAGTTAAAGTTTCGCTGACACAGCTTTGTTTCCAGTTTCCAGAATTTCAGTTTAAAATAATAAGTGCTATGAACAGTGATGGTGGATTAATTTTTTAAGGAATTAAAGTTTTTTTTTTAAACTCTGTGATCAACTTACAACAATTAAAGCATCAACTCTGTAATGAGGCATTTCAAGATGTCACATTGGTGTAGGTTCATTTATTTTTCTGATCATGTAGCTAAGGTTCATGGAATCCAGCAAAATTTAAATTTGATCTAAAGAGTAATGAACACAGTCAGGAGCTTCTTTCATTGACTGGGAGTGGATTTGCTTTGTTTCCTTGCCGTAGCTATGAGTTTTTCAATAATTTATAGATCAAGTAACAGCAGCATTAATTGATACACTAATTGTGTCCACATGCCTGCCTTTAACAAATCTCCTTTGTGAAATGATTACTGACAATATTAATTGCACATCTTTTGTGTCTTGATATAAGTTATGAATTCATTCTCAAGTTGAAAGGGGGTGGGAAAATCATTAATTTTGACATTGTGTAGCTGTAATTAACAAGGGTTATCCAATAACCTATCATCAATTAGAGAGCTCATGAATTCTGTTTTAAATACCATGTACCAAAGGGGGCCTGTAGTTGTTAATTGGAGGATTCTTTGGGGGTGATGGATGTTGTCTCTTACTGCAGATATGATGTTTACTGTTGTTTTTAATTGAGGGAAATCTGCCTAAACTGAGGTTGGGACTTGTGTGACACTGCTGCAGCTCAGCAGAGGAATCAATAATCTGTTGAATATTAAAACTTAACATTTCTTGAGATCCTCTGTTATAATTTCTCAATGTTTTAACAGTCATCAAAGCATTTCAGTTTAAAGTAGCAATCAGGAGGTTAATGTAAGGCATATTCCAGGGGGGATTGGAGTCATGCAGCAGGTTATAAATACAGGTGAGTGTTCTGTGCTCTGGGGCTGGCTCTGCACTGGGAGACCTCCTGTGAGCATCACCCACACATCCTGTGAGCATCACCCACACATCCTGTGCTTCCAGTGCTGTACCTTGTTTCTGGCTTCATCCTCTTGTGCTCTAAAACTACCCCTGAAATGTGACTGAAATATGGAGGAAGTGAGGCTGGGGCTGCTCTAAGGAGGCAGAGCTCCTAAACAGGCAAATCAATTAATATTCAGGGAAACTTTTTCTCTGCTTGCAGTCATTGAAAAGACTTCTCAACAAAACTGCAAAATTCACATTAGAACTTTTGTAAATGGAAACTTTTGTTTAGAGAGTCCAGGGAAGAAAATTCTATCATGTAATGAATAACTGAGCAGGAGTGACCTAATTCATCCAGATTAGTAGCTAAAATACCTCCAGAGGTTTGGATTAGTAGAAGTTTCCTAATATGGCTCACAGAGAAATACTCTACAGGGACAAGTATGTTGATGGTGATAATGTTCTTGTAGCATTCTTCATCCAAAGATATTTGCTTGCCTAATAAATATTAATGAATAACATTTCTGTCAGCATGTTGTACTACGTGCATTTGAGCATTTGTAGTTTTCTGAAACATTTTGCCTCTTCCATCAACGTTATTATTACTTGCAGAATTTCCCATAAAATGCAATAAAGTGTTACTCACTGTATAATACACATTAGAGGTATCAGCTGTGTTGATAGCTGCTCCCATTTTGCTGAAGGGATATCAAAGACAAGTAAATTTGGAATATTAGCTTGATCCCAGCATTAAATTGCTCACTAATTTTCCCTGAAAGAAACAGGTAACACTTAGCATTGATGTGCACATTATTGCAATGTATACTTTTTCATATTACTAGGGAAAATTCCTCCAATCTTATATAATCTTACGTGGAAAAATGGAAAATCATGAGCTTTCTTGACCTGTGTACATGTGGGGGAATTGTAAATTGATTTCAAAGGTGGTTAGATCTTTGCATCAAAAGCCAGTGCTGATCTCCCAATTACTTTCCAAAGATTACAGCACAAATCAGGGCAGAGCTTGGTGTGTAATCTGAGGATCCTGTTTCTTATTTTGTGCTTTAACCAATGCATTTCACTCTCTCAGTGTTGACATCACAGTAATTTCATTAATCAGCTCATGAAGAAAAAACTCTGGAGGAATGTACAAGTTAACAGACACATGCAGGGTTTGGTTTGTGTGTTTAAGCAGTATGACTCAGAAATGTTTATTAAGATATGTATATATATCAGTCACAAAAACCTTACCTGAAAAACAACTGTCTCATCTTTAATGTCACAGAACACTGACCACTTCTGGTGAAGAAAAACTTCCCCACAAAATCAGTAGCATTTTGAAATACTGTTAGAGAAATTGTAAGCCCTTCATTCATGCCTTGTGCTATATTCCTCTTTAAGAGCTCAGAGAAATATGTTGGGAATTTGGCCAAGTAATAGGCTCAGACTTCCTGTGATAAATATGTCAGGGCAGACATTCACTGTGCTCCTCAGGAGTAAAGAAAAGATATGGTTGTGATCCTCATACATGATTCTGTGTACAGGATCAATATGGGCATTACTGGTCCTCCAGAATAAAGGTAGTATATTATATAGATATATATATACAATGTATTTGGGTTGTCCGGTGGATGTTCCTTGTGAGTCCCTTCCAACTCAGCTTATTCTGTGATTCTGTGTTGAAGGGTAACATTTCTCTTGAAAGTGAATTAGAGATAAACATGTCCTCAGAAATAATGAGGTCCTATTTGTATTATTTTTATCTGAACACTGTTATATATAATAGCTAGTGTTGGTATAAGGACAAGAAAAAGAGCATTTCTCTGCTTTTACATTTGCTGGGTTTTGCAGATATGACAATATTTAGGTTGCTTAACTAAGTAGTGTGTTTGTGGCAGTTTTTGGTATGAAAAAGGAAGGGATGTACTTTAATGCTCCTTGGCATCTTTCCTTCTGCTTGCAACAAGAGTAGGGGCAGAGCTGATACCCCAGTTAGCACTGAACTCGACCTGAGAGTTGCCAAAGGCCATTTTCAGTCTGTTCCTGGCTGTAAAACCTCGTGTGGAGACACTCAACCCCTTAAAAGGTTTCTGCTTTGAGCCTCTTGAACAGCCAGAGCCTCTCCCCACAGATGAGGATCAGTGAGGTTGAAATCACTGATTTAGACACTGTGTTTATCCTGCTCTCATTGCCCAGGCTGAAACACCAAGCCCAGTTACCACTTATTTGCAAGCAGGTGAGTTTATCCCCTTTATTGACTCCAATACTCTTTGCCTTGTCCCAATTCCTGTTATTTATGCAGTTGTGCAGTGCAGGAGAAGAGTTGCCAGCACAATATCCATTATTATTCTGACAAGAACAGAGCAGCTTTCACTTCCATTTCCCAGAGACAGCATTACTCATTGCTGCAAAACAGCATTAAAACCAGGGGAAGCAGGCTGAATTGTCCTTTGGCTGCTGAGTCCCAGATTGCCTGTCCTTGCTCCAGGTGGATGGAGTTTGAAGTAGAGGTGGGAGTGGTGTGTGGTCTCTGTCATGGGGCAGTCAGGGAAGCCACGAGCTGTTGTTCCATCAGTGCCAAAGTCCTTAGGAGTGGCACCAAAGGAATTGGCACGATCGTGTTTGCAGCATCTTCCAGCTGAATCAGGTGGGCTGCAGGGTCTGGGGGGACTCATCCTCCCCTAGATCCTCCTGGCAGTGGTTTCAGTGGCCATAGGATATCCTGCAGAGCAGAAAGCTCCAGCCTGGACTTCCAGATCTTCACATTTCACAGCAGACTCTTCTACAAGCCACAGGAGCAGCAGCTTCCTCTGGAGTCAATGTCTACCCTGCTTTAACCACCAGCAAATGCTGAACATCTAATCCGTGATCTATAATTACACCTCTTAGGCTCAGTTTAGTTAGAGGGAGAATTGTGTAGTGAAAAGGATGATTCAGGGAGTGAAATGAAATTAAGTGCAGTCTTTTGAGGTTAGCTATTAATTTCATTTTAAATATAAAACTGCCTTCAAAGTAATAAGAGGGTAATATTCACACGTCACAATAATGTGCTGATAACTAGGTGGAAGGCAAAAACACCAGTAGTAGTTGGATGAACTAATCTTTTTTTCATACCTTGTGTTGCCTGTTTAAGTTTTAAATTGAATTCCAGTGTCCAAAGTCACATAAAGGGAATTAAATGCACCAGGGAAATTGCGTGCTCTGAGTACTCTCTACTGAGGTAGGGCTTAAGTTCAATATTGACAGGGTTACCCAGGTGTGTTTTACTAGTGTAGGATGTTTATGGTTTATAGTTCTTTCCTAAAAAATGCACCTATCTGAAGTGTCTCTTTAAAACTCTTCTGTTCCCAGCCCTTCCCAGTAAAACTGGATATGGAAGGACACAGCCTCTGCTGTGGTGAGTGTGGCACTGCTGGAGACACCCTGGACATCAAAACAAAAGCTACCTACAGAATTCTTTATCTCTCTTGCCTATTTTCTTTCCCTGTGCTAGGCTATAACTAAAGCAATACATTATATCTGTGCCTCTGTTTAATTGCATTAAAGGAATGCTGGGGCTGGAAAGGTTAAGCACTAAAATTCTAAGGAAGCAGAGCCTCAAAGTTGCCTGTGTAAGCCTCATTTAACATCCCTTCAGGATATACATTTTCATAGAGTTTTTAATGAGCTGAGCTCATCTTGCTGTTTCCTGGAGACCTCTGTCCTGCTCAGTGAGTGGGAGGACAGTGGTCAGGGAATGTGCTGCATTTGGGGCTGCTTTCTGTGCTTGGCACTCAGGATGGAGCTGCCTGCTCTGTTTGCATGACAGCCCAGCATGTCCTGGAGATTGGTGCCGTCTACACCAGGATTCCTTACATCTTAGAAAAATTCTTTACACATATACCTCTAAAACGAGTTTAAAATGAATAGTGTGAGTGGCTGGACATCAGTGCAGGCCCTCAGAGGAGTGCAGGATTTGGGAGGGATTATTTTGGCAGAGGAACAGGTGAGAATGGACTGAGAGTTGGTTGAGATACAGATGCTTAACATGATGCCAGGGTTAGAGCAGAGGGGCATGAACAATCTTTAATGACACCGTGATTTATGAGAGATTATCTAACTCTGAAATGATGGAAAAGCCTGTACTTTGATGCTCATCTGCATGTGCACATGTTAATGAGATCCAGGATAATGCTAATTAATAATAACTCTTTTTAGGCCAAGTCCTTCCCTACAAGACAAGTGTAGGTGGTCCCACCCAGTGCTGGATATTTACTTCAGTGAAACAAACACAGCTTGGGTGTTCAAAAACAGCTTGAAAGGAGTCCTACCAACCTGAAAACTCACTTTAGGTTCATGTCTGGGGGTATTTTTTATGCAGAGATATTTAAGGAGAGCAACAAGGATCCTGGGGTCAGATATCATGGAAGCAGTGAGCCTTTACTGTGTTTAAAAACATTTAGGATTTTATCTTAATTTCATTATTCATTCATTTTAAATTATCTCACAACCATTTTCAGGGACATGGTCATTTAAGCAAATAAAGATAAAGTAAATATACATTTCATATATTTAAAAATCTAGTAAACTCTCTGCAGTAATTTCTTAATTCAGTAATTCCTCATATTCTATTCAGTGCATAAACTGCTGGTGTACTGAAAAGATTATAAAGATAAAGAGGAGGTTTGGGTTTAATATTTTTTTTAATCTTGTGGTAGAACCAATTATTTGGGGCTAAATGTCCACAGAGCAGTCAGATGCAGGATTCTTAGTATGTGAAATTCTTGTGTGTTGATATGAAATACTTCATGTCTTTGTATTAAACTCCTTTGTTTTTTAAATAAAATATAATTTTTAAAAGAAAGGATTTTGAGGGGAGATTTGTGTCCTTTTAATAATGAAGCAATCACTGCAAACTTAAAGGTGCAGTAAGGACTTCTATAAATATACTATGGAAATGCATTTCCTGTTGCCTTTTAAGAGGGACATACAAAGATGTCACTTGTAACAAGTAACCTGATATTTGCTGCTGCAGTCCAGTTTTGTAGGAGAATGTTCAGCCTTGAAGATGTGAAAAGCAAGTTGTTTCTCACCATTTACTCCAAGTTCAGCCTCCAGGGAGGTCCCATTGCCATTTAATCTGGTTTTGGTTATTTCATAAGGAGGAAACTCATTTGGAGCTGTTGGCCAACACAAGAGTAAGGAAGTCAGAGAAACTTCACACACACCTTTGTGTGAAGTTACCAAAGAGGACTTCCATGTTCTATTAAATTTGTGTGGAGAATGTGAGACCTTGTTTTCCACTGCTGGATTGCAGGGGATGCTCCAGTTAGAGAGAGAGGGGGCAAAAGATACCAAAGGTGCTCGGAATGTGTTTATTTCAGGAACGTGAAGTTATCTCGAGAAATGTAACTTTTGAGGCTCCTGGGAGTTCAGTGACCATCAGATGAACCCTGTGAGGGCAGCATCACATATTCTGTGCTTTCTTCTTGCTCTGTTCCACACAGCCAAGTCCAAACTATCACAACATCATCTTTTGTTAATGCCCCATAACCTCTGCGGGCCAGATTTTGTCATTTCTGTCATTTCATACTTAATTATATCCAAACACAAGCTGATTTTTTTTTTCTCTCAAAGCAGATGATGTTTGGAGGAGACTGAATTCTCTAAGGTTAGTAATGAAGTTTCCATTTGAAGTTATCCAGTTCAAAGGGAGCAAATTTCCCCTTTAGGTTTAGAGCAAAGGTTCTAAAAGCCTGAGATGTGAAAATAAAGAGGCACTAGCTATAAATACCTTTCAAATTATGTCTCTTTAGACTTGCTGAAATGTGTGGTTAAGCTTCTTTCTAGCTGCTTTAAAATATTCAAGGTTATTGGCCTGCATTAAACTCAAAACCCTTTAGATACCATTTTTCCCCAAGTTATTCAGAACTGACAAGCAGAAAGATTTGAAAATGGGGGTCTGTGAGGAGAAAAAACCCAACAGACTTGAAAGAAGGAATTGGGTGATTTCTCCTAAAAAAATCATTTTAGTATTTTACACTGAAAAGTGAATTAACTTAATTAATAAGTGCATAGCACAAGCAGTTCCCTCTTGCCAGGGCTGTTTATGTAAACTAAGCATCCCTGGAATATGGGTGTTCAGTCAGCCAGAATTTTTATGTCTAGAACACATTAATATGCTTATGCTGCTATGACCAAGGCAAAATATTCCAAGTGCATCACCTTTGAAAGTTCCTTTGCCAGCATTTGGAGCAGGATCTTCATTTGATCTGCTGTGTGTGATGGGCTTTGAGGTCTGAGATTTCATAATCAATATGTTCCTATTCATCAGAATTTCATCTGCTTAGATACATTAATTTACACATTTGCTCTTCTCAAGCCTAATAAGTGGCATCAACTGAATTCTTAAGTCACGACTGTTGAGGGAAACACTTTTCTTTCATGAAAATTTCAGCTGTGAGTCTGGAATTCAGCCATCAGAGGAGAGTCTGGAGTGCAGCTGGAGCAGCCCTGTCCCAGGGAATGCACAGCTGGGCCAGTGCTTGCCTTGGCAGCGATGGAATTCCTCCAAACGATGGAGTTCCACACACCGGTTTAGAAAGGGAGCTGGATCACTCTGAAGGTACTGAATGCCAGCTCTCTTTGGGTTAAACTGCATTTGTTGTGTGGTTGGAGGTGGCTCTTTGTGCCCCCTTTCTAAAAAGCCTCATAAAGTGGTGTTGGAGGTGGGAAGATTGTGCCAAAAGCACAGAATCACTCCGAGGATCTCGAGCCATCAGATCCTGCAGCTTTTATTTCTTGTGTCAGACAGAGGTGTGGCTGAAGCTTCATGTGACTCTTCTTTAATGTACTTAACCTTTGTACCAGAGGCATTTTTATTCATTTAGTGGCTAAGTACAGCAGGAGATTGGAGCAGCACTGCCAACCTCTGCAAATGCTGTAATCATGGTATTAACCTACTTCAGAGCCCCGGGAGCACGCTCACTTTGTGAGGGGAGCAAGAAGGTTTTCATCACTCTGAGTTTCCTGGCAGGTTTTGAAACCAAATTCTGCTCCTTTCATTCGTGTCCCAGAGTGGAAGGTGCAGTGGAAAGGATTGTTCTGCTTGGAGGAATAAGAATTTCTTGTACATTTTCTGTGCCTCTGCGAGGTTTGTATTTATTGCTGCTGTGCAGACACAGAGATTTTCCTGGCACCCAGAATGTTGTTTTAGGAAAAGGAATGAATGACTTGATGTATCCCAAAGTAATTTGCCAGTCAGCTTTGGGTTTCCAGCTTACAACAGCTTAGAGTTATTACAAGCAGAGCCCTTTCAGCATTTTAGGCACAAGAAGTGAGAGTAGAAGACAATGCTCATGTGCACTGTGTACAGTTTTCATGGTTACAATCCCAAGAGATTCCATTCTAAAACAAGCCTGATTCTTTTGTCAGAGACCCACGTTTCTCTGACAAAAGAAATTTAAGAACAGTCAGGTTTGTAGCCAGCTGTCCATAACCTGATGCTTCTTTCCTGCTCTTAACCTCGTGTCCCAGATGTCCTGGAGTGATTTTGGGGGCAGTGCTGTGTGTGAAGAGCCTTGTGAACTTCTGAGTGTGTTTAGAGGAATTGTTACATTAAAGGATGAGTTGACCTGCAAATGAGCCTTCAAGGAAACAAGACTAAGAAAGGAGAAGGAATTGTTGCAGTTTTTAATTGCTCTTTACCATCTATCATGCCTGGACCAGCCCCACAGAACTCAGTGCATGGTCACAGCTCTGCATCTCCACCATGCCTTAAAAAGAGAAAAAATTGGCATTTTTTTCTAAACAATCCCTGTTTTCCTTCCAGTTAATTTTCAGTGAAAAGAAGCAACAGCCAGTTTTCTGGTTCTAACTGCACTCATAATAATAGCAAGTTGGCAGCAACGGTGAAGAAGGGAAAATTCACGCCTTTGCAGCTAAACATTTTGTTCTGAACTGTATTTTAATTACAAAATGTCACTTTGTGATAAATGAAGCTTTCTTCTCCTAGCTGGTTTCAATTAAGTTTCGTTTTAAAAAGGAAGAATAGGTTTTAATAAGGCTCAAAATACATAAAAATATTTCATTTTGACTTTAGTAGAACAAAGAGGATTTTAATATTGAATCAATATCAAATAACTTGACGTTACCTTGGCTGTGGGCCTTGGTTTTTTGCTATCCAGGTTGCTCTTTTTACTGGCCAGGGTCATCACTGGCTCCAGTGGGTGTTTATGACCTTTCCAGATGCTGAATTGCTGCATCCCAGATGCCGGCAGGAAAAGTCAAACCAACCTTGCACTTGGGTTTCTCTGAGCTTAGGGATTTTATGGAATTAGGCACACAGACATGGACTCACTTCATGATTAAGGATTTTGACTTAAAGGAAGAAGCTGTTTCTGAGAAAGAAGAAAATCTTCCTGTAAAATCACAAATTTGACTTTTGAGGTAGTGGATTCATCAGAGGACAGTTCACAGGATATTTTCTGTCTGGCTCCTGTCTGATGTGTGGTGTCATTCATTAAACTGCAGGGGAACATTCTTCAGGGGGATTTTGTGTAATGGAAATCTACCACAAAACATTCACACTCTTGTGGGAAATTAGGAGGACAGGATGAATTTTTGGTTTGCTTGAGCTGTCCCACTTAAGGCAAATTTGCTGGGGACTCTGATTTGGAACTTGTGCAAAAGTTCTGCACGTTCTGTGTGGCGGGCTCAGCTCGCAGTTGTGTCAAAATAAATCTGCTGAAATCAGTGCAGACAAATTCCCCAGAAGTTACCAAACCAAGACAGTATTTTAAATTATAGTTTGTGTTAGCTGAAACCAGTATGGAAATGTCTTTTCCTAGAATTTATACGTTCAAATGATGTATTTAAACACTTCCATTAGCGTGTGAGGGGTTTGGTGATGTAGCTGAGGGCAGGGGACATGGCAGTGATTTCAGGTGGCCCAGGTGTCTGTCCATGGCACATTTAGATAAAGAAAATTAGAAAAAAAATAGCACTATCCTCAAGATGAAGGTTTGGGGGGGTTTTCCATGATTAGCTAGACAAGAAACCCACAAAATATTGCAGTGTAGACAAAGCTGCAGATTGGCTAAAAGCCTGAAATTGCAGTTACTGAGTTTGGGGTGTGGGCAGAGCATCAGCCACATCCAGGCTCTTCACAGAGCACTCTGTGGAGGGAATGTGATTTTCTCTTTAAGATGCCTGAAATAAAGCTGGCTCTCTAAGAAGGAGAGATTTTAAATATCTTTTCTTTGTGAAGGGATTTTGGTCCCCCAGCTGTAAAAATAAACATATGTGACTCCAGGTCTGCTGCTCACAGGGTCCGGAAGGATTCTTTGAGGGAAATAAATTAATGTCAGTGATTTCTCTGGTTATCTTTTAAATGTGAATAAATGCACCTTTCAGTGCTAGCTGTCTGTAGTTTTCAGAATGGCCAACACAATGTGGTTTGTGGACGTGGCAATTGAATGCTGTGAAAATCTTGTGGCTGTAAGACAGATGTGGCAAACCCCTTATTGAAGGGGCTTTGGAAGAGGAGCAGGTAAGGATTTAACACCCAAGCAGCTGCTAAGCACACAGGCACTTGATTTTCTTTGTGAGAGAAAAAGGTAGAGTGGCTGTGGAATGTGAGGAAAGCAGGATTTCTCTAAAATTTTTGTTTTCATAGAAATAGAAGGAAATTGATGCTGAGGAGAAAGGAAAAGCTGCTTCAGATTTGGAGCTGTGTAAATACTTCTTGCTCTGAGCTGGTGCAGATTCTTCACTGTCCTGTTGCATGACCATATTCACAAAAAGAAACCTTTGTTTGTCCCCTTTTAGACCCATTTTTCCCCTCAGTCTCTGATAAGATGTAAATCTCTCTGTAAACATGTGGAGGGCTGTAAATATTCTCACGTCCTCAGGTAAAATACGCGGTGCAACACAACGAAAATATAAAAATATCCACCCTGTTTCCCAAGCAGTTTTGCCCCTCTTCATGTGGCATTGTCAGGACGTTCCTAATGAATCCAGCCTGCAGCAGAAGCTGCTCTCTTCCCAGTTTTCCCTTCATGAGTTAACAGAGAGAGAAAAGTAGGGAAAGTGTGTCAGTGGCATCGGGGAAATGACAGGCGGCTTCAGGGGCAGCTGTTGGCTCTGCACAGCTCCGGAGGTGCCAGTGAGCCTCCAAACCCACTTTGGACTCTGCTTGTAGGAAATTGAGAATTCTGCCCAAGGCAGATTAAAAGGAAATTTGGGATTGAACGAGTTTCGTCAAATAACTTTGGCAGAAAATGCGGTTTTTTTTTGTCTTTAAATCCCAAAAGGCTCACACAGAAATCACGTCAGCCTTGTTTTCTGAGGTTTCTTTTTAATTTCTCTTCCACTTTTTTTTT
>VZRX01005855.1:98570-215031 GCA_013398075.1 Notiomystis cincta | reverse complement strand
CGTCAGCCTTGTTTTCTGAGGTTTCTTTTTAATTTCTCTTCCCCTTTTTTTTTTTTTTTTTCTTCAGCTGTGTGGCAGATTTAGGCTATATCATGCTGGAGTTTTATGGGAGTTCTGACAGTTTCATGTTTCTGACTTGTCTCTCTTTGAGGAATGCTGTGTTGCTGAATTGAATTAACCTTAATAACTGGTTTGTAATTTCAGGTGTTTTCTTAAGCTATTTAGAAATATTATTGCAGCAAATCCAGCACTTCCAGTGGTGCATTTTTCCTGAATTCAGTGATTGCCTTGAAAACATCTGCTTAAATTTCTCACTTTACATTGAACATCCCCTACATGTTGAGAATCCTTTGTAGTCTAAATACACCCAAATGGGAATTTCTTCACCAGTAATGGAGCTCTCATCCCACCACACTTTGGTTTTCTTCAACTCCTTTTATAGTCTCAATCTAAATCAAAAATTTTCCTTTTCAAATTGCACTTAGTGGGATATTCCTGAAAAAGCTCTGTTCTTCCTCACTTCCCCATCAAAACTTACAGCCCAGAAGTAACTTTGGGAGTGTGGGAATTGCACTGTTTGCAAATACACAGGCAGAAGATTTCTCTAATACAACTGTTAGTCTTTACGGATTTACCTTCATAAATAATTAACCATAACCCTAAATGAAAAACTGTTTAGATTTTTCTTTTCCTTAGGTGGGCTGAAATGAGGTATTACAAGTAAATTGTCTTTCAGTGTCTCCCCAGTTTAATTTGTCTCACTTTAATTACTCCTCTTTGGCATCATTACAGGGTTTTTTTTCCATTTCTGTCTAAATGTAATGTTTCTGCAATGCTTTTCCAGAGGCTGCAGGTAAAGAGCAACAGCAGCAATGCAGACTGGAAGGTGATGGTGCATAAGCAGTGCCACAAGGATGAGAGACAGTGAGTGCTTAGAGCACTTAATGGAAAAGACCCAAAGCTTAACTGTTGCAAATTACAGGAAGAAGCATTTTGTAATCTTGAAACAAAGCCTGATGTGGTCATTGAAGTCAGAACTCAGACCCTGGTCAGTCACCAGTCATGGCAGTGTATTTGATCCAAGTAAGGAAATACTGTTTTCCTGCAGTGTCAGGAGCCTCAATGACCTGCAGCATCTATTTTGATTTGCCTTGTCCTTACTTTTTTGGGGCCCTCCTGTTGCTGGGATTTTCTCCCTCATTGGTTGGCAGCAGTGTCCTGGAAGGGGTTGCTACAAAAGTGCAAGGATTATTTCTTTAATTACATCTTAGAGGCTTTCTGCAAACCTGGCTTGCCCTCCCTGGCCTTAGTTATTTCTTTCCTCTCAATTTCACTCACACTTCCATCCTTGCTAACAGTGATCTGAGCTTTGCTCCAGGAAAGGTTTCTCTGTGCATATTCTTCCATAACAGACTTCCCACGAAGGTCTCTAGAATTAACATGTTAGGAAAATAAGCATCCTTTTGCTACCATGGAATTGGAAATGGCCTGAGAGGAAGATCCTGGCAGTGGTTTCTCTTCACTGAACTTGCATTGAGGATGATTTTCAGGCATTGATTGCTTAACAGAGAGGGTTTATGGCAGCTTGGAGGATGGCTTTAAATAGTCTTCCCTCACCTTTGCACATTGTCTGGGAAACCAAAGGGAGGTTTGGAGGTGTTTAATAATCCTGGGTTCCTTCAGAGGCTCTGTTTGTGTGGTTCTGGAGTTCCAGTGCATCCATGGATGGTTTGGATCCAATACAGGGAGGAGAATTAGGGACTGTAAAGTTCTGATGAGGTTGAGAACTGTGCTCAGTGCCCCTGTTACTCACACGAGGCTGAGTTATTTTTGCCATCAGGTGTGTTGGCACTGAATAGAAAACCACTTTTCCTGCTTCCCTTTGCACTCAGAGAAACAAAATACAGAACAATGAGATCACTGTTGCAGGAAAAGGGAAGGTTTGGAGCAAATAACAAGTGTATCAAAGTAAATTGCATGGATGGGGAATCTCACCTGCTTTTTAAAACAAGGTCAGAGGACTTTGAGCTCTCTTAAAGTCACAATTTAAAAGCCATGACTTGTGCTGGTGGTGTTTTCCCACTCAGTGTGAGTAGTATTTACGGAGCTGTTTTTTGATTTAGTTCCCCTTCTTGCAGTAAATGAAATTCAGAGGAAAATGTGGGCACAGAAACAGCCTTTTTGTACAGAAAGCTTGATCCAAACAAAGGAGTTCAGGAAGTTTCCCACAAACCTTTAGTGTCCCAGGAGGAAAACTTAGTGAACAGTAAACAAATAAACACAGAGAGGATTACCATTCAGGTACCCCTGTGAAAAACAACACACTGTGATAATGTATTGATAACAAAGAACATTCCAGTTGATGGTAGTAAAGTCAGTGTCAGCAGCCTTCCATCCTTGCTGCTTCCCTTGCAGGATATAGACAAGTACTCTTCCATTAGTTTATTTCACAGAAAAATGAAAATATAGCTCTCCTTCTTCCTTTCTCTGGAATGGAAAGGGCAGATGAGTAAGTACATTTAAGAAGTATTTTTGAGAACCTGCTGTACAAGAAGCTGGTAATGCTAATGTACATTTTCAGGTTTCTATTGCTGGACATATTTTGGACATCCTGAAACACAGAATTAGTTGAGATGCTGTACACACCTATAAATACTGCCTATGGAGGTGGATGTCTGTCTTTTTTATCCCACATCTCAAAGTATTGTACAAAGTTTGAAGCTAAATAAAGATGAGGAATTCACAGAAATCACATGTGCACTCTGCCTATTGGAAACGGTGCATTTTGGAATTTTATTTTAGACCTACTTTTTAAAAATGAAAATGAACCTGCATACAGCAGTGATGGGCAATGAATGCAAAAATAATAAAGCAATCAGCCACCACTGAAATGCTGCCACCTCTCAGGAAATGACAGCAATTTGCCTGTGCTGCTGCACATCACGGTACCATCCCTCATTTTAATATTTGATTTCCAAGATTCATGTTTCTGATATTTATGACAGATGTAAATCTTGGAAATCCAGAGATGTAAAATTATGGACTCAACACCCAGAGTCAGGCTTTTGTGCTTCTTAGCTACTAAATAACATCAGTTAAAGGAACAAGGATTGTTCTGTCTGAGCCTTCCCAGATGTGAATGTCCTTAGGAGGTGTCTCTGATGATGTGATTAAAAGTTCTGTGGTTTGTGCTGTAAATCATTGAAGGGCAGATAAACTACACTGATTTTACAAAAGAAAAAGCTGATTTTCTGTATTAAAAGACACCAGCCCAACTCCTTGCCTGTAAAGCCTTTTCTCCTCAGCAGAGGCTCCTCTCTCAGGTGTTTGTGAGCTGCTGACTTCAAGCCTTTCAAGCAGCTCTGCCTGTTCTTACAGAAGGACTCACTGCTAATGGCTCTGAAAGAAACTAAATTTTCATTGACTTTCCAATCTCCAGTGTGATTTAAAAGCCAAATTTTCCCTCCCTGTCAGTCAGCTGCACTTTTGTGAAGGATCCTGAGCTGGATGTGGGGTGACAGTTCCAGCAGGATGCTGCTGCTCCAAGCAGTGCCACGTCAGGTTCTGTCACTGACCAGGCACAGGAGGAAAATGCTTTTTTCTTTATTAAGATTGAGAATATTAGCTGTAATTAATCCAACTGTATTGCAAAGCCATTAGACAGTGATGATGGAAAGGCTCAGCCTAGTTAAGTGCTGTTGTGGCAGTGCTGCCTGCAAAGTTGTGAATGCTTTGCTCGAAGCTGAAGTCACTTGTAGCTAAATAGAAAAGACAAACTTTTGCTTCTCAAAAAGTATATTAAACTACTCAGAATTAAGAAGTATGTGCCTTTTTTTATTAGCAAACACTCACTTGGGGAACCTTCACCTGGATTTTGCTTTGCTTGTTACAGCTGAATGCTTCATCTGTATTTTTTTGTGCTATGTTGATTTGGTTGGTTTTGTGGTTTTTTTTTTCCCTAAAGAGCAGGCTTTTCTCTAGCAGGGGAGCATTTTGTGTTATGGGGTAGGCATAAAGAGGTTTCAGTTGGGCTGCTGGAACTGGGAGTGCAGGGATGGATTAAGATCAGACAAAGCTGGGTGAAGTTGGCTGTCAGCTACGCTCAGACTTCTGACGGGGGATGTAAATTATGCTCTGCTGCAGCTCTCTTACTTAGCTGATCTATGGAGTGAAATTGAACCTGACTACCTGGGCTGTTCATCTTTCTTCTTGATGGAGAAAGAGGTGCCAGTGGCACTGAGCAGCAAGTACCAGTGCAGAGGGAAAAGGCTCAGGCTGTGGGAGATCAGGATGTCACTGAGAGCCTGTGGGAGATGGGGAGTGATGGAAGCACAGCCTCCCTCCCCTCTGCTGCTCTGCAGGGCAGGGGTGCAAGTTTAAAAGAGAATAGAAAAAAAATATATGATAGAATGGGTAATTAAATTAAAATGGCTTTGATTAAGACAAATAAAACAACGCCCAGCTGGTAACTAAGCACAAAAAGAAATGATCCCAGCTGAAACCAGCCCATAAAACAAAGCTGAGTTGTAGCTTTTTCACAAGTGTGATGGCAATTAATAAATGACAATACACATGTGTAGTGCTAGGAAAAGAAAGTGAATATGAAGTTGTTGCTGAATTTTATTTATACCTTAAATTTGCCTTTATTTTTCAGCGCTTTTGATTTTGTGTATGTTGTGAGAGTGAGGATGTAATTCTGTAGACCTTCAGATTTTACTTTTGCTTTCCAGTATGCTGTAAAAGTTAGCCTTGAAACATTTATTCCCAAAGCAGCTCTTGAAAATCTGTTGCTTTGTTTGCTTGTTGATCAAATTAAGAACTGACATGGATTTCAGCAAAAAGAGGATATGAAAAATTTTGTGTTAACTGAGTCTTTTTATCTCTTATGTGTATTATTTAACAAGTAATGATGAACACCTAATGGTGTTGCAACTTTTCTCGCAGTGGAAACCTTCACTTGAATCTTTCCCCACTTTCTGGCTTCCCCTCTTCATAGAAATTACAAGAATGATAAAATTTGAAAATTACATTGTAAAAGTAGAAAATGAAATTGACATAATTTATAGAATTATTGCACTTGAAAGTCCTTGGGCAATCACAGAGGTAAGATCTGGACCATGCCAGAGGTTCACAAAGCTGCTCTTACAACAGCTTCAGTGAAGCAGCATATTAACAATAGGTAGGTGTTCCTGTGGTCAAGTGCAGGGCTGAAAGTTCTCTTAATCTCTGACCTGTAAATTTAGCTGATTTCATTTTATCTTTTCCCATCATACAGAGAAAAATTAATTGCCTGCCCCTTAATGCCAACAGGATCATAGCACGTCTGGAGAACAGAATAAATAAAAGAAATGTTGCAAAAGTTCTTTAATGCCGTGGTGCTGCAAGGGATTAGAGTCAAAAAAATAGCAGATAGAAAATACACAAGAGAAGTTGGATAAAATTAGGGTGGTTAGTGCAGAGAGTTGGAAAGATAAAACAGATGCTTCATTCCCATAGAAGAGACAAGAAACAAAACCTGAAGAGCAGTAAATTTATGTTACAAAAGAAAAAGAGATACCTGCCTCATGGGACATAGTGCTGCACACTAGAACTGCTGAAAATTTCCTTATTAATAGTGGGCACTTACTCTGAATACCTGAATGGCCTTCTTTTTATGGTTTGGTTTTCTTGAAGGCACAAAATCCTGTGCAGTCCCACCCAGAGGAGAATTCCTGCATGTGAATTTTGCACATCTACTGACTGAGCTGAAAGGCAAAGGATGTGTCAGCCAGTGGGGCAGGGAGTCAGAGGTGGGGCAGAGAGTCAGAGATGGGGCAGAGAGTCAGAGATGGGGCAGCTCTCAGTGTTGGCATGCTGGGCCTCATTTAAATGGGAAATATTAAAAGATGCCCTTTCCCTTCCCACATTGTGCATAAACTGACTGTGCTGGAGCTGGGATGAGCTCAGGGTGGAAGTTCAGGCAGGGATCCTTGGGCTGCAGGTGGGAAACTTGTCCTGCCCACTGCTGAGCCTGGGTGTGAGGAGAGGAGCAGCCAGCAGCAGCACAGGGATTGTGTTTTCCGAGTGCTCCTTCCCTGTTACACCTTGTTTCAAGCCAGGAGGTGCCAGTTCCAGGACAGGAGCCTCTGCAGTCGTTAGGGAAGTCATTATTCCCTCATTTGAAAATCCAGGGGAGCTCACCTCCGCACTCCCTCACCTTCCAGCGAGCACGTGTGACTTTCTGAGCTGTCTCATTACCAGTCTCTTCTCCTCTGCCATCATTTTCATTAGGCAGCATTGTTGGAGGGAGCTCTCCAAGGCTCAGCTCTGATTTCAGCGCCGCCAGCTCCCGCTCGCTTCCCTCACCGGGACACGCGGGAGAGCCTCGCGTGGAGCCCGGCAGGGGAGGCACGGGGGGACTGTCAGGAGTCATCCTCCGTGTTCAGTGGCTCCACACAGAGCCATTAGTGACAAACTGGCCTGGAAATGTTTGTCAACACAGGTACACTGCCCCTGTGAGGTTCCTGCTGCTGCCTGCGGGGTTCCCTGGTGGGGCAGCTGGACAAGGACGGCTTTAGCGTTCACAAGAAGGGTTTGGGATGTAAGGAAAAGTAAAATTGTTGTCCTTCTGTAGTGTTCAGTCTCCAGTTTTGCTGTATTATTCAAAAGATGAGCTTATAGAGGAAAATAATACCCTGGCTGGCCTTGCTGAGAGCAGGTGCCTCGGTATAAATGAGCTCATGTTTCCGCAGCGTTTCTTAAGTCTGAGGAATTTTGGAATGACAGCACTAACACAAACAGTGTTAAAGTCTGCTTTGTTCTTCTGATGAGGTGGTGCATTTATTTAACTCAGCTTCAAGGTATAAAAGCTTAATCCCTACAAGCTATTTTAGCAAAAGCCCCAAATTGGGTAATTCTCATGTGACAGGCCAGCCTGCAGAGGCTGCTGCCACCCTGGAATTTCTCTGAGCCGTAATTAGGAAAAACTGGGTTAATGCTGTTTTGTAGGCTGAGCTTGAACAAAGCATCTAGTGCTGAGTTTGGGGCTGTCATAGTTACCCAGCCCCTCTGTAAGCTTGGAAATCATCACTTTAGTGATTGACACTTGGCTGTACAGAGGGATCAGGATCTGCTGCACTTAATAAAGGAAGCTGATTTGTCTTCCTGCATCAGCAACTTAAAACTTTCTGTTTCTTGAGATCATTGGGTTGGGAAGAACTTTGGGTCCAGCCCCTCACATTGATAATTATGCAAAATATATGTAGTATTTATCACAGTCTGGTTCTCCAGGTTGCTGCAGCTCTACAGAGCTCTTAGTGCTGCCTGTGTGTAACTGCAGTGGAAGGTGAGAAGGTAACATCTGAAAAGTTCCCTGTTTCCCTTCCACACCTGCCTCTAATTTGCATAGCAATTGAGGAAAAGTAGGTCTAAATGAAAATAAATGTTCTGATTTTAATTTCTGCTTCTTCTGGAAGAGGCAGGCAGGGGAGAGCTGGCATATTTGTCCTATAGATTGAGGAAAACCCAGCTGGTTGTGGCATGTTATTAGGGATGTCCAAGGCATGGGTCTGGTTGTCTGAGCAAATAGAAGGTGGCTGTAATTAGGGCTGTTGTTGTAGTGATGTTGTTGTTGTTAAGGGGGATTTTGGACTGGTTTGATGGGACACATGGTTAAATCTTCCAATCTCAGAGGCCCTGCTTGCCCTACAGAAAAGTTTTGGAGTTTGAGCTGCTCACAGCTGAGATCCAGGAGGAGGTGTTCCCATCTGCAGCTGTTCTACTGGAGCACATCTGTAAGGGAAGGTAGGGGATTTTGGGGTGCTGTGGGTGAGAAGGTGGCTGGTTTTTGGGGTGGGAATCCGAGGAGATGAAATCTCTGAGCTGCAGCAGGAGCTGCCCTCCTTCCCTGCCCGGTGGGGAAAGCTGCTGGCAGAGAGGCAACGGGGGGCAATTTGCAGAAGGCTTAAATTGAACTCAATCAGGCACAGCAGCCCTGAGCTGAAGGGCCAGGTCCTGTGCCTGCAACGTGCACTGAGCTCCTTTTTCCATCTGTAGCTTTGGAGAAAACAATGTTGGCATCAGAGATGTGAGCAGAGAGCCATCTTTTCATCCCTCCTGCGTGTAATTTTTGAAAGTCTTTTTTTCCCTTTCTCTTTTATACCCACTGTTGTTTTGGTTTTGTTTTTTTTTTTTTCCTCTTTGAAGACTTTTCCATTGAATTTAAATTCTCAATATTTAAACCCTGTGTAGACATAATTATGTCTCTTCCTATTTACTTAATCTTGCTCCTTGTTATCCGTGCAATATTAGCGATGGCACTTTTTCCTGGGCAGGCTTGTAAATGACATATTTTCATATGAAAAAAGGAGGAATATTTTGAATAGAATAACTTGACTTATTTCAATAAAAGTAGGCAGGTGGTGTGTTTAATATGTTAACCCCCATTCTCTGGATTTGTTTTATAGCCCTTCTGTCTTGAGATGGTAAAAGGCTGGAAGGGAATTAAGGAGACCAAAGAAAGTCCCTTGACATTTTTATGTGCTGAAGTAACAGGCAGGCAATCTTGCTTTATACAATGCTGTCTTCCTGGGTAGAACAATTAGTGTTAATGTGGTAATGATAATTGTTTCTGTAAATTATTCTTAATTAACTATTTATGTAATAAGACACTTAAGGATCTGTATTTAACAATTTTGAGGGTTTTTTTTCCCCTGCTAATTGGCTTCCCTATATATTTCTTTCCTGAGCTAGTGACTGTTTTCTGTTCATTATTAACTGTGTGACATTCAGGCTTAAAATTTGGTATAGATGATCCTTAATTAACACAAAATGGCTCATAAATGATCAAGAAACAGGTGGGTTCCTTCCTTTAGCTGTGTTCTAATTGCAGAGTGCTGCGTTTTCAGGGATGTCACCAAGCTCTGAGACAGATCCCAGATTGTGGGGCCACTGTTCCTACCCAGAATCATCCCCCCAGACTTCCAGCAGGTGCCTCTGAGATGTTAAACTTTATTATGTGCCAGATGTGGAAGTGTTTCTTTGGGAATCTTCTGTATCCAGCTGAGGAGATAAGAGTGGAAAGGGGGAAAGTGTTTGAAACAAGAGCTTCAGGGCAGTCAGTTTGTGGTGGTATTTAAGCAGGGGAGGGAGTAAAAATGGATGATTTCCTGCCTCATTTGATGCTGCCTGATATATTTTGAAGGGGTTTTGGAGCAAGGTAAGGGAGAGAGAATAGCCTGCTGTGCCAGGTGCTCTTTAATTAGCTCCTGTTGTTTTGGTTTGGACTTTCTTCATCTTGAAAATGTCACCTGCTGCCCTGCTCTTTCCTCTTTGTTTTTTCCACTTGCCTCTGTGTGAAGCATATACCAATATTTTATGTACATAATTGGTCTAAGTTCTGTATACTGCCTAATATAAAGTGCACATTCTCCTTTTTACTCTGGTTTATGTTTATTGCACTCACTGCATTGCTTTATGTGCACAGTGTGCTTATGGAATACGTGGTGCAGGCAGAGAGATGTTAAATTCCATCCTTAGCATCATTAGTGCTGTTTTCTTCACCAATTTTCATCAAGCTATAGTTTAATTTAATTATTTTGCAAAGCAGCTCTTATCTGTTGGATTTCCCTTCTGTTGCTTTTAAAACCACCAGTGTCTCCAAACAGTGAGAACTTTAGTATTTTTAGCTTTTTTCTTTTTTTTTTTTTAACATGTTCCAGGCATCCTAGGATGTCTGTATTTTCTGTATACAGCCAATCAGTTAAAGCCAAATACTGATAGCTTTACAAGTTAATTAGCACCTCACTTCATCAGCACTCACACTCAAATTAATACTGGAGTAAGCATCTCAGAATCTCATCTCCCATTTGCATTTAGTGAAAGTGATTTTGCAATATGTTAATTTTTATTGTGTGCAGAGTCTGTTTAATCTTCAGTGCTTTTATTTTTTTGGCCTATTTAAACTTGGGGCCTAAAACCTTACAGGAATTGGCTTGTTTCAGCTTGTGTGAAGAATATGGAAAATGCAGTCCATTGCTAGGATTTATTCTGATTAAACAGCACTGACTCATGTATTTCCCTACTCAGTCACTTGGCAGGTAGGTGCTTCTTTGACTATTTTGGGTTCTTTTAAAGTATGTGAGGTTTAGGGCTCTTGATGTAAATAAAAGGAACTGTAAGGCTAAAGTAGGAAAAATAACCTAATCAAGCTGTAGTTGTCTGAATTAGTGACACCTACAGTAATTAAAAAACTCTGCAGAAGTAATAAGCTAATCACGTTAAATAATAAGGAGTAACAATCATATTCAATCCATTGCATCTTTAGATTTTTCACTGCAAAGACTTTTCTTTCAAAGACTGAAAGAAATGGTGGGAAGAAATTTTTACACTGGTGGTGAGCTCTGGTGTATAAGAGAACAAATAATTGGAACTTCAGAGGCCCTGTATTTTGGGAAGAGTACAGATAATTACTGTTTACTGTTGTCTCCTCAGCTGCAGCATATCAAGAAAAAAATAGCTAATTTCAATTCCTCTTTCTTTAGAGATGGTTACTTGGGGAACACTTCATTAAGGATAATTTGCTGCTGCAGAAGACTTTATTCAAGTGCTGGGGGAAGCCACAAACTCTTTGGTGGCCCTTCTGCTGCAGGGTCAGAGAAGGAGAATCCTTTGAGTCACAGATCTAATTTTACATCCCTGCAGTGGTGCTGGGGGCTGAATGTGCTGCAAATGCAGCAGGACTGCTCTGCTGGGTAAAAATCCCCACTCTGAGGAAGCAGCTCTCCCAAATACCTGTAGGTAGGTATTTGGAGTGTATTAAAGAGGAGAGCAAGGATTTGGATAAGAGGAGAGTGGGGATTAGGAGTGTATTAAAGAGGAAGTCAGGATTGTGTCTCTCAAGAGCACTGCTGCTGTGGGTGTTGTTTTTAGGAGTATTTTTCAGGGGTTTTAGCGGTGTACTGCACTGTTGTGTCTTCCTTTGGCTTTCTTGGGGCAGAAGTGGATGAGATCTGAGTTTATGGTAAGCATGGGAGGGGGGGAGATTGATTGGCTGCCTGCTGGAGTGGAGACTTTTATCAAAATTTATTGAACGGGATACAGGTGAATGTTTCTTTCTTTTAATCAAGGTTGATTAAATTACAATCAGAAAGATGCCCCTGCTCCCTTAGGCACATCACAACCTTGTTATCATCTCAAATTCATCCAGCCTTTCGAGAGGGGGCTTTATTAGCTCTCCCTAATCCCCAGATAATCACTGCAGGGGAAGAGATGTTTGCAGAGAACGTTCTGTGTGAGGAAAGGGGTTCACAAGATCCCCCAGACCCCGATGAATTCCGTGGTGTTCCATGGCAGGAGTTCTGCTCTGACTCCAGGCACAGCCACCTGAACCCTCCTGGGCACAGAGCAAGTGTTCCTCCTCTCTTCCCAGCACCAGCCCTGCAGGAAAAGGGGGTGATTTGGATGATGATTTGGATGATTGGCGCCGCTGCCCTTTTATAAAACAGCTTCATGATTGCACGAGGTGGGAAACTCAGCAGGATCATTAATTCCTTAAGGTTTCCACTTTTTTTTCTTTGCAGCTGCCTCCAGAAAAAAGGTTCCCATTTCTGAGCTTTCTGCATTTCAGAAATCAGCAGATTTTGTGGGGAACTTTTATGGCAGTGGCAGTAAAACAAAAGCAAAGAATCAAACCTAGACTGTTTTATATACTTGGATGTTATTTACTTGCTAATACAATGCTCCCTAAAAACCAGACTGTCTGCTCACACCTATTGCAGTTTTACAGGAAAATGCCTTTGCTACTGCAAACAGAGAATCATATAATCATAACTGGCTTGTTCTACAAAACACACTCTCAGCCATGGGAAAGGGCTGATTTTTTTTATTTAATTTTTTCCCACTCAAATAAGGAAACTTAAATTACTTAAGGGACTACTTAGCTTCCACTGGTGCAATTAGATTAACATAGGAGGAATTTTGATTTATTTCCAGAAATGAATATATGTTTCTAGGTCAGTAACTCTATTTAGAACAAAAGATCTTAAGGGGTTTTTTTCCCAAATAAATCCAAATGCAGTGTTGACTGTGCTGCTCTCTATTTGAATCTTAGTTTAATCTTTATCTTATTTTATTCCCCTTTTCTCAGGAAGTGGCATAAGTGCAGAAGTGTTAAAGTTCAGAAGAAATACATGAATTGGGAAAGAGGGGAAGGGATAATGAAGTGAAGTCAGTCACCCTGAACTAGTACCATAAGCCAGACAGAGGGGCAGGGATGTTCACTCAGAGTAAAATAAGAGCCAGAGCAGTAGAACTGAAAGTTAACAGTGAAACCATGAAAGGTAGGGTGATACTGAATAAATGGGCAACAAAAGCAGATCCAGTTCAAGTTTGGTAACTTAAAACCATCCACAAAGAGGAAAAATAGTAATACATGACTCCCTTTCACTGAACCAAAACCAGATTTCTGGGTTTGGCCCCTTGTATGCAATCTGGAGGAATATATCAGATTTATCAATGTGAAACAAAATGAAATGTGCATTGTGTTACACTGTGTGTGTGTGTCTGGTTTGGTAATTTGTCTGTTGACAAACTTTATAACAGAATTGTTAAAACTCAACCTTTGGAGAAATGAAAAATCAAAGAATTGAGCCTCTCTTCAAATATTCAGGATGCCATGTGAGACTGAAAATTAACTAATGTTACTTGTGGAAAAGTAGCCTCAAGCAAACTGTTAAATGTAAATTTGGAGGAAGTTATATGTATCAATGCTGGTTAAAAATAGTCTTACCCATTAGATGTTCAGTATAATATACCTTCTGCTTGATAACTGAGCTGCCCAGGGAAATGTGTGGTAAATGTTGGTTAAAAAACAACCTTTTCCCCTAAAAATGCCCCAACTCCTCTTCCTCCCCTAAGAATCCCTTGCTCAGTCATTGAACACCAGGTCAGGATCCAGTCTGGTCCCACCTGTGGAATCTGCTGCCCTTCACAACCACTTCTGGCTGCAGTTGCAAAGATTAATGACCAAGGTAATAACCCCACAGTATCTGAATTTACAGCCTGATAGTTAATTATTCTCCATGTGCCATGTGCTGTAGTTCACATGTAAACACTGGCTGGGAAGCAAAATAATCCTCCACAGCAGAATTGAGCATGTCCTGAGGGCTGCTCTGTTTCCATCTCAGGAGTGGGATGCTCTGCTCTCATAATTTCACCTTCTTGGGGGGTTTTGAAACACAACCTGTTGGGTCTAAGCATGGTTCATCTCCATTACCAATAATTATTGTGCAATGCAGTCTCAATACTAACCTGAAATACAGTTTAGGCTCTTTTTGTATTCCTGGCTGATTTTGTGAACCTTTTTCCTTGCTGGTGATGTCAGCAGAATGTCTCTACTGAATTATGGATTAGTTATTTAATCAAGGTCTGTGCATTGTTATACAAGCCCCTTCATTCAGCTTTCTCCCAAAATCCAACTGAATTTTTTTTTGCTTTGCAGTGGATTTGAGTGAAGGTCTGATAAATGCAGTCCAGTTGTGCATCCTGCACCTCTGTCTGGTGTCATGCAGATGTGAAACAGGAGGTACATGTCCAGCAGGCCTTGCTACTGGAAGCCTAAGAGATTTTCTACATCAGTAGCAAGGAATACAAAATTCAGAATCCTTTCCACCAATTCTGATGCTCCTTTTTTAGTGGATCCTGCAGATGTTACCTTTCAAACATCTGTTTTTCCTGGTGTTTCTTTCCTCAACATCTTGCATCACAGTTGAGCTGGTGCTGCAAGACCAGCTTGGGACCACCAGACTTGCTGGTTTAGCAATTACATCTGGTTTTATTCCAAATTATGGTTTTGTCCAGCTGTCTTTTAAAACCATTTCTATGAGTTGCTAGGATACATTTCTAAAAGTGGAAACTGTGTTTACACCACTTCAGCATGAAAAATCTTTGTGTATCACTCCCTTCTTTGCCAAGGCTTCATTGCAAGGCACTGCTGAAGTTCACCAAGCTCTCCAAATTGTCACACAGTCCTGTTTCTTTGTTTGTGGTAATCAGAGAAGTCCATGGCTGATTAAATGACTCCTGTTTTGTCTGCTGTTATTCACTGCTTTGCTGAGCAGGGGCATTATTCAGATGGATGTTTAGTCAGCTCAGTCCTGACCAAGGCCAGCCCTGCACGTGTGGGTTCTGCTGGGAGAAGAGCTGAAACAGCTCCTCTTTGTGCTCCTGCAGCCCTCAGAGCACCTCTGTGGCCTCCTCTGGACTGCCTCCAAGTTGGGAATCAGCTCATTTGGAACCAAATCAAACCCACACGTTTTCCTAAGGAGGGTATTGAGGTTGTAGGCAAAGAACTCAAAATTTGTGCAGGTGAAGGATGGGCAGCAGTACCACCAAAGGGCAGTGTCAGAGTTTGCCCAAGTTCTGCATGGTTTTTAAACTTCTGCTTACCAAAATATCCCAAGGATGAACTCTTCCTCATCTTACAATATCTACTGTAACCTGCCTTGTCTTACACTGTTAAGTTTTCTAAAATACAAAGTGTTTTTGACATAACAGTAGTCTCCTGATGGTGAAGTCTATACAGTAGAAATACACCTAAATTTATATTTTGATTGGCCACTTCAGGCTCAGTGTTGATGCTTTTAATATCAAACAGGATTTTTGTGGGGAGCAATCATGTAGGAGGATGACTGAAAGAAAGAATTGACATTTAAGCCTTGAAAGATATTTTCTTAAATGTAGTTCTGAGATTAGACTTGTTAGCCACCATTGTGATTCTTCCAGACCAGCCCAACAGGCCTTGAAATAAATGCCATGGACATAATCAACAATCAGATTACTCTGAATGCCTGCAGACTCCACCAGAAAGGTCTAAGGGAAAACAATTATGGATGAAACAAAACACAGCATTTAAATCCCTGCATGAGAAGCAGCCACACAAAGGAAACACAGATTGTGGTTTAATTACCTGAGTAGAAGAATGTTTAGAAAATTAATATTAGGACACTGGCTATTGAAAGTATTTAAAAGTGCTAATTCCCCACCTTTTCTTCCCTTTGATGATAAAGGTCACTGACAGAACAGGGCTCTGTGCCTATGTGGTCTCCCAGCAAACATGGGAGTGGTGGCTGCAGTGTCCTTGTGCAGCTCTGCAGCTGTCAGAGGACTGAGGGCTCCAGAGCAGTGCATACCTTCTTAAAATGGCCCCCAGAAACACATATTTTCATTTAAAAGATTACAAAAGGAGCTGTGGTTGGTGACTTTCATCCCCTCCTGATTTTTTTCAGGTGCAGCCTTTCCTAGCTCAAGTGTATCAAGGCAACCTGAAGGTTTGGTCATGCACAGAGCTGACCACCAAAAAGTTTTAACACCTTCTGTTGTTCAGGGAAAACTTCCAGACTGATGAAATGTAAATCCATTCCTTCCATTCTGTCCTGGAAGTAAAGAATCTTTGAGATAGACACATAAACTGTTCCAGGTGACTGAGGAGGAGAACCTGCACAGGGTCTCTGTGCCTTTTGCACCTCACTGTGGGCATTGCTGAGTGCTGCCTCTTCATTTCCAGTGTGCTGCTGGAATGGCATGAAGGAAAACACAGGAAACAAGAATTAGGCTCATCATTTTTTGCCTCAGGAGTGATGGTACTATACAATTTCAGTAGTACCTCCTGGCAATATATTAAAAGATGAAGTGTGAGCTTAGGCAGCACATAGCTGGGGAGAAAAGTTAACAGATTTTACTTATGCCAAGCCTTAAGTTCTCAGGATATTTAAAAGGGATATGGTGGGTAAAATGTGGAATCTGAGATGTGAGTGGTGATAAAAGGAAGAGAAATCCACAAGTAATCTGAATGCTGCAGCAAGGCCAGTGCCACGAAGGAAATGGAGATCCTGAAGACCTTTTCTTTGCTTGTTAGAGCACTGAAAACCTTGTAGTTGTTATTTGCTCTTGAATTTATGTGATCAACTGCTCAGAGCTGGCCCTGGCTGGGTAATGAGGTGGTTCCCAGAGAAGCTGTGGCTGCCCACCCCTGGAAGTGTTCAAGGCCAGCTTGGACAGGGCTTGGAGCAACCTGGGATAGTGGAGCATGGCAGATGGGTTGATTCCACAAATGTATGACTTTATCCACCTCTCTGGTACTGCAGGAGTGCTGCCTGCAGCTTGGAGTCATTCCTGATCGCTCCACATAAGCATGTGGAGCACGTGGATAATGACATCCTCTGTAAATCCATCCCCCTTTCCTCCTGGTAATGTCTTGGTTGTGATGGAAAGACTCTCCTGCATGGAGGGACCAGGTTTCTGTGGTTCTCATGTTGATCTAAGCTCTAAGGAAAGACAAGGCTCAAGTGTGGCCTTTCCTCAGCACATCCCTCCATAGGGTCTCTTCTGTTGAAGCATCCATTTTCCCCTGCCTGCTAAAGTGAAAAAGTCATAATATAGATGAGACTTGACTGAAATTGGCCTGAAGGTTCACGTGTTAACCCAGGGAAGAGCAGGCACAGGAAGGGAGGATGGGGGTTTCCATTGCTCTGCACGTTCCCACACGACGCCCAGGGAGTGTCTGGCTGTGCTCCTCTTGTTTCCTTGAGAAACCAGACTAAAAATAACAGCAAATAGGAAATGAAAACAATTCTGTTACTACATTGTACACTGCAAGGAAAAAACATTCTCCACGTCTCTGGATTAGCAGGGTGTTTGAAGCTGTGATAACCCAGTTGTTAGCAACCATAATTTAGATGTGGGGGTTTTTTTTTCTTCACATAAATATGACTTATTTGAAGTACGTTGAATTAGAAAACTCATGAATAAATATTTTGACATAATCAGAATTATATGGCTGGAAATTGACCTACTTTGCATGACAGATGCTTGAGAATCCCCCAGCTAATAGCAGACTAACCTGGCATAGCAATGCCCGATCTTATAATATTCTAAGCTGCATACAGACATTAAATTATTAGATTGTTGGGTTTTTTGCACGGAGATTAGACACAGTCAATTTTGTTTGTAAATGAATAAGTTATAGGCAAGTTATTGAAGAGGCATTGGGGTGCAGTCCAGAAAAGGATTTCTGCATCATTTGATCAGTATTTTCTGCATAGTCTTGAAAAATCTGTTAGAGGTAGAAATAGCCAACAAAGCTTGATGGTACCAGCAGCCAAATAATGAGAGTATTACACCAAACAGACAGGTCTTTTCAGAAGATAAGCACAACTGCAAGAGGAATAATAATGTTTTTAAAATCTGGTAATATTTTGATGGTGTAAATAGAATCTGCTTTTCCCCCTGCAGCTGCTCCTTATGCCAGTGTTGATTTCAGCAGACTGATTTTATCTGCGTGTCCTTTCAGTTAATAGGACAAGGATTTTCTACAGGTTAAGTTGACAGAGAGCTCTGACCTTGGGAAAAGAGTCTTCTCAATTTAAGTTTATATGGATTCTTTTAAAAAAACGTCTTCCTTTATTATTTTAACCAACACAGATGATGAAACATTTTAGGTGCTTATTGCACAGAATAGAGTTTTCAAGCTTCGTAAGTTTTTGCTGTTCAGTTCTATCACAAGTAATAATCATGATTTTATTTGTGAAGTATCACATTTTTTATTTTTACTAGGGGGAAAGTACCTTTTTCATGGCTCAGAAATAACCCTCCTTTTATTTAATCCATGCAATGAAAAATAATAACATATTCCATTTTAGTAGCCCCTTTATTCGCTTCCCAGTTGTTTTCTTTTTTCAGAGAATCTCCACAGATGAAGTCGACTTGGTTCAGATTTTTTCCTCAAGGTCTTCAGGGGAATATTTTGCTCTCTTGTAATGAACTCCTGTTAGCACAAAGGTAGTAAAGCCTTTTAAAGTATAATATTGGCAGATCTGTTCTCTTTCAACCCTTGAGCAGGGCCAGGCTGAGACACAGCCCCTACTCACTATCTTGATTTGCTCCAGCTGCTTAAAACTTCCTGGAATTAGGTAAAACTCTCCCTTTAGCACCCATATTTCTTCCAAAAAGGATTCAGTTCCAGTCATCCCTGCAATGCCCAGCTGCCAGGTGTGGGCTGCAAGCAGAGGCACCTTCAGGTACTGCTCAGCTGGGGATGGAGCTCCTCCTTCCAGGGAATGAAGGCACCTTTTTAAAAAGGAGTTGTGATTTGCAGCTGAATTTGGATTCTTTGGAAGCTTCACCAAAGGGCAGGAGGCAGAGGTGATGACTTGGGTTAGTCACAGTCACTGCTTTGAGAGCTTTTTTCTGGCTTGCAGTGTTTAGAGAGGGTTGGTGGTGGTTTCTTTCTGCTTGCTCTTTAGGTGAATTGCTCTGAAATACTGGACTGCTCTGCAGGTGGCTCAGAAAACGTGTTAAAATTTGTAAAAGTTTTGGCACTCGACTTTGGTATTTTGTCCTACTTCTCCTCACATGCCAGTAGGCTTTTTGGAGTCAAACATGGTCCCTTGGGTCCTTGTGCCCTTACAACTCAAATCTATTCAATATCTGAAAAAGTCTCCAGCTTTTCCTGGCTGGGGAAAGTTTCCTTTCCTCTTACTTGACACAAAGTTAGCTGGTGTGGTTTGCCAGTTTGTTCTTCCTGTATTTCAATACTTTCCCAACAATTCCCTCTCAGTTTCCTGAGCTCCAGCCCAAACCCTTTGGCTCCTTGATGCCTGATGAGTGCAGTTCCAGGAGCTGAGGAGTTTTCCTGATGTGCTGCTGCTCCGTGGCTCTGCACACACGAGAGATGTGCAAACCCCAATTTCTTACCTCTGGAATTCGCTCTGGCACGGGGGTGTTTTACTCCTTATCAGCAGTTTGCCCAGGGGTGACTGCCAGCAGTGGGCTTTTCATTCCTGCCTCCTGCTGCCACTTTGACAATAGGAACGGCAGCAGGAGGCAAAAATGAAAGGACCAGATTGAAAGAAGCACTTTGCCACTGTTGTAATTTTGAAATTGATGGCGTTTTTTAGCCCAAAGTCTCAGGAAAAAAGCTGCTTTCCTCTTTGCCTCCTATTGTTTTTCCTACAGGGAGAGACATTCTCTGATGTTGCAGAGGCAGTGGGAGGCCAAAATGAAAATAATTTTCTTCCTGAAACATTGGATAACAAAATGTGAACAATTTCAGCAGGGAAAGAGTGGGTTGGTTTTTTTTGTTGACTGCCATGTGGTGAATACTGGTATTTCCATTTGACTACAGAAAATAAATAACAGCTGCTTTTCTTATTGAGTTAATGTGATCTTAGGGTAATTTCTAAACACCTATTTACTGTGGGTTTTTTTTCAGCATGACAGTTTCATTCTTTTCCTTTTTCTGCGTGAGAATTGGTGTTGTAAGGTGGGTGCACTGTTCCCTTCTGAGCACACCTGCTGCCTTTAATGCCATGCCCTTAGAGCCAGCTTTTTAAGGCAGAAACTTAAAGGTCTGCACATTCCAGAGCTGTGTTTTATTCTCAGAACTTCTGATAATCCAGATGTAATTGTCAGGGCCACTAATTACATAGGAAGAAGGATGAGGATTGTTCAGCAGTTCTCTGTCATTTTCTGCTGGAGTCTTTGCTCAGTGGGGTCTGGGGTTAAGTGAAGTGGGAGGAGAGGCTGGGGAACTTTAATACTTCAAGTATGACCTTCACCTTCTCTCCCAGAAGACCAAGTCCTGTGATTTAGGTGAGACTTCATTCTCCCTGGGGAACAAAATCAGTGAAGGAGCACGAGCGCAGCCCCCAGCCTGTGCGGTTTGCAGATGATCCCAGCCAGGTGTGATGCTCGTTCTGCAGAGCACTGGCATCAGCCTTCAGCAGAATGGAGTTCTGCACTGGCAAAGGGGATGGCTGGGAGGGGAAGGATGGCCCTGACACCATCCACTGTGGGGCACAGCCCCATTTCTGTGCCTGCACACAGCCCTGGTGCAGGGGGGGACCACAGCAGTGACAGGAGAGGGTGAAGTGTGAATCAATGAATGGCTTTGTCCTCCTGCTTTAGGTGTTACAGGCTCTTGTCTTTGGGAACTTTAGTGTCTGTAATTAGTTATCTTGAATGGAAAGATTTTTTTTCTCTTATTGAACATGTGAGAAATTTGGGAATGGTAATCAGCAGAGCATAACCTTTTCTTAACTTGCTCTTTTTATAGTCCCAGGGAATTAACATTTATCTTAGGGCAGCACAGGAGTCTGGTATTTGTATGAACTGAACTGATTCTCCACCCTTTCTCTTTCTTTATACAAAACAAAAACCAAAGTCTTTGATAGGCTCATCAACAGAGTATCTTCTGTAGGCTTTGAAGTGTAAATTGTGAATTTGTGTGTCTCGACATGACTTTGGGGCGCCGTGTGTAAACACCTGCTTGTCTGTGTCCTGGATTAGTGAAGTCTAATTAAAATTGTTCCTGAAAAGTGCATACTTAAAGCCAGATATATGGAAACACATAAATGCAGCTTGATTTTTTTTTTTTTCAGGAGTTCTGAGCTCTTATAGTTCTTGTAGGATTAAAGAGGAATCGGGGAAATCCAGCAACTCTGCGGATCCTGTTGCATGTTCATATACCAAAATAATTAATTAGATTCTTGTCTGTAAGTGATCAGTATTCCTCGTGTTGGCTAATTTTTCAGTTGCTTTAAGGTGCTTCTCAGTGCTGATGTGGAGCTTGGAAGGAAAGGTAATTCTTACCTGACTTTCCTGTGCCCCAGCAAGCTCAGGTTTGGTTGGGAAATGACACATTCTGGGGTTATTTAGCAGCCCCTTTGGACTGGCCTCTCCTTGCTGCTTTGGAAATCCTTTCCAGAGATTTTGGCAGCAGATGGTATCAGCTGAGTGCCCCATTGGGACTGTTTTGCTCAGGCATGTGAGTACAGCTGTAACAGGTCCTTTGGTTTTCAGAGTGCTTGGGGCTTCTGTTATGCCCCATCCTAATCCAGTGCACGTATTTAATGCAAATTAAGGGTCACTGTAACCTCAGTTACCTTTTCTTAGCTGGTTTTAGCTCAGAAACCACTGATTTCCTACTGACACCCAGGCAAGTGGGTAAGGATGAAATGGTTGATGACCCTGTTTTCCCAAGGGCTTTATCTACTTGACATTTCGATGTCTGTTTGATTTAAACACTTACCCAAGCTTTGAAACATTAGGTGAACAAAGATTACTGAACTATCTTGTGTCTCTTAAGAGGAGAGTCCACAAATACCTGTCTTTGCCCTTCCCCTCTGGTTGTCCAGAAAACATCATTTTAATTCTCTAACAGCAGAAAATGGGCTGCCAAGTTTCCCTTGTTTCACTTCTGGTCATTCCCTGGGGCTTGCTGAACAAGGTTAGTACCCCAAAATGAAGTTTTATTGCAGGGTCTCATTTCACTTTAAATCAGTGTAGAATTTGGAATTTCAGCTGCTTCTGCACACAGCCTGTAAAAGGCTCCTTTACAAAATGACTTTCAAAGATTTATGAAGGCTTGCATGGTACAGAGGCTGAAAGGAAGTTTAATTACATTCAGCTTTTGGTCATTTCTGTGTCTGAAGATGTGCCCATATTCTGTCATCTCAAAAACCATCTAAGAAAATAAAATTGATCAGTGAGCCTTCTGGCTAAAAGGAAAATGAGTGCTTTGTCATCTGCCCGTGGAGCCTGGGTGCTCAATCACTGCCTTCTCCCGGGTGCTTGCCCCAGCCTCTCCATCACTGAGATTTGTCCCAGGTTTTAATCAAACATTATTTTATACCGAGGCCTCCTCTGTAAATAGCAGAACCCTTCCCTTGACATACTCACACTGACTTTATGTAGCATAAAGAAATAATTGAATCCACACCATGCAACCATTTTGCTTTAGAGGTGGTAAAATGTGCATGGTGTTCATCCTGCATTAAGTGTGAAGATAAAAACTTGATGAGTGCAGGTGCTGTCACCTGATGAGCAACATCTCTGCTTGTAAAGCTCTGATCAAGGACAGCAAATAATGTGGGAACATCTTATTTCCTTAGAGAGGAAACTTCTAGGAGTGGGGCCGTGTAGGTGCCTTGGAGTACAGTAATTCTCAGGCTAATAATGCCAGAAGTCATAAAATCTCTCAGCTGGAGGTTTTGTGAACAGCAGCACTGAACAATCGGGGAGGACTGCTGAGATGATGGTCTGAATGATGATTGAGTTTTCCTGGAGAGCCTTTATCTGTGCTTAAAATTGGAGGTAATGTTTTTAAATTAAACCGTAATAGAAGTTCATGGAGCCTTCGAGTGGTTTGTGTGTCCCCTCTTCACCTGGTTTGTCATTTTCTGGGGAAGTGTTCTCAGTCTTTGGTTCAGCACAGATTGCACTGCTGTCAAAACGGGGCATTAAAGGCACTCCAGGACAACCTTGCAGACTTTTCAGGTTTCCCCTCAGTTCATGGAGGGAGAAGTTTACACTCAAGTTGTGCCCATATTCTGTAATCAAACTTTAGTGCAGGGACTTGAACAGAAAAGAGGTGCTTATCCCTTACAAAATTTTCACATTCTTTTTAGGGTTGTACCCCCATAAACAGGTTATATTTCACTACATCAAGTTTTTTTTTTCTCATTTGCCATTGACTATTTTCTCATTTGCCTTCATCACTGAAATACAGTGTGAAATCCAAAGTATGTCTACATTTAAAAGACAGCACTGATGTTGTGAGCAAATCTTGCTGTGGCTCTGCTCTGGTCACTCGGGGTGAAGTATTGATCTTGAAATTAAACCCTCAAGTGTCTGTCCTGTTTAAAAAAGAAAAATTAAAATGGCTAATTGCAAGAAAACTCCTTTGAGAAGTATTGTTACAGGCACCAAATGCTGGTGGTGACACCAGAAGTTCAATTTTGGGCACATAGACTGCTAAGGTAAGACGTGGTTTCTTTTCTGAAATGTTATGTTAAAAAAGGAAAAATATTTTATTTTTCTGTGGCAGATCTGTGGGTGCCACGCAGGAGGGTTGGGCAGTTGTGCTCCCAAATACAGTAACAAACAAATGACCAAGCAGCTCTTAAGTTCTCTAGTTCTAGGGGAAAAAAAATAAATTAAATTAACAGATGCCAGGAGAACCTGAGAACTTGTGGAGGCTTCTCAGTTTTAAAACAAGCATTCTGCACTGAATTTTTATGTCTGTGAAGAAAGAAATGCATTCTCAGGCTGCTGTGGTTATGGTACCACGATCCATCCCTTTGTGTGATGGATCATTTTGAGCCCTCTGTGTTGGTCTTGAGGTTCTGTGAAGCCACTGAGGAAAATGTGCCATTAAGGAGAGTAATCAGAGTTATCTTCAGGATTCCTTTTAGGTCCTACTGCACTGAAATGTACATTTAATTACATGTGAATATTTTCTCTTTTACACCTGCTTATGTACTTAGGGTTTTTTTTTTCTAGGGGAATCTGTAGTTGATTAAAATTGCTGTGAGTTTTCTTGGGATAATTGACACCAAATGAACCTGTGCATCATATGTGGGTATATGTGCAAATAGATAAGATTATGCATGTGAATATATATGTGTTTAGGTGCATATATATGCACAGCTAATGGGAAATACCTTTCACTTAGCAATTAATTTAGGAGTCTTCAGTCTGTGTGGCATCTCAGAGGTCATTCTGCACCACAGTGTTTTGTATTTTCCGCTGCGTTGATGCCATAAAAACCCATAAAAATGCTAATTGCCCCAGGAAGATGTAGGCTGTTTATAAGTGTGTATGGGATTGTTTTTCAGCCCTGTGATGCAGAAGGAGGTGTTATTTCAGGTTTATAATTTGAACGTGTACATAATTTGAATGGATACAACTTTGACAGTTTATTAGTTAGGAATGAAGGGGAAAAAAAAAAAAAGACAGCTCTGTGTCGTTCTTCAGTGAATTGATTGCCAGGAGCATGTTATTGACTTTGGTGATAATATCATTATATATTTTACAGTCGTAAAATCAAGAAATTCAGATTATGCCCTGAGGGCTTCACACATTTAAATAAAGGATATAGCCATTTCCAGGGTTATTGGTTTAGATTAGCGGGTGCTCCGAGGAATGCTGAGTGTGTTGCGAGGAGGACAGAAAGAGCAACAGTGTTCTCACTGCAGAGGGGCTCTGCTGGATTCTCTTTCTCTTTATGAGATGCACTCACTTACAGATCCCCTGGGAGGATGAACAGCGTTTGCTCTAAACTTTAGCATATTAATACAGTGTTAGCTTGGTGTTGTGTGGGCTGAGAGCAGCACTGGAGTGTAATGCTGGGCTTGTACCAAGAGTGAGGATGAGGCTTCTCAAAACACTGAGCCTGGGAAGCAAACTCGGGTGAGCTGCAGGCTGCAGAGTCCAGGGCAGGTGTGGAGCCAGGTAATGTGCCACAGACACAGCTCCTCTCCTGATGGCAAAGGCAGGGGATGGTGCTGCCTTGGGTGCAGCTTCCCGAGGAGCCCTGTGCCTGCTGCTGCTCTGGAGCACCTCTGCAGTTCAGCTGGGGCTGCTCCATCTGGATTTTCCACAGCAGCTTAGCTCCCTCCTGGACCGTTTGCCAGTCACCCCTTGGGACTGACTGGGCTCGAGGTACCCTGGTTGAGTCCTTGGGGTTTTTTGGGGCTGTCTCTAGCTTGCTTGAGGGCATCTCGGTTTAATTAAGGTATAGTGCCTTGAATAAAAATGATTGACTGCATTACAAACCTTGTTTATGACTTCTCCAGTAGCTTTAGTGAGATGGATTAAGTACCTCAATGCTGGCCTCTCTCCACTTCAGAGGGGAGCTTGGGAGCCCACTGCACCACCCAGCTCTGGGGATTTATTGTTCTCTGAAAGGGCTGTGAAAGTCCAAGTGCAATGTCACAGCTCTGCAGCAAAGGTCGTGTTTTCCTTCTCAGGAAGGAGCAGGGGGTCCAGCTGGGGCACATATGGCTCTAGGCTGTGTGGTGGCATCTACAGAAGTAGATAAAATTAAAATAATTACTCTTGCATTTACATTTGAAGGGCCTCTGAGGATTATAAATCTATACACTGGAAACAAAACTTTGACTGGATCAAGATGGGCACATTTTCTAATTAAAAGTGATCACCTTTCTAAACTGAATTTGTATGAATTTTTAGTGGGTTTTTAGCTTCTGCATTTTTTCTCAGTTTGTAGCATGAAAATCAAATTGATTTCGGTTTTGATAACCTTGCTCCATTTTGGATTGTAAATTGCTTGTGTTCAGTTGTGAAAAATTCTTCTGCTTATGAAAAACAGACTATGAGGGCGTTTTAGAGCAAACCATTGGAAAGTACCCATTGATCTTGAAAAATCTTGATACAGACATTTAATTTAGGGTCATTTTAGAATGATGTAAGGGCTGGTCCTCTGAAGAAGAACTCTGGGGAGATTCCTCCCTGTGCAGGGTACAGGTGGACAGCTACAATGTTCATCAGCTGCTCACCCAGAGTGATTTGACATCTGTGCTGTTCTCTAGTCAAGAAATCCTAAAATAAGATTTGAGGAAATGTGTTGTGGAGAGTCATTAAACATGGGCTTCTAATTTGGCTGTAAATTATGGCCTAAAAATGATTTCTGACCTGAAGCTTCAGTTTTCTATAAAACCTTCACAGGTGGCTCTCCCTTCTTGAACCACTGAGATGTTACCTAACCCCAAGATGTGGCTTCACAGTATCCAAATGAAACTCAGCTCTGGCTGTAAGTGCATCCCTGTATGCAGAATAATTTTCCTTCCCAGAGGCTGGGACCCACCCAGTGTGGGGCAGGGATGGCTGGAGAGCCAGGCATGATGGCAGAGCTCCACTGGCAAGGGTGGAAGCTGTGAAGGAGCAGAGATTGACTCTGCTTGTTACATGGAAGGAAAGATTCACTTCCCTGGGCGTGTTCCTGGCAGGGGCACAGCTCTCTGGTTTAGTGGTTTAATGTTATCACTCAGCCTCCTCTGAAGCCTAGGAAGAGTTACAGCCTCGTAATTCAGGCACCTCTTATTTATGCAGTTTCAAATACAGAAAGAACCTTGTTCAAGAACTGACATTAAAAAAACTCCACCTTTTTTTTGTTTCAATGATGAGATGTTTATGACAGTCTGGACTATCTGCCCTCCAAAGTGTCCAGGGTTCAGATGAAGCATCACCCTCCCATAAATCTCACACCTCATGGGAGCTGTAAAACCAGCTGCACTTGGCAGTGGCACATGGTAATTTCCCAAGCAGGTAGGAAGCTTTCAGCACCAAAGTCTGGGGATGTGGATGACTGTAGATCAGAGGAGATCTGGGTGTGTGCTGAGGAGTGGTGGCTTGCAGATGGCTGATCCACAATTTAGGGCAGTGTGTGTGTGTGTGCACTCCCTGTGCTCTGCAGGACATATGCTCTGGGGGTTCACAGAGGAATCTGTGGTCTCCAGCAATCTGCAGCTTCCACTGTGATTTCAAACATCTACATCATTTTCAGGCTGATGATTTTTCCCAGTCATTTATCCCAAAAGCACTTCATCCTGCTTAATCTGGGTCATAATTGACGTGGGACTCGTGCCTGAGCAGGCGAGGCCCTAAGTTGTGTTTGAGTGGGCTGTTAATGGCAGGGATTTTGTACAATACAGCAGAGGTTGAAATAAGTGTAAATGTTAAAATAACAGATGAATGCAAGGTCACAGTCACGACTTGGACCCAGAAAAGGCTCTTGAACACTTGACATGCTCCTGCTGTCAGCTCACAGCTGCCTTTGGCTCTGGCGAAGGCGTAAAACTGGAAATTTCGGGTAAGGAAGCTGTTGGAGTTGGATCGTATTTATTGCAAATCAACAGGATGTCTTTGCAAGTATAAATGACATATGGAAAAGTCCACTGTTATTGTTGTACTTTGTTGTGTCTCCAGATGTTTTCCCTCCTGCCCCACTCCAGAGGCTCAAAGTGGGAAATGGTTTCTCATTGTTTTTAGCTGATGGTGCCAACATCTGCCTTGACGTTTCCCTGGGGAATGATATTAGCACTGCTGAGAGTTTCTGATCCATCACTTGTGTCTCATTTGCCTTTTTTTTTTATTTTTTTTTTTTAAATACAAGACAGTGCAGGAGCAGGAAGTTTCAGCCCTGCTCAGTTCTTTTCAGGGGTGAGAAGAAATCAAGGGAAACACTTGGGTGGCTGCTGAACTATCACAGCAGCACTTATGAGCTGCCTGATTTTTAAAGGGCTACAAATGAGGCATTAAAATGTTGCTCTAAGTTGATTTTTTCAGTGAAAGAAATAGTATTTGTGAGCTCAGACATACTCAAAGATCTTAAAATAGCTCGGGTTTTTAATGTACATTTAATCCATCATTAGTTCACGGTGCTCTGCTCTGAGGGGAAGGGAAGCAAATTAATATCTTCATTTGGAAGTGCTCTTTGCTGGTCATGTATGCTCGTAATGGTATTGGAAAGATTTAATTCCATAGTTTAGAACCTAAGTAAAACAGCATTTTTTGTCCAAAACTTCTGTACTTCTTATCAATAAACAGCTGTACAGTATCAAATTTTATTAATTTTAATACATTAATAATTTATTTTTTTTTTAGTGCTTAAATCTGACCTTTTCAATAGGAATGAGCTCTGGAGAAAGTTTGGGCCAGACTTCTCAAATGTAGACTAAGACTAGATTCTGACTGTGATTCCCTTAGAGCAAACTGTGATTCTTGGTTCATTCTCTTACATCAGCTGGAAGAATCTGTGGCTGGAGCCCTTAGGTGGAAATAGTGTAAATTTTAGCAATGTCTGTCCCATGTTTAGGCAAGATTATTTTCAATAAATCTCTTGGGTCCAAGAAACAGAAAATTCTGTAATATCTCACTGTTTTGCCTGTTTCTTTGTGCTTTGGCTGTTGTTTGTTTGGCTGCAGTTATTTACAGCTCACTGCTGGGTTTTTTTGAGATCCTAGCAAGAAATTCCACAGGCAGCTGCAAAATATATGTTTAATCAATTTTAGGAAGACTGATTCCCTAACTAACATATTTCTTCCAGCTGAGACACGGTAAAACTCTTCTGCAGATACTCAGGGAAGGGGTGGGGGAAGTTTTCCTGACAAAGATGTCCTTTTTGTGGGTTGTTGTGGTGTCACAGTCATGTGGCTCAGGGAATTTAGGTGCATTGGTGTTGTGCTTTAACCTCAGCTGATGACAAAGCACCGTGCAGCACTCACCCCCCTCCCAGCAGGATGAGGGGAAGAGAACTGGAAGGGTGAAAGTGAGAGAACTTGTGGGTTGAGATTAAAAACAGTTTAATAATTTAAATACTCCTACTACTACTATTTTAATGAAAGTAAAATAGCAAAAAAAAAAGAGAGAAATGCAACCCAATTTTATTAAGAAACATCTTTTTGCCTTTTTTTAAAACTTCTCAGGGTAAGCCCCCAGGAGCAGCCTTTGCCAGTTATAAATTGTTTCTGTGTGTATTTTTATGCAAAAAGAATAGAACCAGAAGTTTTACAGCATCAGTATTCTACAGGCAAATACTACAATTTGGTTTTCCACCCTTCCATTGTTAATAGTGCAAATATTGCTCAGATGAGTAATTTTGTATGAAACAGCAGCATGTTTGTGGTAGAGTTTTGCCTGCAAAACGTGGAATTCTCCCGTGCACTGGGATTAAAACAACTCGTACAGATCACAAGTTCTCAGATCCACGAGCTGTGATTTGGGTTTCTCTCTCACTTCTGTAAACCTGATTCGTGTGCAGGAGATTTCTTGGGCAACAGTTGCACTGCGAATTCCTTGGAGGCAGCGAGGCCCAAGGGTTTTGTGGAAGGAGCATTTCCCTCCAATCCCACGGGAACGTTGGCACGTGTTGGGGTCGGGGCTGGGCGTGATTTGCCACTGTTGTGTTCCTCCATTCCCCTTTGCCTGCTGTAAACAGCCCCTGCTGTTGTCTGTTGTGTTGTCTGCAGGTCAGGATCGCAGCGAGGCCACTCTGATAAAGCGGTTCAAGGGTGACGGTGTCCGGTACAAAGCCAAGCTGATCGGGATCGATGAGGTGTCTGCTGCCCGAGGGGACAAGTTATGCCAGGACTCCATGATGAAGCTCAAGGTGCAGTGAAACTTTCAGTGTTACATGTCAAATGGAGGAGATCTCAGCTTGAACTTGGACTCATTCTCCTTTCATGATGACACCGAGCCTTAGTCTGGTTAATTATGTATTGAAATCAGTCAATTTTGCATGAACTCCTGCCTGGTGTTGCTTATCCTGGTTTAATTTTAATACATTATCTCTGAGTTCTGTAGTTACTCCGTGATTGACACCACTGCAATTTGTCCACAAATTACAAACAACACACTGCAAATTGAATAATTTTATTATGCAAAAGGGGAAGTAAACGACTACAGAGGAAAATGGGATATCAGAGCATTTTCTATGACATTTCTAATCAACTTACAGCATTGCCTCTGGCTGCTGCCTCCTGTGAGTGACAGTGGTGGGTGCAGGCAGCCAGATTTAGAGGGAACTGGTGTCCTCATTGGGAGGAGAATGTCTTGCACCAGCAGTGGCAGGGCTGATGTGTTACAAAATCAGGCAGTGCACTGAGAGGATGGGGCATGAGAACAGAAAGAGGAGTCCCCAGGGGTCTGGGGATGAAATGAAGCCATGACAAAGGCAGATCTGGGTGTAAGGTTGGAGTGCAAACAGAGTGTTCCTACCAGTGGTGTCAAGGGTGGGCTCTCCAGACCTGACAGACATCCCTCAATGGCCCAGACTCTTCTTACAGCCCTCACAGAGATGAGAGCTCTCTGTAGGAATCATTCTGTCCCTCACCCTGGGACGTTTGGAAGAGCTCAAGTCACTGGGAAGGAAGGAGAGGTCGTGTTTTCCTGGAGTGCCCTGTGGCTGTTCTCGTCCCATCTCCCCTAGACAAACCAGGTCCAGCAGCAAACCCTCTGCTGCCTTTTACCTCTTTTTTTCTTTTCCTCCCAGCCTTTTCCCCAGAGAGCTGATGGATTTTCCACTGCTGGTTTTTTCAGGAGGAGAAATCACTGAAAGGTGTCTCGTGCTCTACCAGCCCGCAGGGTTCCAGTTGTGGGAGGAATGAGTTACTCATTAGGGGAACAGCATGGGTGACACTCAGCTTATGGTTCAACAACCTAAAAGCAGGATCTGGGAGATAATTTACACATCAGTCTTATGCCAGGCAAAAATTACTCTGCTCCAAAAGATGCTCTGTTGGTGTGTCACATCTGCCACAACATTCCTACCTGAGTTAATGTGTGCTGGGTGGTGCTCATCATTTCAGAGTTCCTGGCACTGTGTGGAGAGAGTTGTCACTGTTCTGCTGCACAAACCTTTCTTTTTGTCTCTCTCTCTCTCTCTCTTCCATGGATTAATATTTCCACATCTGCCTAATAGCTGTTTGCAGGTGGCAAGATTGATCTAAACAGTTCTGGGAAATGACTAAAACTGTTAAAGAAAGGGAGTGTTAGAAATTCATGTTTGAGAGCAGAGCATCAAGCTATGGGCTCTGGAAACCCAGTGTCCTACAATGTGAATTTTGAGGCCACCCATAAGGTTTTGGGGTGGCTTTTGACATCAGATCCTTGTAATGGCAGCAATGAAAATCTTAAAACCTAAGTTAGTGGTTCTTGAAACATGTTGTAATCGCAGAAAGCCAGATAAAGTCTAAATATTTTCATTTATTTAGGAGTACAATCGATTCTATTTGATCTCAGTTCGGTGTTACTGGTCAGGGCAGGCTCCTGAGAAGGTGGAAACAGAATTACTGTTCTAATTATGCTGTGGGAGAATAATGCATGAGGTGGTATCAGCAGGTCCTCTTACAAAATAAAGTCTGAGATCATGAAAAAAAGAATAACCCTCAATACCAGTCTTTTAAAGCACAGGTGTAGTTTGATTTTTAGAAGAATATTTTTCTTCTATCAAAACCTCAATTTGCTTATTCCAGATGAGTGTGAAGTGAGCTAAAGTCGTTGGCATTTTCTCTCCTCTGCTGCTTGTTGGGGTTTTTTTTTTTCCCTATTTAAAAAAAATAAATAAAACAGAACAGCTTATAGCTGGGAAAAGTGTGCTAGAAATGACCTTCAGCTTCCATGAAAACAAATTTCATGGAGGATTAGCTAGTGCAAGGGTTGGAAGTGGGAGTGCATTTGAAATGCTCTCTGGGTAGCATAAAGAGATGTGTTACCCTGAAAAAAGGGAGGAAGCCAGAAGGAAGGAGGGGACTGCTCCTGGAAAACCTTCAAGTTTTCCTAGAAAAGTGGTGAATTGTCCACAGGCAAAACTGTGGCCCCTGGGAGAGTCATGAAACCAAGCCAGCTGCTCTTTGTTTCCACAGGGAATTGTTGCTGCGGCTCGATCGAAAGGAGAACATAAACAAAAAGTCTTCTTAACAGTTTCCTTTGGGGGAATCAAAATCTTTGATGAAAAGACAGGGGTAAGTAAAGTTGATCATGTGGTGGGACAGGATTGACTCTTTCCCTGGTTCCTTTAGAAGCATTTCCTGGCTGGGCAGTGGAATCTCACTGGTGCAAATGCACGTGAAGCGTCTCAGAAATGTGATACAGGGTTATCCTCTGTCAGAGCAAGGCCTTGCTGCACTTGTAGAGTGGAGCTTGTGTGTTGTCAGTGGTAGGAAAATTATATTTTGTATGGAATGGGAGGTAAAAGATACTGGAAAACTGGAGGTTGTCTGGGTGAAGCTGCCAAGCAGCAACTTCCCCAGTAGCATCTGGTGGAGGAAGTTGCAGAGACTTTCATGCCTTACACAGTTTCTGCCACAGCAACACCATGTTTGATTTTTTAAATTGCTCTAAAAGAAGAAACCTAAGCAAAACATTACACTACTTAGACAGAAAGCAACAACACACAAACTGTTTTAATCATAATTAAGAAGATTTTTACAGCAGTTTAAGCTCTGCTTTGAATTTTAAAAAGCCCTTGATTTAATCTTTTGGAAGATTAACTATTTAACACGGTGCCAGAAATAAAACCCTACTGATGATAGATGAAATTATCTTTGCCAGTTAATTTATATTATTAGAAAATCAATGTCATTGAGCTCACTGATACATAATACGAGTGGCTGGTGATGAAAAGCTCATTGGGGATGTGTTGTGTAAAGTATCCAGGCAAGAGCTGTGTTTCAGAGGGCATCACTGGGGTTACAGAAAACAGGAAATGTCAGAATTAGGGCTGTCAGTGCAAATTGCACCCCAGCCACAGTTGCTTCCCTGAGATTAAAGCCTTTTATTAGGGAAATGGAAAGAGGAAAGTCTACTCCTTTTGCACTTGTCTCTGAATGTTTCTCAAACACTGGAGTTGTTTGCATAGAATGAAGAGGGGAAGGAGGATGTGTTTTAGAAACAAAGGGGTGCTTTATTGCAGTTGCCTCTCCTGCAGCATCCTGCACACTCTGCTGTGTGCAGCAGGTGAGGTGGGGGTGTGGGAGCAGTCTCCTTCATTTCATAACTCTGACATGCCCTACTCTAAACCTGACATAACTGTATCATCCTTGCAGTAAACCTGTCACTCACCCCTGAGGCTGAGAATGAAGCCCTTAAATCCACCTTGCACTGTCTGCCCCGAGCTGCCCAAGTGATGGACAGGACTATTGAGTTGTCCTTCCTGCAGCAGGGCTGTGACAGAGCCACGTGGGGAGCTTTCCACAGCACTTTGTTGTTTTGAAAACAGGAGAGTTGTGCTTCCCATGCCGAGGGTTTGGAGCAGAGGTGCATGAAATCCTCTGCCAGGTCTTCACAGCCACCATCCCTTGGGCTTTTTTCCCAGCTTGGGTCTCTCCTTGTCCCAGAGTTTCACACCCTTGTCCCGTTCGTTTTTAGTCTTTCTCATCCAGCCTGTCTCTGCTTTGCCAACCTACAGCTGTCATCTCATTCCCATTCCTGCTGGAAAATCCCACAAGCTGGCAAAACTTGGGTTTGTATGATTGCTCAGCCCGGGTTTTTGGATGGGAAGAAACTGCAAAGAGATTGTTTCACTCACATTGATCTTCTGATATCCATGTTAAACTTCAGAGTTTGTAAAGCTGGGAGTTTGGTGGTTTAGGCAGCAGGGAAAAAAGCAGCCCTAAATAGGGGAGAGCCTGGATAATCCTGCATTTGCTTTCTCCTCCTTTAACAGCCCTCCCTGTTCCCCACAATGCTTTCTCCCTTGGCTGCATTTACATGATTTTGGAATTCCCCAAAGAGTATTTTAGAAAGATTATTCACCTCTCTAGAGTGTCCTTCCTTAACTTCTACCATTGCCTATTGCTGTCACGTCTGCCCCCGTGCCAGTCCAGTGTGATAGAAAAGAATAAAAACATTCAGAAAAAAAAGTGGGCTTCTTCATGTTGAGTATCTTGTAGGCTGCCATTGGATTTTAATTTATCACAATAAAAAATCGATTTGTAGCTCAAAACTAGCAAATTTTTTTTTAAAATTGGCAGTGTCATAGCTGACTTCATAGAGATGATTTAGGGGAATTGCTCCATAATTCGTTACAGATGAAGGGCTCTGGGGGGGTTCCTACTGAAAATGATAAGCAGGTTTTTTTCCTCTCTCTACTTTATAGCTCTTCTTAATATGTTCCAGACATAATATTCATCAAAAAGTATTGATTTTAATAATGGTATTATTCCAGCCATCAGGAATTCTGCCCTTTGAGTAAATTTATCCATGAAGGAGATTGAGTTGAAGGTGGAATATCATTTGGAAAGATAGATACAAGAAAAATACAAGAAAGATTTTGCTGTGAGTTTGCACTGTAGGTGCAGTACAGTGTGGTTCATCTGCAGCTCTGCAATAGAATAATAACAACCCTTTCTTGTATTCCATCATTCCATGCCAGGGATCAAACTAAATGGGTCCCTTCATACCACCTTCCAAGTACTTGTCAGAGTATTTAGAACATGATAGCAAAAAATTGTATTTAATATGACTAACAGGATGTTCTCCTGTTGTGTGTGTGCCAAAAATTGTCATTACACATGGAGTTTGACCCTATTAATCTTATAAATGCACCTTTTTTTTTCTGCTCTCAGATGTTTTCCATCCATCCCATTTGCTTTCTCCAGATTATGTTTGCTAAATATATACCTTACCTGAAGGATGTACATTTTCTTTTGTTTTTTACTGTAAAAAAACTCTACCATAATTATTGCTGAACCTAGATTTTCTCTACCCAATACCACTTGAGAGATTTCCTTGCTGCATATTCTATAAAAATAATTTTTCACCATTTATTCTGTCATATCCATCTTGGTTAGACCTCAGTGCTGCAATATATTCTTAATTAATAATATTGTGTGGGAGTACTTTTATATTTTCAACAGCATGATCTGCAGATGGCAAACCCACAAATAACTGCATTGTGTTATTTAATATTCTCCTTTTCAGGGGGGAGTGTAGTGGTCGGTGATTTGCTAAGAAAGCAGCAAAAGCCATGACTGTGCATGTGGAAGGAAAAGCAGATTTTTGAAGGCCCAGCATTGCTGGTTGGCTGTTCCTGGGTGTTCTGAGTGTTGTTTTGTTAATCACACACATCAGGCCATCTCCCTGTGATAGCTCAGTGATGCTTCATTAGACCTGCGTGACTAATCTGGGCTCTGTAAAGAGCCTCTAATTGTCTCATTGTTTATTTATGTGGCCATAAATCTCTGTTTACTTGTAGGTTCCTTTCCAAAAATGTATTTGAAACTGATAATTAAAGGCTCTGAAATGCTTGGGAAATTCCTTCCACCTCCATGCAGGGAGGTGTGCTTTTAAATTCTTGTTGTTTCTAATTGCAAAATCCTGTCGACTTCAGTGGCAAAGCCTCTACACTGTGAAAAAGAAACGAGATAAAAGCAAGAAATTACTATTTGGCTCTAAGCAAAGAATTATTTCTGTTAAAGTAAAATTCTGTATCAGCTCGTGGATGTGCAAATTGCCAGAATGTGCTGTAAAATACAGCTCTCTGTGAGGTTTTGCTGTAGCTAAAATATTTCTCTGGATTCCTCCACTGGCCAAAAAGCAGAGTAAATCAGTGTCAGTATCTTGCTTATTTATGGGAAATACCCTGAACAGGTGGATTGTAACCCAGCATCATCTCAACAATTCTTTCCTATTTGTTAGCACCCTGAAAGTGAATTTCATTTGCATTGTCTATTCTCTTCCAGAGATGGTGACCCCTATCTTTATTGAAATAAAGCTCTTGGGCCCAGTCTGTGGGATTGTACCATTTCTAGGAATACTCTGGTGGGGTTTTGGTATTTATTGCAGAGAAACATTGCAGTGAGTTACTCATATTTCATGAATTTGATCTGAAGCCATTTTCTTCAGGCTGTCAGTGTGAAATCCAGGAAGGAAAACCGTGTGTATAAATACATATATTTCACATTGACTATCTGTTCTTGTTATCTATCAGTTCCTCCAAACTTCATTATCTATGCTGAGGATTTTATTTTAGATTTGATTTGATTTGATTTTGAGGGTTTACCTGCCTGAAATGGTGTTACTCAATGCCCTATTCCATTTAAAGGAGACCAGACCTCACCTGTAGCATTCCATTAAAAAAAAAAATTAATTTGTCTCCTCATGCTGGCCACAGAACTGGTGATTGTGCTTCTGCTTTAAGTCTTACTGACATCCAAATAAATAATAGACATGGTGGGTAGTTCTAAATCTCTTGTCCTCACATTTTTCTTTTAACTGAGATCATGTTATGGCTCTGAAATGTTCCAGTCAGTGCTCTGGATGCCAACATCTTGCCCATCTTCCTGAACTTTTAATCTCTCCTGACCTTACAGTGCACACAGATTTCTCAAGCTCTTTCTACAAAGCATTTTCCAGCATGTTCTGAGGCTTTATCGGGTTTGTGCTGATAACCCCTGGATTTGCTGCTCTTCCCCATTCAGTGTGAGTGATGGTGTTAATTATGCTGATAGATTGCTAACAGGACAGCTAAACTTGGCTGAAAGAAAATTTTAGCAAGATTAAAATTCTTGCTGTTGGCAGAGGAGGCCTCGTTTAAAATGTACCAAAGGTACTTCTTGACTTTGCTGGAAATCTGTTGGTTCTGGCATCCCTGACCAGAAATCGAGGTACGATGGTGGATCTGCAGTTATTCCTTGGAGCACATGTGCTGGAGCAGATGAAATGTCAAACTGTCAAAGTCTCTATCACTGAGTCTTCAAAAATAGAAATAAAAGCAGGAATTAATTCCTTCTGCTCTCTGCTCGCTCTGCAGCGAGCAGGAGAGGTGGGGTGAGGAGTTCGCTGGGTTTGGTGTTTGCCAGAGGGTGGGACTGGCCAGGACAGTGCTGGTGGTCCCTGCCTGAGGCTGCCACAGGGGACTTTTGTGCCCTTCACATCTTTGAAACTTCCCAAAGTTGCTGCTGGTCTCTCCCAGGCTGATCTCAGGTGCAGCCCTCTGTCAGCATCTTGCCTGAGTCACACAAAGTCCTCCCCCTGGTCTCCGTGGCTCTTGGCTCTGGAGTTTTACCTCTTTCCCTGGATCCTCTCCTGCAGTTTTCACCTGGGCTTTCCTGTGTGCTCCCTGTCCTTGATCTCTCTGTTTTCTCCCTGCTGTGCTTTTTGCCAGAGTTATTCCATTTGCAGGCATAAATTTGGTTCTTGTGTCGAGCTGAGTGATGCCAGCTCTGTCCTCTGCTCCAGTCTTGATCTGTCTCTCCCTCTCCTTGCATGTTTAGCCAACAGCTCAAGCTCAGTGTGGCTAAACCAGGCCTTTAATCCTGACTCCCAGAGGTCTCTCTCTGACCTCCTTTTCAGAGAGCTGAGCAAAATATCAACATCATCTATTATTCAGCCCTGTAAATTCAGCAGCCTTTCTGACCCAGTGATGATTTTTGATTGCCACACCCAGGGTAACTCCTGATCTTGCAGGATTCTTCTCACCTGCTCTGAAATGCAGCATTTGCTCTCACACTGAGAGTTAAAACCCAGCCCTGCCTCTCTTCATCTCAATTGTCTCAATTGTTACCCTTTTCTTTGTCCTTGACAAATTTGACTTTTATTTTTGAAATCCATCATGACTGCCAGGATTGCTGCCTCAGCTTATTCTTTTGATCATGTCACACTTCCCTTTGCCTTCCTGGGCTGAATCTGCCTTCTCTCTTTTATCAGCCCATTGCTGAATTGTTTTTTTCAGGCTCTTCATGGCTGCCTTTGCTCTTCATCAGCTTTTGAGGAGTCAGTCCATAGTACCAACTTTCACCATTCATTTATTCAGTTTTCTCAATAATGATTCCCTTCCCACCCTGCCCGTCATCTTTTGGAGGAATTCTTTGCACAGATTTATGCAGCACCCCTTTATTTTTGCTTTAAAATACTCCCATGCTACAAACTTATTTTAAACCTGATGATGCTGAGGAGCTGCTGCACTCATGCATCCCAGAGATGTCCCAAGGGGCCTTCAGCTCCCAAAGGCTGGAATTTAAACTCTCTGGGATTACCTTTTAATTCTTCCTTTCTTTAGTTTTTAAATCAGTATTATCTATTTATAGGAACTTCTTTTGTAAGAAATGTTTGGTCTTGGACCACGCTGAGGACTTCTAAGGACTGCAGTGTAAAAAATATCACATAATAACAATAAAGAGCAATAACTGTAAAACAGCAAAGTCAAATTTTGCACATAGAGTTGAATATGGGGACATTTGGGGCCTTTCTTTGTTCATTGTCCACAGCTTCTGCCTGCAATAGATGCCTCTGGCTGACTGGGAGTCATGCCCTGCTCCCTGACACTTCCCATCTTGCTTGTAAATATGAACAGTAAAACATGGCATTTACTGTTCTACATGCAATAAATATGTCTAATTAGAATATAGCAGAGGAGAGGGCTTAAAAATCTGAGTATGATCCTTATAAGGTATTTATAGACTCTGGTACTTCAGAAGGGAAACAACAACACATTTCATGGACATGTGACAGCGAGCAAAATGTAAATGTCAGGAGAACCTACTTCCTTAATTACATCCCTTATTGACTATTGTAATTCATTCATTATTGGCCTCCCAAACTGGGCCCTGGGCAGTTTGGATGGTTCACAGTGCTCCACAGGGATTTTTAATAGCCACATGCTCATGGAGTTATGTTCTTCAGATGCCCAGTTTGCTGTAAGAGGGTTGTAAAAGCCTTAGGTATTATGGCATTTCTGTTGCTGTGGAAAAAAAGAACTCAAAAGGCAAAATTTGGGTGTGATTGTGCATATTGTGAAGTCTTGGGGATCTAGAGGTTTGATTTGAAGGCAGAAATTTCTTTTCCTCTCACCTGGAAAAGGGAAGAACTCTGATCTAGAGCCGAGTCCAGCCTGGTTGTAGTCAGGATATGCAGAAACTGCCTTGTGAGAATTTTGACCCTAATGGGCATGAAGATAAAATAAAGCTATTCCAGACACATTATCCAAAGTGAAATCATTTGTGTGATTTTATTGTAGCTGTTTTTTTTTTTTCAGTGTGAAAAGGGTAAAAAGTTGATTGCTTCCAAAAAGGCAGAAAATTAGATTTTATGAGTTTAGTGGTGGTCTCATTTGGCCTCCTGTTTTTTTAATCCAAGCACCCCACGACTGAGTTAAGAGAGGGAACTGCTGCTTACTTGCATTCTGCATTATGGTATGGAGAATTATATAGTTAGAACAGTGATATGTAGTAATTCCAAACAATAAATATTAGGGATATTAATATATACTCAATTACCATTTGGCTTCATTACATATGGGGGTGGGGATCTGTCTACAGAGCTGTAAAAATTACTATGCCAACACTTCTGATTCAATGTTTGGTATGCTTAACCATAATTTGGGGTGAATTTTGCTGAGAAGTTAAAAGTCAGTGTGTTTGTTGTTATGGATCCTGTTACACAGTGGAGCTGCACAGCATCGCTCCCCTATTGTCCCATGGCAGAAAACTCAAAGTATAGAATTATACTGGAATTTTTTTTTTGCCTGTAGTCATTACCCTTCTGTGGTCCAGATAAATAAATCTCCAGCAGAGCCACATTCCTTTTCCTCCAGCTGCAATTTTGTCTTACAAGAAGAGCACCCAAAATACAGAGTTGTGTGCGAGTCCTGGTGTTTTTAAGCCAGGTTAATGCATCACACAGCAGAAGAAAATTTCAGGCCCATTTTCAGCACACCTGGAATTACAATGGCTGGATTTCAGACTGCTTGGGAAAGGATTTAGCAAGAGAAGTGCTGACATAATAATAGCACAGGCGGCTGAGATGCTCTGAAACCTCCCTGCAGAGCAGTGGGGGACATTCAGCAGGTGCCAGAACAGAAAGTCACATCCCCCTTAGAAATCCACTCTTTTTTTCTTGGGGATGGCTGGGAAGCATTACACCCCAGGAGTGCTGGTGATTTTCCTTCCTATTCTGAGCGTTTTTATCTGGTGGGCTGCTCTGCAATTTCGTGTTTGCCCTGGTAGGAGCAATAGCACTGTCTCTGCTCCTGAAATCCCCTGCACCTTGTGGGCTCTGCCATTGCTGGGGACAGATGAAAGGGGGGCAAATGTCCTTCACTGCCAGGGTAATGAGAGAGGGGAATGACAGGAAAGGATTACTTTCAAATTTACATGGAGTTTGCAGGATGATAATAACAGATACTTACTGGAAGTAAAGTCAGTGGGTGATGTTCTGCCTTCAGGAGCACAGGGAAGTCAGCAAGGGGGTTGTTAGTCCATAATAGTCCATGGGGATGAATAAACACCTTTTTTTTTCCCTCTTGGTTTATGTAATAAGCTCCCTGTGGAAGGAGAAGAGGGGAGGCCACTGCCACTGGATGCCAGACACAAATACCTGTTTTCATCCCTCTCCTTCAGTTGAATAAGTCATAAACTTCACACACCAGTAGATCTTTGCTTAGCACAAAACAACTGCTCATAAAAGTTGTCTTCCCAAATGAGATCCCTGTACTCCTGACCTTTCTGGTGGATGCTGTGTGTGCTCAGCATGTGGCAGCCCATGTGTCAGGGGAGCCCAGGGGCTGGAACAGCTCCCAGCACCCTCTGGCCATCCTGGCATTACAGCAGTGCCTCTTGTGTCCTTAAATTGTGGCATCCTACCTGCCTCTGCTGTTAATAATTCCTAATCCTTTGTGGTTCCCTAATTCCACATCATCATACTCCCAGTGAAACAGGCAGCAGCATTCCTGCTGGCTTTAAAGCAGCACTATGAATAGGTGAGGCAGAACACTAATTAGTTTGAGTGCCTTGACATTTAAAGCAAATAAGAAGTCTGGGTATCTAAAAATATTGCATATGGCTCCCAGCCCTGGCTCTGCATAGCTCAAAGTATGTTTTTGGGTTTTTTTAGATAGTCAAAATATGAATTTGAATGCAATTTTTTGATTATGTCCTTGCTTTTATAAAGGCTGAGTTGGTTTGTAAAAGGTTTTCTGCAGTCTTTAATTAGCCAAATGCTTTCCTGTGAGTGATACAGGAATTTGGATGTCCTTTAAAGTGTAAGGCACGTGTGAGCATCACCTGTGTGTGCATAAAGCTCAGTGCTGAGCAGTGCTGGGAGTGGAGTAATGAGTAAATTCAGGCTTGATGAGGAGGAGAGGAGACATGCTGTGTGCAGGAGCTGCAAAGGGGGGAGAAGGAAAGGAATAAGGAGGAAACAAGCCAGCACCCACAGCTGTGGTGAAAGGCTTTGCTGCCTGCATTTCTGTAAAAGGTGAGGGCAGCACTGCCAGGGAGCTTCTCTGAAAGGCAGAGCCTGTGTGGCACTCGTGGCCAGGACAGAAAAGCAAGGCAGGGAGAGAGAAAAGCCAGCAGGGTGGATCTGTGCTCTCAGCTGGGCCAGGTCTGCTTGTGGAGCGTTAATCAAAGTTTGCTTTTGGAGATTTCAATTAGCAGCAGAGGACTAAAACCAAACATTCATCCTGCTTTACATGAAAATGAGCAGGGAAGAAACAACTCTGGGCGTTAAAATGTGCAAATGGGAGATGTGGGGATCTCTTTTGGAAGGTGCCAGGGCAGAGCTTAAAAACAGTCTCCCCTGCCTGAGTTGAAATGCAGAATTCTTGGAACACGATGTGCCAAGCACCTACCAAGGGCAGCTTCAGGAATTCCTACCTTGGGATAATGCAAGGGGAAAAGAAAAAGAAAAGAGAGCAAAAAATTACCTGCAAGTTCTTTGTCCTGCTTTAGAGTCTCTTTGAGGTTTGCCTTTTACATTTTATTTTGCTCTTATCTTAGGGCTCAAGTACTGCACACACACTTGTCACGTTGCTACGGATGGTTTATATCCGAGGTGAAGTGTCTGTTGTGGGACCTGAACAAATGAAGGATTTATTGATGAATGATCCCATTTATGGGATTGACTGAAGCTTGTTTATATGTGCAATTGTAATTCAGAGGAAAAGGTTTCCTCTCTTTTTTTCTGTAGGAAGACTGAAAACAAAATGTTATGGTCTTTATGACCAGCACTGGTCGTTCATGATGCTGTTTGTGAATTGTAAAGCTCATCTCTCCAGAGCCATCCTTTGCTGATGTGCAGCTACCCCAAGTCCATCATCACCCACTGACACCAGTCTGTCATTGTGGAACACAGGGTTTCTTCCTTCTATACCTTGCTTAGTTTCTGATTATGAAATCACTTCTGTTTTTGAACAATACCAAAATTGTGTCGTGTGAAATTCTCAACTGTTTTGCATCATTTTCAGTTTGCCCATGAACACAACGTGCTGGTTATACACAGTTTGTGAATTCACAGCATCCTTTCCTCCTCTTGTTCTTCCCTGTACGTGTGCTTTCTCTCAGCCCCCCTTTGAAGTCTTACTAAATTAGGGAGAGTATCTGGGAGATAGATAGATAAATGTAGAAGAAATCCCCTTTGTCCTTTTTCCCCTTTTCCAATAAAGTTTGTGACATTGTGCAAGATATAAATGGATTTATGGTCCAAGGAAGCTGCTGTTTGATGACTATCCAGTGCAACTTAAATTTGAGTATGGTTTTTGTGATCTTTTCAAGCTCTGCTTTATAGGGCTTGCAGGAGAAATCAAGAGAATCAGTGGCTGCCTCTCACTGAGGAGTTTTTCAAATCACAGGCTACAAGAAGAGGGTGGCTGGTAATGCTTGCTGAATCTGAAGCAGTTAAGATCTGAGACAGTTAAAGCCAAAAAAATTGCCTCCAAATCTCCTAGGAGTTGTATGAAGGAATTTCTTGTGCTGTTCATGTAAATCAAAAGCAATTCAGGAGGGTGAAGAATATTGGTGTAAAGGAACAAAAGAACCTTGGAAAAAGTAAGGGCTGCTCAAAGGACATTGAGAAGCTGTAAAGATGAACACAGAAAAAATACGGAGAGGTTCAGTGATGACTGTCCCATTACTGAATATTGTGCTCCCTCAAAATCAGGATTTAATCAATGAGTCTTACAGAGTCTATCAGGGAAAAGTACAAGGCATGGTCAAAGGTGCTGCACTTGAGCTGTATGGAAACTTTGGCCTGAGAGTAGAGGGCAATATTTTCATATTTATGGCTGCTCTGACCATTTTGCAGAGGGTGGCAAGCTGGAAGCTCAGGGGGAACACCCTCAGATGTGTTATAGCCCTGGGGATCCCACAGTGGGCACTGGGCAGCTGCCATCCCAGAGAATGCAATAAAAACTCACAGCCAAGTGCAGTTCCTTGTGCTGGAATAGTGAAATGGCAACAAAAACCAGTGGACTGCAGCCTGTAGATGCTGTCTGCAGTTGGAATTTGGGCTGTGTTGCATTGCTGAGCTGATCAGGACCATTGACTTGGGTATCAAGGGTCAGGTCTTGTGCTCCTTGGAATTGCTGTGCCAATGCTTTGCTTTAACCATCCTGACAGAACAATGGCTCTGTCAGATGCAGAACAGTGAGAAAATAGTACAAGACTCGTGGGAGGCCCAGCATTTCAGCTTTGGTGTAGCACATCTGTCTTTCCAAAGCTCTCTGAAAATGTTTCCGTGCCCTTTAGGATTTTCTTTGTCCTGGAACAAAATTTGCAAGTGCATATTTAAAATATAACTTGGGCTTAATAGTAGTTGGACAAAGGTTTGGGGTTTAACTAGCTACTTTCACTCCTGATACAATAAAAAATTGAAAAGCCTTTGAAGTGAAGATGGGAAATCTGCCATATGTGCATTCCAGTTTTGTTTTGCCCCTTTCCAAATTCATATATCTAATAAATGGATCTTCTGCATGAGCAGCTTAGCATTTGCTTCTGAAGACAATGACCAATAACTAAATTCATATCTGGTCTTTGTCAGACATTATTACAAATTATGAGAGCTGGACTGAAGTTTATTACCTTAGTGCTGTTCTCTTTCACAAATTAGGTTCTTGGAGCATCCAGCCAGCTCAATATCAGAGATGCATTCATCACAATTAGGCTGCTGTGCTGGCACAGCCACGTCCTGCTGCCTTAATCGACTCTGGGTGTCTCTGGTGGGGACAGGGCCACACCAGCTGAGGACATCACTGGGTGTGTCTGTCACAGGGGCACCCACGAGGGCCTTTGTTCTCTTAGGAGTTTTCCACTCTTGTTCCCCAGGTAGGGTAAAGACAGCAGCAGGATGCTTTTTCCATCAAGCAGAGGGAAGGGTGAGGATTAATTTGGATTTTAGCTGTGGCCCAAGTACCCTTTTAAGCTCTTTTCCTGAGTCCAACCAAGCAGACTCTTACCTGGGGTACTCCTGTGAAGTACTTGCCTTTATTTAAGGTGTAGTGTACAGGTAGAGCTTAGTGTAGCCCTTGACTTGAGCAGGTGCTTATCCTCACACAGGAGCTTATTCTCTGACTCTGCTCCCTCCTGACTCAGCTGCACGTTGCCATGTAAGCTCAGGAAGTCACATAATCTGGTTTTGGGGCTTTTTTTGCTTCAGTCTCCTCGGCTGCAGGAAGAGAATGGCTCTTACGAGTTTGTTATTGTTGTTGTTATTAAAAGGAAATTAAATTTACACTTCTCTGGGTGCTGTGCTGTGTCACAGCCAGACAGCTCCCCCCTGGAGGGACTGAGTCTGCAAGAGCTGGGGCTAAATCTGTTTTGATTCTTCTCTTTATCAGCACCCTATTTCATGTGCCCCTTTGTGCTGCACAGACCAAGCTTTGATCTGCATATAATCTCAAAGTGAGCTTTTTGTGCCAAGTGTTTTTATTGCAGAGCTCGTGCACTGAGAAGGCTTTTAGTAGCTGGCACTTGGAGAAGTCTTTCTTCAGGTTATTGTCTGCAAAGTCAGTGTGTGTGGAGGAAGCACAGGGATTAGACAGATTTATTTTCTTCTCATTGTGAAGCCACACTTACAGGCTGCCATCTGAGAGGTCCCTTCAGGCTTGGAGAACACTCCAGAGTTATATTTTCCTTTTCTGCTCCTGTTCTTGGGGTGAGGTTTTGTTGCAGAAGGAAAGTCCAGGACCTGTCTTTCAGCCTCCATTCCATGAGGGGCTTGGGCTTTGGCTCTGACAGGTTCAGGACTGGGCTGTTCATTTTCAGTCTCCTTCAGGGAGAGGGTTCAGCCCCACTCCATGGTTTTATGTTCAGTTTATACTCTTTTTATGGCCAAAACTGATCAGTTTATGTTCAGTTTATACTCTTTTATGGCCAAAACTGATCATCTTGGCCAGTGCTGGAAAATGCCTCCCAATACTGAAATCTCCATAACTGCAAGGGGTTTCCAGTGAGTTTTGCTTTTCAGGTTCCCATATGTGACATTTATTTTTGGAAGCTGGATTGGAATGGTGCTTTGTTCCAAAACTCCTTGCTCTTCTTGTAGGAATTCAGTATTTTGATAATTTGCTAAGCTTAAACTCTACATCTCTCTTCCTTTTCTAGATCAAACCTGATAAAATTTTCCACATGTTGCAGTAAATGTTTGTATAACAGATTTTTGGGGGGTTATCAAGTGTTTCCTCACACTAAGCACTATCACATCTAAGGCAGATTACTGTGATCTGTCATATATTGTTTGTTCTGTCCTCTGTCTATGGGCATTTGTCTGAAGTGTTCATCACAGTAGGGAAGGACTGTCAGATTGGAAATAAGATGTTTCTCAGTCCCCCTGTGCTGTGTCCAGTAGTAATTTGCAGGGAGTTTGAAGTTGTTGGCAGCTGTAGCTCTGAAATAACACTGAGCTGTCTCCTCTCTGCTGTTTCACATGAAACTGAGATTTTTTTGCAGTGGTTGTTTCATTTCCCCATCTGCTCATCCCCTGCCTATCTCATGAGGCTGATGTCTTGCCACCCCATCTGCCATCCAAATACCAAGTTCCAGAAAACAACACAGGAAAGTTTGTGATGCAAATGCAGTTTATTGATGTGTTTTGCATTTCACTCTGACATTTGAGACTGTTGACTTTTCCTCCAAATGGTCTGTACCCAATCCCACTGAAATGCACTTTTCTATAGAGGCAGAGGAAGATGGAAGGGTTCACAACTGCTTCAGAGGTATCCATGCACCGTAATGGGGACCAGGAGAAAGTCTGTGCCAGAAAGAAGTTCTGGGGCTTTGGGTGGTGCTTTTTTTTAACTGTCTACATACAGGGATTGCTTTCCATCTCTTAAAACTTTCAGTTTTATAACTAGATCAGTCTGGGATTTGAATCTGCAGTAGAGAATTCAGGTGTTTCATGCCATGGAATGGTTTGGGTTGGAAGGGGCCTTAAAAATCATCTAATTCCAACCCTGCTGGCACAGGCACCTCTAGGACTGTGGGATGGCTTATGATGGGAATGAACTGCTCTACTCCACCTCTACTAAATGCATTTTAAGGAAACAGCAGAGAAGCATTGCAGCACAAACAGTCAGTTAAGGAAATGTGGGCTGTAGTTGTCCCCCTGATCCCTGCAAATATCAGCTAAACCACCCAGGAGTTGTAAGGGAAGGGCCATGAAGAGCCTTGGACCAGGTGCTGCCTGTTGAGCCCTGTTGAGGAACACAGCAGCTCCTGGGTGCAGTGAGGGAGAGCCATCTGTGCCACCCAGTGTCTGCTGGCAGCAGGGAGATGAAATTAATCTCAGAGCCCCTCTCGTGTTCTGCCGTTCACTGTTTGCTCTGGGTGTGTTGCAGAAAGGAGTGGTCGATGTCCTGCTGCACTTTGGGCTTGCTAAGCTTCTCATGAAGGCTTTACCATTAATTTTCCATGTTAAGTTCAATTTCTGTGATTTTTTTCAGTGGTCTTCCTAAACATACAGGGCCTGGTTTCCTTTTGTGCTGAGGGGCAATTCCAGTTGGAATGTAGGGAACTTGCAGCATGGCTCACACTCTGCTCCATGAAGTTATTTTGAGTCTATTAAGGATTTTGCAGTTTGGTGGGTAACTGAGGTGTTCAGGGAGTTTATACAAAATGCTTTATTGCTTATTCCAGTGTGGATGGGCAGGAATAGGCTTGGTCCATCCCACATCCCAGCATCCACAGTGGAGCTGCCAGCTGGTCCCACCTCTGTGAAACCAGGCTCAGCCTTGAGTTACTCGAGGAGAGAGGCTGTGCAGCTCAAATCCCTGTGGGACTTGTCCTGCTGGATGTTCTGCTGTGTGGAACAAGCCTCCTGCTCTCCATGGGGCAGCTTTTCCAGGAGGCTTTGCAGCTTGCAGGATATTTTCTTGTTGTGGCTCTTACCACTGTGCCCCAGGCTGCTCTAAACAGACAACCTCATTAAAAGAGAAATAGCGATAGTAAAGCAGTGACTTTCTCATGCCATCTAACTCACAGTTTTGACATGATTGCTGGACCCTCCAAGTACTTAATTGATTGACTTAATTGATTTAGTGGCACTGGAGGCTACAGCATGGAAATAAAGGGGCAAGATGAGGATAAGGGGTGAAAAAATTTATGATAGGTGCCAAGCAGCCTGAGGGAAATTAGAAATGCTACAGATCTCAGAGGCAGCTAAATCAATTCAGTGTGATGTACAGGGAGCAACCTGGGGGAAGAGGAGAAGCAGGGGATGGAATGGAGAAAAGGAGAGGAAACAATGGCTGGTGGGAGAGACCAGAGTAAACCTAGGGGGAAGAGGAAAGGTAGCAGGCTTGATGCAGATGGATATTTTTGACTTTTAAGTTTAACAGTGGGCAAAAACTTCTTGGTGTATGAATAAAATGTAATAATGACATTATATTTAGCCTAAAAACAAGAACTCCTGCATTACAAGATTGTCATGTTACCCAGTTTGAGGCTTTATCTGTGCTTCTATTTAAAATCTCCAACATTTGCAGTAGTGACTAAAGTCACAGGAGACCTAAAATAATTTGGAAGCTATGGATTTTGTTAACAACTGAAACTTAAATGTTAAATTACTTTCTAATCTCTGCAATATGTAATTGACTGTGTTGAACCATAATACAAATTAAGTCTTCTCTATAATTTGTTCTGTCGTGCTGCAGTGCTCCAAAACAATTTGGTGCCTCACTTAAGGGTTGGTAAATGGTTTGTAGCAGCTCTCAGCACAGACTGAGTGAAAACATCAAGTAGTGTGTGATGGAATCCATCAGCACTGGCATACAGGGGGGTCAGAAACATCCCTGAGTTATGAAATAATTCTTTTATGTGCTTGTGGCCACTGGAGACAGGATTCTGATCCTGTATTTTAGGCTGGTGAATCTCTCCTGACTGCAACAGGAGCCCCATTTCTGCTGTGCAGGAGCAAAGAGTCAGACACTCATTAAATAATGCTTAGAAAGGAGCATTGGAATATGTAGAAAGGACACATGAGGTGAATCAAGGGCTGTGAAAACACAGGTGTGTTTATATCTGCATTTGAGTACAGATGTGTGCATGCAACATTGCATTTCACGTGTATGTTCCAGCTCAGTGTCCATCAAACAAGTGAAAAGCTCTCCCTAAACACTCCATCCAGTAAAGTGCATAAAAGGATAATTGCAGTCACCTTCACTTAATTTATATTTCTATTGACACAGTGTGTAAAATATCATAACCCTTGGAAATGTAATGATTTTCGAGGAGTGAATGTGGATTCCCAAATAAATTGGAGCGTCTCCATCTGCTTTCTTACCTTGTGGGTGATACTCCTCCATGGTAGAACAATCTTCAAATTGAATTCCACGAGGAAGGCATCTGATCACAGTTTAATTTCAGTGCAAAACGCTGCCTGGCAATCAATAAAGCAATGTCAGAGAACTTTGATTTAATAGGAGCCAGAGATAACGTTCCCTGTCATATGCAGAATAGAGAGATGGGAACATTTCATTTCATTGTAACAGATAGCATGTAACTTGGTTTTCAAAAAAACCTAATAAATCAATATCCCTGAATTATCTAAGTAAGATCCCATCATTAATTTTAAATGCTCAACATGTCAGGAGAGTCTGAAGTGCACCTTCAGCTGAGCCACGTTCTGCCTGCAGTCACTGGCAACACTTCACTCTCCCACGAGCAAGCAATCTTGATCTGGGGACGTTAAGAGCCATTTACTGTGAAATGAAAATGAAACATGTCCAGTCTTTTGTTTTATATGGAGCCATCCATCTCTTGCAGCCTTGCCTCTCCTTTCCCGTCCCACTCCCTGCCCTACAGAAATCCCACACCCTGCACACCCTCAGCCTGTTCCCTGCCTCATCCTCCCTGCTTCTGAATTTTAAAACTTTTACCCTTTTTTTTTTAACTCTAAAAATAACTGGTTGTTTAGAGATTGCCTGGATACCACGCTGGTTTTCAAAATGTGCTTTTCTCAAAGCCAGCAGGAATCTGGACCTCAAAAGAATTCTCTGAGAGACTTTGCCTGCTCTCAGAAATAGCATTATCCCTAGATGATATAAGAGCAGGTCAATATATCAGAAGGTAGAAATTGAAACTAATAGATTGTTTTAGATAAGCTTTCCAAGGACACTATTTTAAGTGGAAATACTTCTCTATTACTTTGATAATAAAATACTGTTAATCCAAAGTGAAAAAGGTGCTGGCACTACAAGAGATGCTTCTGAGAGCCTCAGATTCATATCCTGACTCTGGACAGAGTTTTGCTCACACAGTTAAAACAAAATTAAGTCTTTTTATTACTACAATTCACCAGAGTGGGATTTTAAATAAAATGTGAACTTTTGCATTCAGCACTGATTTCCAGTTGAGTAATTACATTTACATTCATTTTCTGAGGAAAATAAATATTTGGAGCTCTGTTACTGTTTGAAGTGAAATATCTCTCAGTAGCTGATGCTGATTTTTGTAGAGATAAGGGAGGTCTGGTACTGATTCTTAGAGATATTGGAGATCTCAACTGCAGCTCTGCAGATCAGCCTGGCCTGGGAGTCACCTACAGGTTTCTGCAGCCCCTGCTTGTTTATGTACTTAGAAATACTGATTCTGTGCCTGGGATGCTGTGTAGGTAGTAGCTAGGTAATGCATTTTCTATTTAATTATGTCTCACTTAAAGATACCAAGAAAAATCTTCAGCAGAAGCTTTTAGTCAACTTGGTAAAGCAAGTCAAGTTTGGTTAGATCTGGAGGAAAAAATGGCCTTAAAGAGTTCAGGTATTAATTGGTTTTGACACCAGAATGTGTTGAGATCCAGGTGAAGCGGTGAAGGAGAAATTACACTGCTTTTTAATCAAACATTCTGATTTATATTCTCTGCTGTTGGTTTTTGTTTGTTTTCTCAGCTACTCCAGCATCACCACGCAGTTCATGAGATTTCCTACATCGCCAAGGACATCACAGACCACCGAGCGTTCGGATATGTGTGTGGAAAGGAGGGGAATCACAGATTTGTGGCAATAAAAACAGCCCAGGCAGTAAGTATCAGATCACTGTCATTTTCTGCCACGTAACTCAGCTGAAAAGCTGTTTGGGGGAAGCTGTTCAGGAGGCTGGTCTCGGGTTGTTTATGATTGTGCCAAACTGGTCACAAGTGTCTCTGTGGATCTGAAGGAGCAAATTAATGGAACCAGCTTGGGCAAAAGGGAATGTGTTTCATAATTCCCAGTTTTTTATGATTGTTTTTTTTTAATAATTGGTTACTGTTTACCTTTCTAGCTAAGCTAGACTGGATGCAGATAAATTTATGTTCCTATACTTGTTGAAGCCCACGTTGTGTATAGTCTACTGTAATTCCAGTAGATGAGAAACCACTAATAAATATTCCTTTACATTCATCCATGTGCCTTTTAAATTCCTAATGCTTTTTATGTTCATAACTCTAATCATCATTAATTTTCAAGCATAATTAGTTCAGTAGGAATTAAACCAGGCCTGGGTGCTAAGATAGAAATTAATTCTATGTGAAGTTTAATTGTGGAGTTGCTCTAACTGCTCCATCAGCAGGATGGGGTAAGAGGTGTTCATGCTCCCCTACAGAAACTCTCCACCCTGTTTTTGCTTCCATAGGCTGAACCTGTAATCCTGGACTTGAGAGACCTGTTTCAGCTCATCTACGAACTGAAACAAAGGGAAGAACTGGAAAAAAAGGCACAAAAGGACAAACAGTGTGAGCAGGCGGTATACCAGGTACACCAATAAGCTTAGACTACTGCCACGAAAAGTTTGGCCTTGGAGCTTCCCCCCCAAGTTGCTCCAGAGAGGCTCTGAGCATCCTCAGCACTTCTGACAGCAGAGGGTTTGAGCAGTGCTGGCTTCCAAAGGACCAGTTGAGCCCAGCAGCCATCCTGAGCCCAGACTAGGATTAAACTGAGCCTGAAGCTGCCACTGGGGTGTGATGAACCTGGTTGGCAGCTGGAAATGATCCTCTCATTTCCTGCTTAGAGTTCCTTCTGATTCAGAAGGAAAACTTTAACGAAGGGTCAGCGTTTGTAAGTCAGGTTTGGAGTGTTGTAAGTCAGGATTTAAGTGTTGTAAGTCAGGATTTAAGTGTCTCATACTTTAGGGGAGATTCAATATACTTCTGAATGTGTGTATTTGAATCAAGCCAAACGAGGTGCAGATTGTTAAACTCGCATGAACCTTGAATAAAGTTACTTTGTACCATAATGTGACTTTATCTGTATCCTAAAGAAAGAAAACTATAAACTTACCTGCCCATTTTGCTTATTCCTTTGCTGTCCTTTAATTTCTGAATACAGTTCTTTTATCTCTGCTGTTTATGTTCTTTGCTTTTACTGCCTGTCCTCTTACTTTGCTGTAGACAATTTTGGAAGAAGATGTAGAAGATCCTGTATACCAGGTAATTTCTGAAGCTGTATGGCCTTGGAGTTTCAGAAATGACTAGATACATGTTATCTTCAAGCAGAGCCAAAGCCTTGAACGAGATGTTTTGAAATTTAACTGAGAGAGGTCTTGTGAGAAACCTCTAAAACTTAAAAGTAGCATATTTAGAGATTAAGCTCTAAGTAACAGCATAATATATCTGTATAGAATAGAATATTTCAGTTGGATTTCACAAATATTACATTAATGTCATAAATATTGCTTAAAATGTGGCTTGTACATCCAGATTTTAAGTTTCCAAGTGAGATTTGTCATCATTTTTGATACAAGCTCTAACTGAAAAGGGAGCTACTCTGAGAATTAGGGAAGGTGACATCTTGTTCTCATGCTAATAAGTTGACATTTTGTTTTTGTTTGCTGTGGAGCCAGAATTTAATTCAGAGGGTGAATATTTGGAAAAAAAAAACAACAGTGGCATTGATGTTGTAACACACTCCCTTGTTAGTGTTTGAGCTATGATTTAATAATAGATTGGAAATTTAAGTCTTGCTTCATCCAAGAAAAGTGTCTGGGAGCAAAGATGATTATCAGAAATGTGTCAATATATTCATGTCCGATACCCTGCTGAGTGTGAAGAAGAAAAAGATGTAATTTCATTCTCATGTTTTTGTGCTGAAACAAAATATGTGATAGTTTACTTTTTTTTTTTCCCTGGAGATTTTGTGTTCTTCCAGTTAGGCATATCAGTGGGAGGCACGCTGAAAGGAACCAGTTGAGCCATTAGTGAATATTGAACAGTGTCTAAGGTGCAGCAAGAAGGATGATAAGAGTCAGGATGCCCTAAATTACTGTTCAGCTTTTATAATGTCAGGAGTTTTGTTCTGTACTCTTCACAATAAAGCAAGAACCTGAAAATGAAAAAGTGTTGTGACAGCCTTTTGCCACATGGCCTTCCACACACACCCAGCTTGGATTTAGCACTTTTATTCGTAGATAATAAATATACGTGGAAATAATTGCCATTATGTAAAAGAGGCCAAAAAAAATTCCTGTTGCCTTCAGAAAATTAATATTGGGCCACAGGCAGTCTCCCTGGCGAGAAAGAATTAGGGAGTTGCTCTAATGATCATTAGGAGGAGATTTAGGCCTGTTCACTGCCAGGTTATGAAAAATGAACCACCCTTTCCTGGTGCTTCCCAACCAACGGGTTGTCCTGCTGCCAGCCTGTGCTTTGAAGTTGTTTCTTTGATGCCTGCCTTTGTTTTGATGTGGAATTCCAAACGGCCTTTTTCCCTTCTGTTTCATCTCTGACTGTCCCTCTCTGGCGCTGCTGCCATAGTACATTGTCTTTGAGGCTGGACACGAGCCCATCCGTGAGCCTGAAACGGAGGAAAACATTTATCAGGTATAAACCTCACCACCTCTCCTCGCTGTTCATACATAGCTCGCTCCTAGTCCTCATCCATCACCAAAGTGTCTTGGCATTTCATCCTGGTGGCATTATCTGCCCAGTCACAATGTGATTTTTCTGTTGTTTGTCATAACGGCTTCTGCAAATTTCTATTAACTCTTGTCGACTCGCAGACTTTTCAGTTAGGAGGTGATAAATGGAGATTTTTTGCATTTTTTCCTGATAATTTTTTGAGATTTTTTATGCCTGAAGATGTTTTGTTGGCACACCATCCAAGCAATTCCTAGAAATTTCAGTGGTTCTGCTCTAGTCTAACCAAGGAAACAACTGAGCAAAACCTCAGAGCTCTCAAGGGATACCCCCCAGACCAGGGAAACTATTTTCAGAGTGCATATGTTATGTTAAAGCCCAAGCTCACATTCTTCACACTGACAAAAAACTGCATTGAAAGCAATATAAAATAATCTTTTGTCGTTCAATTTATCCTCGAGGGATCAGTACGAGGTTTATTAAAATATAATGTAATTCATTTTGTATCACATACTAGAGGCAAATCTCAGGATAGGCAGGAATCTTTGTGTGCTGGGAGAAAATTGTGATTTGAGGAAATGGTTGAGTGTGGAGGGGAAGGAGTTTCAAGCAGTGATTAGGCATTGCATCCAGCTGCACTAGAGATTGATCTGATTTTAGGAGAAGATTCTAAGGTAGGCAGGAGCAAGGATAGGACAAAAAGAAAAAAAAAGGAGAAGTATTAAGTAATGAGAAAATGTAGGAGGATAATAGAAAAAATGAGAGGCTGTGTAGCTGTAAGCAAAAATAAAAAGGAGCTGAGTGGCAAAGGGAAATGCAAGTTAAACATGAGAAAATGACATCTTAGAGATGCCATCACAGGGTCATTAATATGAGATTCATTTAATCTCTCCCTGCTACTCCCCTGGCAGCCCCACCACACACACTCAGAAATGCAGCTCTCTGCATCTCCACACCAAGGCATGCAAAGCTCTCAAGGTGAGAGTCTGCCTAAGGCTGAACATTTTCAGTGTTGAAAGTTTGACTCTCTCAGCAAATGTTAAGAAGTTGCTCCTCTCGTTGTCAGGTTTGTGCTAGAAACAAAAATCCCGTGAGAGCTCTTGTTTGGGGGGGAAATGGTGATTGCTGTTCATCAAAGTGTGGAGCTTTTAGTGACATTTCAAAGAATTCTTGGTGGAAGGAAGCAAAATGGGGCTGTTGCTGCCAGTGTTTGTAGAGCTTTCAGCAAATATTGGTGGGTAGGGAAGGAGCTGGAACTGAGGAGTGGCCCAGAGAACAGGGGGACTCCTTGGGCAGTTTCTTTTCCTTCCAATGGAAATGGAAGGTGAAAAGCAGATGGTGAGCCTTGCCTGATCTCAAGGTGCTGCTGTCACGTCCTCTCAGTCCCCAGGGCTGTTCAGGATTCTTTGGACAATATCTGGAAGTGATGAATGTTTCCTCCCACAGCAGTCACAGAGAACACCTGTGATTGATGTGGATACTCTGGATATTCACAGTCTAGCACTGTCCTCTGTGTACTACAGGCACTACCTGAGCACAGAAAGTGCTGAATTCACGAGTTAGGAGTAATTTTTTGGTGTCTCTGATGGATGCTGAGGTATCCCAGCTGCAGACTGGGCTGTAGCCATGAGCTTCCCATCTCCCATGGGCTTCCCGAGCCCTTGGCTTCCACAAATCTGGATCTCCACAGCTCAGATTTTACACTCACATCACTGACAAAATTGTTTCTCTTACAAGATCTTGGTAAGCTCAGAACCATCAGCCTACTATTAAAAACAAAATCAGAGAAGATCCTCTTTTATATATATATATATATTTCTTTTTGGCATTTTTGGTTGATAGGTTGCGTTTGTATTTTTTTTTAATTTGATGCATATTTGTGGCAGCCTCTATTATTTACTGCAAAGCCTTCCCCATACCACACATTGCTAAACATGTATCTGCTCAATAACCTCATGCAGCCTTGCTTCAGCCTCACCAAACCTTCTGCTGGTGCTGCTCTGGCTTTTCATTTGCAACAAACTCACTTCTCCCTTGGTGGAAGAGATTCCCACCCCGTGGGGAATTGCAGATGAAAGATACGTGCAGAAAGTGACAATTTCTGTTCTTTTTAGCATAATAGAGGTCACAACTTTCTTTTTAAGCATTCTTTCTCTGTCTGTCACCTTTCTTTGATACATTACCCTGAAGACTGTCTGTGTCTGCTCTTTTAATATTATCTATGTAAGTCGCTGTAATTTGTTAGGCAAGGGCTCAATCACTGAGCACATACCAACCCTCAGATTGCTTAATAGCACCTCCTCCCCTGCCTGGTGTTCTGGTGAGGTGGAGATGGGATTTTGGGAGGTGGTTTGGTGTTTGTGTAGCAGCACTGGTCTCTGTGGAGAGGCAAGTTCTGCTCCGTGAGGAGCTGACAATCCGAGATGGGGGGTTCTGAATCGTGGTGCTTTTTATTGCTGCAAGATGCAAAGACATCCAGATGGTTCACAGCCTGTCACAGAGACAGAGCTGACAGCAGAAATAGTGCTGGTACCTCTTACTGGTGCTGCTCATCAGGGGAAAAACAGCAATTCCTTGCAGCCCCCCAGTGTAAGGAATTGCAGACAAATGTAGTGGTGCACTGCAAGAAAAGACAGCAGGTCAGGCAGCACCGAGTTGGGAGGGAGAAATGGCTTTCAGGAAAGTTTCTCTGTCTTCATATGAGATGCAAGGAGCTTTTCTCTGAGGATAAGTCAGAGGAGAAAAGAGGGGATTGATAGTGCAGGGAAAAGCTCATTGCACATTCAGCTCTGGATGTGTGTGCAGATTGGGATGGCTTCACAGCTTTGGAAGGAGGGAGAGGAGAATGACTGAAAGGCAAACATTCCAGAGAAAACAGAAAAAAATGCTCCCTAATGAAAGTTTATTGACAGTTTTATCTTTCCATATTTCCCCTTCTTTTGTGGAGACTCAGCTTTCCAGTGACTTCCTAAATAGACCCTCCTGCTTCCTGCTGTCACACTCTCCTCCAGCTATCTCTGTTTGCAGACTGTTACTGCCAGGACACTGAATTTCTACCAGTTTCACATATCTAATGTGATACTGGCTTTAGTGGAAGAGAAAACCAGGGCAGGCAGATCATTCCCAGGATAGGAATAGAAGAAATCTTCTGCAAAGTTCATTCAGTTTCTTGGAGAGTTTTTGACAAACTTCTTCAGTGTGCACCAAGTTAAACTTTCTTGTGAAGGCTGTGGTAGTGTTAGAGAACACTAGGGACAACAGTACAGAGAGGTTTTTATACAGAATATTATACAGAATAAGAAATGAGTACATCTTAATGAATATATAACATTTCTTCAGCTTCCCCTAGACCAGTCTGAGTTTAATATCAGAAACTTAAGATACTCATTGTCTTAGAAAACTAAAAGGTCATAATTTTATCATATTTGCAATATCATCTCATTGACTTCTGAGGTTTTATTGTTGTCTGGAATGTAACTTTTGAACTCCAAATGCCTTGTTTGGTGGAAAAGCAGCACTGATTAGAACAGATTACTGTTCTTTTTGCTTTTGTCATTTACAGTGGACACTCAGTGCTTCTGGGAAGGACAAGAAATGTAATCACAAATTATAAATATGCAAACAAGTGGTCCTTGGCCAAGTACAGCCCAGTATTGCAAAGCAGCTGAGTCTGCATGAGGAGGTTGTAAATCCCCCAGGTGTAAATCGTGACTGGTGGCTCAGCTAAAGCTCACACGAAGTTTGTGCATCATCCCCTGTCCATCCCTCCTGTGTCAGACTTCAAGAGGCCTTAATTCCTTAGTAAAATTGCAGCATTATAACCAAATACCTCACAGAGCAGGCACAAGGCCCCACCACTGCAGGATTGGGACTGGTTTTAGATTATTAAATGAATTGGGAGGAAGAACTCTAATACCAGGTGTAACATCTCTTACCCTCACCTCAGTAGCTCTACTCTGTGTCTCTTCCTCTGGGGAGATGATGAACTCACCCCATAACTTCCATTGCACATCTCTAACCTCCAAGTTAAAGGGAAAAACAACCATTTAAGTAGGAAGGAGCTCCAAGTACACCTGGACTTCACACAGCCAAAATTATCTGAGAATGGAAATCTCCTTTCTGGACACTGCTGGGCTGTAAAAAATTAGGATAGATATTTTATTTCTTCAGTATTTTCTCCATTAGTGATCCTACTTGGATAAGAAGGGAACCATTCTCAATTTCATTAGAATTCAAGTATTGGTATTAAATAAACTGCTGATTTATGTACACCCTGTACATAAATACCAGTTGCTCTTCTCAATTTTTCGTCCAAACTTCTTTTGTAGTGACCTCAGCTTTCCTTTGCTGTTGCAGGTTCCTACCAGCCAAAAGAAGGAAGGTGTTTATGATGTGCCAAAAAGTCAACCTGTAAGTGTAAGTATCTCCCCTGTTTATAAACAGTAAAGGAAGTGTGGTTTTAGCATCTGTGACTTTTAATATTGTCTGTAACGTTTGGTGCATCCCTGGTGGTGTGACCTTTATCAGTGATGCTCTGAGGGGTGGTGGGGTTGGTGCAGAGTAACCAGGGTTGTTTTGTCACTTACATCCATCTCATCCATTGCTCCAACCTCCTTTCTGTCTTTCCTGACTCATTTTTAGGCAAGTCACCATTTGTAAATGTGTTATTTGTGGTTAGGAGTTGACAGGGAGCCTTCTGCCTCTTAATGCTTGAGGTGCTGCCTGCTTTAGAAGGGTTCCTCTGGTACCCAAATGTGTATTATTTCTGTAGTGCTCTTAACAAGAAACTAAGCTTAATTCAGCTTAATTTTTCCTGTCCTGTGCCTTGCATAGGCAGTAAAATATTAAAAAATAGGAGTAATATGCTGTTGTATCCAAAAAACACCATTCTTGATCTGTGTATTGGCTTTTTGGAAAGATGAAATGTTTATTCCCAAAATATGTAAGGAATGATAGTGAGGGATTGAGGGAAGTGACAGATGCTTTAGGACAAGGTGTGCATTTGCTGAAGGGTGGGTTTTGCTGTTCAATATAAAATTGTGCTATAAATGGCTCAAGAAATGGTTGGATTGCTTTGGTTACACAGAAAATCAGTATTTCTGAGGATTTGTGTGGAGAAAAACCAATGAAAAGACCAGGAATTTTAATGTAGTGTAAGCATGGGGAAGATGCCTGTGTTCAAGGGAAGGAGACTTTTTTACACCTGGACCTGGTGGCTTGCACAGCTCAGGCTGACCAAGATGTGGAATAAAAAAATGCTGGGGAGGGGCTGGGTGGGGACTGGACTGTGACACTTCTGGGCTTTGCACAAACAAACAAACCCTGCCATAAATACTTCACAATGAGCCAATAGGAGCAGGGAGGCATCTTCATGTGGCCTGCAAAAATCTGCTGAAATAACTCACATTGCATCACTAACTGAGGTATTTGTGGGCATGGAGTAGCTGTTGATTTTTCACTTATTTTTCATGTAGTTTTTCATATAGTTCATGTTACAATTTTTCTGCTGTGCTTTTCCTGTGACTCTTTTATTATCTCTTCAGTGATGCTTCAATTTTACTCAGGGTACAGTGTGTAATTTAGGTTGTTGCAGTGTGACTGGGAGTGCAGTACTTGCAATCATGTCTGCAGACACTCTGGTACTACTTTGTCCTGTAAATAGCAGATGTGAGATACAGGATACATGAAACCTACTCTGTAATCATCAAACACATTTAATCTGCCATCTCCATGAAGCTGGTTCCTTTTTTTTTTTTTTTTTGCTATTTCATGGTTAAATTTAAAGGGATTAAAGCTTTTTCTCTAATCAAGTTCTGTACTTTAATTAATGAAGAAAAAGAGAAGAGGAAGAAAGAGGTAGCTGAGATCCTCTTTCACCTTTTTATATTAGTATGTATTAAAAGAAAAAAAAGAGCAATAGCTCTTAAAATTAGCAATTTAATATTCCACTGCCCATCTGATTTATTGCTCACCCTTCCACATGTGAGACTCTCTGTCATTGAGACACTTGCCATAATTTTGTTTTCAATTTATAGCTGTCATTATTATATAAACCTCTAAAATTCAATCTGAGGGCAAATAATCAAGCTCATCTACCTGGTTTAAACATGTAAGGACACTTCCTTTATTAGGAGCTCTTGCTTTCAGTGATTTCACAATGGATGAGAGAAGTGAGAAACTTTTTTGTGGCTCCTGGCAGGTTTCAGGCACCATGGATTCTCTCTGCTGATGATAAATTCAGCTCTTAATAACAATGCAGCAAGTTTTGCTTGAGTTCAGGCTGAGTTCCCTGGACAGAGGTGGAGATTTTGCCTTGGGATTGTTTTCCTCTGGTGTATTCCCAAGCAGGTTATCCCTGTGTGGGCACAGAAGAGTGAGGGATGCTGAAGTGGTCATCCAGGTGCCCTCCAGCCTGGTCTGTCTGTAGCCAGTGCAGGGAATTGGCCACTTCTCAGCTTGGACTGGCCTTGGAGCAGCCTGCTCCAGTGGGGGATGTTCCAGCCCAAACCATTCAGTGATTCTCTGATTCTGTGAAATTCCTGCTGTCTGCACAACCTGTCCCTCCCAGGTGGAAATAAATGCACATCTGCACGTGGTTCTTCTGTGGCTGCAGGTGAACTTTAAATGACCTGCAGGTACATGACTTTTTAAAGTCCAGTTTAAGGTGGGGTGAGATCCACACCTCTGTAAAGGCTTGAGGGCAGAATCCCCATCTCAGAGGCTGCTTTGAAAGTGGGCAGTGCAATTCACACCGATTTTCAGTAAGATACAGCTTCCCAAGGCACCAGAACCACCTGGGCAAACATTTCTCCGTGGATATGGGATCCCTCTGAGGCTGGAGGGGTGAAGCTTGTCCCTGATGGTGCTGGGGACAAGCAGGAGAGCTCAGAACTGTGTTCCTGCACTTCACAGTGCTGTGCCATTGTGTGAGGCCGTTTGTCAGCAGGTGTCAGAGTGCTTTACAGCCTGACTCCTCATGATCTCTGGTACCAAGTAATGTAAATACAGAGCAAATGAGGCAGAAAGGAATGAGCCTGGATCTGGGATTGGACCCACTGAACTCAATTATGAGCAGTGGCTGCTGGCCAAGTCACTTCTCTGACATTGGGATGAAAAGATTGCTTACTCAATGTAATTCTTGTGTTTCCCCATCTCTCTGCTGCATCCCTTCCCAGCAAATCCTGCTCTCCTGTAGTTTTCCTCTGCTGAGCTCCAGACACGCACTTGTCCTGGAATTCAGTTCCCTCCCAGTACCTCTCCCTTCCTCTTATCAATTCACACTTCTTGAGTTCATTCTTATTTTCTCTCTGCTCCTTCCTCAGACCAATTCTTCTGTTTCCCATTCCCTGAAAGTAAAGACAAAACAAGCTTACCACAAAAAGCTTCTGTTAAGTGGTTCAGGCTCCACTTAGAAATCTTAGTGCTGTGTGTGTGAAATTAACAGTTCCAAAAAAGAGGGAAATGTTTAATGAGCTCTTTTTGTCATAATTTCCCTTCCTCTCCCCATTAAACATCCCCATCAAGTTCTACCTGTCAGGGTGTTTTCAGCAGTAAGAGCCAGCCTGTAAATACCGTTCACAGAGACTGTCAGTCACGTCACAATAAAGCCTTCTCTCCTCATCAGAATGTCTAAACTATCTGCTTAACAGTTTCATGAAGGCTTTCAAGCAGCTCCTCACTGCTGTGTGAAGACCCAAGGCATTGGAGCTGGTGCCTCACAGTGCAGGCAGTCTTTGGCTGCTGCCAGCTACATGGGGAATATTGAACCAGGGTGGAGCAGGCAAGGAGAAATTCAGCTGCCTGGTGCTTCTGGTGTGTTTGGGGAAGCTCAGCTTTGATTCTGGCTGGGATTGCAGTGCCATTCCCACGTCTGGCTTCTCCCAAAGTTTGCTTCAGTGGCTTTGCAGAACCACCTTGCAGCCTGGTGATGTTGGCTTCAGCCTCCACAGTCAGGCTCCCAGGATCAAATTCTCAAACATGAGGAGAAAGGGAGTGCACAGTCCTGGTCTCTGACCATCTGTGCTGGGAAAACTGTCCAGTTTTATTTACATTTGTTGAAAGAGACACCTGTGTTCAAATGTCCTGACTTGGTTACACTCAATAAACCCCACATATGAGGTTTAATAGTGCAGTGTGGGACGTGCATTTTTAACAGGTACAGCTACTTGTTGCAAAATTGGAAAATGTGTTGGTTTGTTAGGAGAGTGTCTTGTGGCTTGAGTTGATGTTTTGGTGGGCTTTTGTTTGTAGAATTGTAGAACGGAAATCGTGAAATGGTTTGGATTGGAAGGGACCTTAAAGGTCTTTTGTTCCAGCCCCCTGCCACAGGCAGGGACACCTTTCACTAGACCAGGTTGCTCCAAGCACCATCCAACCTCTTTTTTTTCTTTTAAGCTATCTTTTCTGGGATATTTTTTGGTTTATTCCTTAATAAAAACTTTAATGGCACAGGAAGCAGAAGCCAGGACCTCCTCTCTAATCTTCCCAGTTTATCATCTTTAACACAAAGTGAAGAAGTTCCTTCATGTGTGTTAAGTACATGGTTTATGTGGGATTTAACACTTGAGCTCAAAGTTAATGGCATTTCAACCAAATCTTGAAAAATTGTTCTTGCATGGCCAGGTAGAGCAAGACAATTCAGAAAGCTCCTCACCTGAATTCAGAGTCTGGATTTCCAACAGTCAGGAGGGTTGGATGTTAGAATTAATCCATTGTTGATGTATAGACAAGTAGAGATAAAGATAATCTGGGTAGTTCCTGAGCACTGAGAATCTGCCCATGCAAACTTCATGTTTCAGACCATCCCTGATTTCATGTCTGCCATGTCAAATACCAGGTTTTAACAGTGCAGGAATGCTGTTTCACAGACAGGACTAAAATGTCCTAATTTAATTGTTCTTCTGTGCCATATGGATATTGTGGGGCACATCTCAAGCTGATTTTAATCCATAGGAGTTGTCCTGCTAGCAGGCTTTGCATCCCTGCATGGGTATTACCATTCCTCAAAGTGATCCTAAACCCTGCTCCACCAGCAGAACGATTACATGCTATCAAAGCATTGAATTTGCTTTAATTCTGATACAATCCTTGAGGATTTTGGGTCATAATCACACAGGGTGGGGAAGCTGTAATCCAGCTTGATCACTTTGTCACTGTTCTCTCTCTGTGCTGTTCAAACAGCAAGTAGGAAATAAAAAAACCAAAACAACAACAACAAAAAAACCACAAACAAACAAAAAACTAAAAAAAAAACCAATAAAACAAAAAAAAAAAAAAAACCACCAAAGCTGCAGGCTTTGCCTCAGTGACACAGTTTTCTTGGTGGATATAGGGCACATGAGTGCTGCTGTGTTTGTGTTTTTAAGCCAGAATTTGGGCAGTGTAAATTAGTGGTAAACATTTCAGTGGCCCCTCACAGTTATGCAACCTGTTGGGTCACATTTATAATGTCTTCATGTGTATTTGCATTCCTAAACTTCCCTGGGTACCTGGGCATTTTCTTGGGTAAAATTCTGCACCTTTTCATATTCTCCAAAGTGGAGAAAAGAGTGTAGTTGAACCAGAGATGAATCTCACTGATTGTGGCACAAAGTTCTGTCAGATACAGTGAATTTTTGTCTTCTATTTAATATCAACAATGCAGATTTTTTTCTGATAGCAGCTGATACATTAAATTGAAAGCTGCCCCTTGTGTTGATTCACTGCTTTTGGATTTGCTCAGAGCCCTGCAGCTCACAGTAATTTGCTAAAATGTTTATTGACAGACTCTGCCTGCTTTCTAAGTAGTGAAGTTTGCCACTTTACCTGGTCTGCATCACTTTATGCCTTAAATTACATCATTTACACAATTTAGGGTTTGATTTTTGCATTCTTTCAGTGCCACTCTACCTTACTAAGTCCAGAACTACACAGGTCTTGGCTTTTTTGCCTGCTGAAACTCATGGGATTTCAAAGTTTAGAAAATACCACAATGACAAGGGGTTCAGTAATGAAGGCAGAAATAACTTGTTTCTGAAGTTTGGTTAGAGTTTAGAAAAGCATTAGATACACCTGTCAAACAGTGCCTTGCAAGTATTTTAAATAATAAATATGAGATTGTGCCTAATTCCCTTCCACTGTTCATTCCCTGCAAGCATCCAGAGCTGTCTCTGCTGTCACAGCCCAGAAGTGGAGTTTGGCTCCCAGGTGGAAGTTTGGGTTCTCATCATCTCATGCGTGTCCCACCTGCAGTTAAAGGAAGCCAATCCGTGTGCCCAGGCTGTGATCCTGACGTTAAAGGATCTTTTTCCTGTCCTGACCACATCCTGGGACCTTTTCACCAGCATCCCCTGTGCTTGGGAAGTTTCATTGTCTTGGGAATGTGTAGCCCAGGAGCAGCCTGGGTCTGGCTCCAAGCTGGAGTCACTCTGGTGGACTCTTGATTTATTAGAGTCCATCAGAGAAAAGTGGTAATTGAAGCATTTTAAAGACCATTTCCTGTAAGAGTAAATACCTCAAGTACACAGGGAATTCAGAATTAAGTTCCCTGCAAATGAAGAGAAAATAAACAAATGAGTAAGCATCTGTTTTGATCATATGAAGAGTTCCTTAATTTAAAGGAAGCTATGGAGCAACAGTGGAGCAATTCAACTCCCTCAACACGCCTCAGTAATCTGGGATGTCAGTTACATCCAACAGTCCCAGTTCTTCAGCTGTGCAGGGCTGACTAACAGGGCTTTTAACCACCACATCCAGTGCTTCCCAGTCACCAGGAAACTGGACAGCTGGGGAGTGCAGTGAATCTCTGTAATGGGTACATCACTCCCAGGACTGGGCTTTATGGCTTCAGGAGAATCCCCTGAAGGAGAGTGGTCGTGACCACTAATTCAGAGTTACCCTGTGGAACTGAAAAGAGGAACTTTAAACTGGACAATTGCCATGTCCCATGGGATTCTGAGCACTGGATTTGTACCCTGTGCAGTGTCAGATGCCCAAAACACCTGTATTTTGAATTAAAATCCATCAGTGTAGTTTTATGGCAGCTCATGTTGCTGACATCACCTGTTCTGGTTGAGAATCCCTGGAAGTGTTCAAGGCCAGGCTGGATGGGGCTCTGAGCAGCCTGGTCTGGTGGGAGGTGCCCCTGCCCATGGCAGGGGGTGGAACAGGATGAGCTTTAAGGTCCCTTGCAGCCCAAACCATTCCTGATTGCCCAGAGAAATGTTCCCAGTAGCCTCACAAGGAAAGGGTTGTGCCCAGCTGTAGCTCTGTAAATCTGGGCTGGTAACAGCAGCCTGTAACTGGGAAAGTTCATGGCATTTGAGGATCTCTAGGAAGCTGGAGATGGCAAAGACACTGACAGTTTTTTCAGACACACGTTCTTCTGTGTATTCTCTTTAATTGGGAAGTAATTGAGCAATCCTGTGTTGAGTTCCCATGCCACTTCATTAATTCACCAGGAGTTCTACAGGAAAACAATGTCTGTGGGATGTTTTTGGTGTGTCTCAACCTACCAGACGTGGCTTGAGTGATGATGGGTTTAGTCACAATGCTGACACGCTCCCTCATTATGGTTCTAATTGTTTTTTTAGAATGAATTGTAGTTAATTAGCAGTATCAACAGTTGTGGTGTAAGGTGCAAACACCTGGGGCTTTGCTGAGCCACAAGAACCATCAGAAAAGTCATTTGTCATAGCCAAAATGTTTAAATGTTCAACTGAAATAAGATAGAAAATCTTTAGTTTGACCAACCATTTGACTTTGTCATTAGACTCCCATGTAAAATCCACGTTAGGAAAAGGGAATTGGAGGTGCAGAGAGGCTGTGGTTGGGTGACACCTCTTTTGCCTGCTGGGCTGTGTGGTACAGCACTCACCCTGAGTGCAGGAAACCGAGTTGAAATCCCTCTGCTGCCTTAAAAGAGCTCAAAGGTTAATTACTAATTGCTGGTTATTTGCTATATTTAGTATACTTCATACTCTTTTTTTCTTGCTGAGCTGTGTAGCAGAGCACAAGTTAATTACCACGTATTTTTTTCATGCTTTTAAGCACCATCTTTGCTCCATTCTCTGAGATTACAAAACCACATTTTGAAAGATGCTACTTCTATCATCTTGTTTGCAAAAGTGCAGCAGTATTAAGCAGGTTTTCTCGTGCCATATGTCAGCATAGATCCCTTGCTGCTGGTGAAAAACAGACTGAGTAGCAGAAGTTGGATATTCTGTCTTGATACGTGTATGGGAGTGAAAGAAGAAGGTGCTTCACACTCATGTGAGCACAAGAGCCCTGGTTTAGATTTCCCTTTTAAAATCTGAACTTCTGCATTGCTTAGAAAAGATGTTTTTCAGAGGACTTGGTGATCAGAGGGAATACTGTAGTGGATCTGGTTTATGAGGTTTATGAAAGCTGCAGCTCTCTTATCCCTGTGGGTGCCTGGCAGCTCAGGATATTCTGTGATTCTGTGATTGCTTCTGCACTCTGGAGTTTTCTCCAGCTCGTGGATAAGAAGTTATTCTTTAGTGAACAGTGAAAAAAGTCACGAGGAATTCCACTACCACCTAGAAGTGTTTTAAAACTGCTGCTGGCTTGGAGTGGGGCTGCTGCTTTAGGGAGCCACATTTACACATTCCATGTTTGAAATATTTACAGGATGTCCCACATGCCTGCCTAGGAAGGTGGAGCTTTCATTGCAGGTTTAATGTCACCAGGATACGAGGATTAATTCTCCTTCCTCCACCCCGGCCTGTGCAGCTGCTCCTGAGGGGTTGGTGAGCTCCTGGCTGGCTGAGCTGGAGAGGTGTTTCACACTCAGCACTGTGCCTTTTTTAATAATTAAACAAGCTTTTGCATCACTCTGTGGAGGAATCCTCCCACGGAGAAAGACCAAGAGCTGGATCATCTCTCAGGCTTCTGGTCATTTCCTGTCAGGCGCTGGGGAAGGAAAGAGGGGCTTGTTGGCTTTGACTGCGAAGCTTGAGCTCTTTGCTGTTGAAAAGCTGAACCAGAGGAAGGCTCAGAAGGGGGAGTTCTGCCCTTGTTGCTGCCCCACTGTGGAAGGCTGATGGAGCAGAGAGGGCCATTTCACCCCAGGAGGTGTCTCCTCGCCGTGGGTGATGCTGTGCACAAAGGTGCGGCTCAGTGCCGGGGGATGCACCGTGACAGACTCGGGCAGATGTCTCCTGCAGGGCCCTGCTGCAGCACAGGTGGGGATTTCTGGTGCTGCCCTGAGGCTGGGCACACATTCCATCATTCCCCCTGTGCTGGGTGGGAGCAGCTTTTCCCTGCACCGCTCCCAGGAGCCGCTGCAGCCGCTGGAGCTCTGTCCCTGGTGCTGGAGGGTGCGGGCGCAGGCGGGGCTGGCAGAGCCCAAGTGATGGACTGCTGGCCAAAACTGGGCCCTCCTGAAGCTGTGAAACCTCCTGCTTTCAGTTGGAGAGCATCTTCAGAGTCTCTGGAGTTCTTTGGGTAAATGGGCTCAGCCTTTCTCACGCTTTCCTCACCTGAGGCTGCAGGAACACAGGGTCAGCTCCAAGAAGGTTCAGGGCTGCCTCTGTTCCTGATGCTGCACAGGCTTTGCCTTTTCCCATTCTTTTTTTCCTCTTTTCTTCAGCTCTGTGATGAGATGAGGGGTAAAAAAGTATTCTGGGCTGTTTGTGAGGTTTTTTAAGTGGCATCATTTAAAAAACTTCATTTTTAAGTGGGATCACTTCCTGGTAACTTGTATGAAGCTTCTCAGATATTTTAGGCTTGATTTTCAGCAGCCTGCAGTTGTGTCTGCAGGAATGAAGTCTCCAACACTACAATAAATGCTACCTGAAATTTAGCATTCTGCAGTGATAATATGTGCTAAATGTGTGGATGGATACAGATATGTATAGATGTGAGGGCAGTGTATTCCCACATATATTTACATACACATGAATTATAGATCTAAAGATGACTTGAATTGACTTATGCAATTTTCAAAATTGCTATGGAAAGGAAATAATTATCTTAATTATGTTTACATTGATGTCATAGTTTCCCTAGTTAGAGAAATGTGTGGCTTTTTCTGAAGATACTTGGGTTTAGAGCTTTTGTTGTCCAAAATGCAATCATTCTTTTTACCCCCTGAGGATGTAAAATCCCTTCTTTCACCAAGCCAGGGAAAAGTTCCATTAATGTAAGCAGGATCAGAGCTCACTGGGGATGCTTACTGCTGAATTAATAAATATTTGGGAAAATAAATAGGTGTGTCAGAAATGGTAAAATTGCTTTATGCACCAGAAGATGAGATGTAGCACAAATGAAGTGTACATTTGCCCCAAGTCCCAGCAGCATTCAGACTCACTGTTTTGACTGCCTGATTTCATATCTGTGCTCACAGCAAGATGGAAAGGGTTTTCATTTCAATGCTGAAGTCAATAATTATGGAGGTTATCATTTTCATGCTCAGAAATTCATGTCATTTTCATAAATCATTCATCTCATTTCATAAATCATGCTTTACAGCTGGAGAATGGAAACTTATTGCTGGACATTGATGAAAATCTTGTTTCAGTCACTCAGGTAAGGTTGTGACAATAAAAAATATTTTAAGGAAATGTAACTGAAATCATCTATAGGAACAGTGCATTGGAAAATGTTCAGCCTGGGATTAACTTCACTGGAACGTAGCTAATATCAGATGTGAATAATCTTAATGAAGCATAAGGGGTGAAATCAGTTCTTTAGTGACAGTGAAATCACAGAAATAAAAGATAAGTGTTTGGTGTCCAGGATCTCGTGTGCTGCAAGTAGATAAAGGCAGCTCTGTGTCAGAGAAGATGCATTCATTTATTCAGAGAATGAGAATGAGAACTGGGTTGTAGAAAAAAAGACTCCTGAACCATTTGGGACTTTAAAATCCACCTCCAAGTGTTGCTGTTTAAAGCTGCCTCCAGTCAGTAAATGAAGGTGTTGTGTTCCCACTAAATTTGTGTTTACATTCTCTGATGTGGTTCTGTGGCTCCTGTTGCATATGAGGTTGCTAGTCTGTAAAAAATAATTCCCCTGTAAATGTATTTCTTTTCCTGGGGAATATTGTTAGTGAGGGTTTATTATAACAAAGTGCTGTTGACTTTCCTATCACTCTCTCCAGCTGCCTGTTTAGAAATGTGTCTGCAGAGCTTTAACAGAATTATATCTGTGAAGAGCATCCAAAGATCCATCACCTTGAAGCACTCTGAAAAGTATTACTATTCCCATTATCCAGGAGTATGGAGGCACAGGGATCTGAGTTACCACCTTTCAAATGCATGTCATATAATCCAGAGTTCAAAAGTATACTGACTATCAATTTCCAGTATTCCTGTGAAACCTATAATATTTTTTCCCACAAAAAACGAGTAGCTTTGCACACAGCTGTGTGTTCCCTGCCCTTTCCCATCCTCCCTGGCTTGCTCATCTGCTCCCTCACGTGGGATGGAGGCACAGAGGAGCTTTTGCTCATGGGAAGGACACAAGTGTTCCTTAGGAGCAAACAGTGAATAGTTCACCAGAGGGGCAGGAAAAGGGCAGGTTTAGGGTGGTGCTAAACAAGCAGTTTGGAGAGATGAGAAGAAAGTGGCTCTTGGAGTATTTCAGTGTCACCTGACACCTCTTGAGTCAGTAGTGCCTACAGGAGGCTTGAAGTGATTTTCAAATGAGTGCTGCTCTTCTCATTGTTCCCTCTTTCCTGGGCATTTTAACAACCCTTGCCTTATGTGTTTGTGCACACTGCAGAAGGGACTCAGGCTGGGTTTGTTGCTTGTTGGGTTGTTTTTTTCAGAAGCTGTTCCTGGCACTAGAATTGGTGTACCCTGAAGAAAACATGACTTTCCCTCTTTTCCCCTTCTGCATTTCCATGCAGATACTTAGGAGCAATATATAAGCCCATAAGAAGAAAATGCATTGTCATAGCACTAAAGCAATGTGATCTTTTTAATATGAGACATGATGTGAGAAAATGTGAGATAATTCATCCCTGGGTACATCATTAAATGTGAAGCTGAGAACCATCTGAGCTGCTTAGGCAAATTCCAGATCTGAGTGATTGTGGTGTTGCTTTTATGTGTGGAAATAGAGACTGGATTGAAAAAAAAAGTGCATAAGCTTTTGATATGTGTAGTCTTACTCCTTAAGGGGTCATTTGTAATGGAAGTTTGAAGGCAGGAAAAAATCTTGGGGTGATCTTGGTCTCTTGGAAGGTTGCAGAGCCTGACCTGCCAGGTTGGTCCTGTCCAAAGCACTCAGGGGCTGCTCTTGCAGGACAAGGCTCAACTGAGTGTCAAACCTGTCTGTTTGACAGGAGGATCCAAGTTTGTGTGCCTAAGATGGGGAGGAGATTCAATGAGCTAAATTAAGATTTGCACTAAATCTTGTTCATAATGAGAATTGTGGCTTCCCACATTTTGTGGGTGTGATACTGGAAAAACCAGTAAGAAAGGTAGTGGAGAAGGAGAAGTTGTGAGTTCCCACCAAAGCTTTTCCAGTATAACCAGCCTGATAAGGATGGTGGATGGGGTTTAGGTTTCCTGCAGAGCTCAGAGGGATCTGTGCTTCAACATCCCTGAACTCCAGCTGAACTCATTTGCAGGTGGGTGGAAGGGAGTAAATTTGCTCTAGAACATGTGAAGGAGCTTTGATTATGCAGCCACTCAAGTTGCTTCTTCTAATAAAGTGTTTTCTCTTCTGGTCCAGTTAGCCAGGCCTGCATGGGTGACCTGTTTTGAGCTCCTGAGGAAACATTTCTAACAAGAATTAAATGTAGAGCCACAAACTTGCAATAACCCAGTTGTGCATCCTCCTTCAAGTCCACTTATCCAGGTCACACCTGTCCCATGGGCAGGGGGAAATCAGGCAGCACTTGAAAAGCCCTTCCCTTCTGCACCTTCCTGGCACTCCACGTGCTGCTGCCATGCTTTTAGACCTTGAAATGAGGCTTTAGAAAAGGAGCCAGGGAAAAGGACTGGCCATAAATCATGCTTGGAGCTCCCTGACGTTAGAGGCAGAGCAGTAATGCATCCAGTCCTGTTCTGGAGAGTTGTTTCATGTTTTATTCATTTTTTTTTCATTTTGGAGAATTCCCTCCAGAACTGGTTTGTAATCAGTTGTTGGCTGTTTGGGTCCATCAGCAATATTAAAATCCCACAGCTCTGGCCTGTGTGCTTTCTCCATGTGGGACCTCCCAGTTGAAGCCTGCAGGACTCTGGGGAGGTTTACTTTGTTTGCTGTTTCCAGATAACTCTACAAGTTTTAACTGCTTAACTCAAAGTTTCTTCTCCTCAAAAGATAAATGGATTTTTTTTTTCTTCTCTTTACAGGCTGTTACCCAACTAGAGCTTTTTGGGGACATGTCCACTCCTCCTGATGTAACCTCTCCCCCAGTGAGTACCCAGGGAAAACTGCACTGTGTTTTTCCCTGCATGCTATTTTCAGCACATTTATTGAGTCACATTTACCATTTCTGTCCTGAGCCATTCCAGTGGGGAGGATTTCAAAGCAGTTCTTAGGTTGCAGGAAAATAAAAGTAAAGCAAAATATTGAATATGCAGTCCCTGCTTCACAAAAATGTGCAAAAATACTTTGAATTTTTATTTTTCTGCTCTGTTGGGTGTCACATAGGGTGCAGCCCGAGTTGCAGATCTGCTTCCCTGGTGTTTGTCAGAGGGAAATGCTTCACTGCACTGCAGAGGATCCAGTTACAGCCTCACATTTCATCCCTCTGGATCCACCAAGAGCAGATCCCAGAACTGCTGTTAAAGGAGGAAAGGCAAAACAGTAAAGAGAGAGAAAAAGGGCTAGATGTATTTTAAGGGCAAAGAAAATGTTCTCAACGTGTTTTTCAGCATTTGAGCCTTACATTAAGCTGTAGAAAAGTGGGAATATACTGAGAAAATTCAGGTGCTGTGAGGTCAGGAGCCTCAAATCTCCAGGGTATTCTGGATCCTGTCTGGGACTAGATGTTCAAAGATGTCTGCTCATCCTCAGCTTACTCAACTGGATTTGGTTTCTCCTTTAATGCAGACCTATGGTTCTGGTCCTGTTGGTTAGTTAGAAGCAATATTTACTCACTTTTCCATAAATCCTGCAGTTACTTCATTTACCCTAACTGTTTCTAAAGTTAGTGCCTTGGTCACTGCCTTTCCTGGTTGTCACCTAACATCTAAAATCACAAGTCTGTGTGTTCTGGGGAAAGAAATTATGTCAATATTTTGCATGTGGTATATTCCAGGCAAATTTCACCTTGATTTTTTTTCCTCTCATAGAAAGTTTCTCCATTTCTTTCTTTTTCTACCATCCTTAACAAATTTTAGTATTTATTTCTATTGCTTCTTTCCTTCTACATATTCCCATTCTTTCTTCTTTCTCGTTCTTCACTCCAAACCTGGATTTTTAGCTGATGTGACAGCAATGTGCAGCTGAAGCTGCAGCTGATATTTCACCTTTGTGTTTTATGCCTGCCTTCTTACAGACTCCTGCTACTCCAGGTGATGCCTTTATCCCATCTTCATCCCAGTCACTTCCTGCTAGTACAGACATGTTTGGGTCTGTACCTTTCAGCACTGCTGCCGTTCCCTCAGGTATGAAATGTGCTGGAATTACAGACCTGGCTCAGATTTGGGGAGCAGTGCCCAGCTCTGGTTTGCATTTCAGTACTCAGGGCATTGATTTTAGCAGGGTGGAAGTGGGGAAGGCTTTTGAGGTCAGTGCTTTAGGGCAAGGCAGAGCAAGCCTTTAACAAGCAGGGAGTACATTAGTTTGAATTTGCTTGCATTTTTTTAAAGCAAAAGCCAAAAAAACCGCTGGGAGTTCAAGCATAGTTCAGCCATCTGGATAAAGAACTTCCAGGTACAGCAGCAAGAGAGGAAACAGCATTTAGTTTGGGTTTGGGGGTTCTGTGGTGGCAGTGAACATCCTCTGCTGTGTGCAGTAAACAGAGGCTGAGAATTTACTTGCACTTCAAAGGAATTCCACTTTGCAAACCCTGGGATGTCCTTTAGACCTCCCTGTGCTCCTCAGAGTGCTCACAATTCAAAAGCTGGGTGCATTCTGCACAGACACTGTGGTTTGATGGCTGATCTCTGCCCAGAGGAGGAGGAGGAGGAGTGCTTTGAATCATCCAGCAGTGACTTTCTAGTTGGTTACCTCCTCTGATGGCACCAGATGAGCCACTGCACCTCAGAAGGGTTTCAGTGGCAGTGAAGTGTTTGGGGATGATGTCAGATGGAAACCCTCACTGGTGGGGTGAGGTCAGAGGACATCTGTAGAATCCATCCTGGGCAGCTCTTGGATCTGAGAAATAGAAATGTCTGAGCTACTGCTCCTTCCATCACTCAGCAATTTGGTCTCTCCAAGTTCAATTCCGTATTTTTAAATTTTATTGGGATTTGGGCTTTTCCTTTCACATTATAGCAGCCACTCTTACATTTATGATTACAAAACAGCCTAGAAATAAAGCACAGAGGAAAAGGTGCAGGAGGACTGAGGAAACAGGGTAGAAACAAGGGTTTTAAAGCTATAGCAGTATTAAAATTGAGAGAGAAGTTACATTATGCAAAGTACTAGTGGTAAGTATTGAATTTAAATGTAAAACAGCATATCTGTAAAGCACAGTACTTCTATCAGTGGAACATAACTATATTAGGTAGTTTAATTTGTAAAATTTTTTACAGGAGTTGTAGTTTCAGAGCATTTTTGTTGTTGTTGTTGTTGTTGCTGTAAATAAAATAGCACCTGATCCTATATTTCCTACACAGTCAAACTCTTGGTAGCTTTAAAGGAGGCTTCAGGTCTGACAGGAAGCAATTATAATTTTAGTTTAAATCTTTAATTTCCTCCTCAACTGGAGGGGGTTATGTTAGCCTAATACCTGAAGCACTTTGTTGTTAATAGGTATTTAGTGCAGCTCAAGATCTTTTTGATGTTCTCAGGTAATTGGGTAATAACCAAGTGTGAGGGTTTTAATCCGAAATCATCTGGCTTGGATTTTTTTATTAATATTATGGTGCAATTTGAGATGATTGCTTTGCAGAGTCCACCAGGCTGTGGTTCTGTCTCTGAGTTTTTGTTCAGTGGAGGGAGCTCAGCTCTCAGCTTTCCTTCCAAGGGTGCTGCAGCTCTGGGATCGCTGCTGCAGCTCTGCAGGTTTCTGATCGATCGCGTCGCTTTTCCCGCCTGCTCTTGACAGCACCATTAAAATCTTTCATCCCCTTTGTTTCCCCCCCTCCTGCTCTCTTTATTCCCCCAAGGTTATGTTGCCATGGGAGCTGTCCTGCCCTCCTTCTGGGGACAGCAACCACTTGTTCAACAGCAGTTGGCCATGGGTGCTCAGCCTCCAGTTGCTCAGGTGATGCAGGGAGGACAGCCCATCGCGTGGGGCCAGCCCGGGATCTTTCCTCCCACCCAGCAGCCGTGGCCATCCGTGGCTGGCCAGTTCCAGCCAACTGCCTTCATGCCAACACAAACTGTTTTGCCTTTACAAGCAGCCATGTTTCAAGGTACCATTGCTCCCATAGCCACCGTTCCACCCACGAGCGATTCCAACAGATCGAGTCCGCAGACAGACAGGCCCAGACAGAAAATGGGAAAAGAAATGTTTAAAGATTTCCAGATGGCTCAGCCTCCACCAGTGCCATCAAGAAAACCAGATCAGCCTTCCCTCAGTTGTACCTCAGAGGCCTTCTCAAGTTACTTTAACAAAGTTGGGATGGCACAGGAAGCAGATGATTGTGATGACTTTGACATCTCTCAGTTAAATTTGACTCCTGTGACTTCCACGACACCATCTACAAATTCACGTGAGTATTGATGTGCTTTCAGCCATCCCTTTCCTCAGACATGACTGCTCCTCAAAGCACTTCCTTCTCTTTTTAAATTCCCACAAAGATAAATACTGAGAACTTTTGTGCATGGTCTGGCTTAAAAAATGTGTTCCAGCCATAAAGGAAAATACCAAAGAGGAAAATACCAGAGGCCATAGAAATGAACAGCCCAACTAGCTACAATCTGAAATTAATTTATAAGACAGTAACACAAGTTTTGTGGTTGGGACATGCAAGCTGGCATTGGCAGATGCCTATGACAGTCAGTCTTACAATTGGTTTCACTTATGTCCCTTCCATACTTTGCAGAATTTAGGGATTTATTTTAATAACTTGATGTATTGGTCACTGAAGCTGTAAAATAAGCTTATGGTGTTCACAGCATGGCGATGGGGGATTTTGCAGATTGCTGAAATGAGGAATTCATGAGATTCACCAGGGGTCAGTCAGAGACCTGTTTCACTTACCTGCCACAGGGCAGGCAACTCACACATTCCTAATGTCATGTAGTGGTGTCTCCCAGGTTCATAAAGACATAGGCCAGATGCAGCCAAACTTAATTTGGAAGTTGCTAAATGAAATCAGACACATGGGATTGATAATGACGACCGTGCCCAAATTTACCTCCTGCAGCTGCTCGTTAGAAAATGTTCTCAGGGGTGGTAGAAGTTGAGGGATGTAAAAGCATGAGCAAATTTTGTGCTGCAGTGTCTTTTTGAAGAAACCAACAGAATAATTGTTGCTGTTACCTTAATCCTTGTTTAGCTCCAACCCCTGCACCCAGACAGAGTTCTCCATCAAAATCATCAGCATCTCATACGAGCGACCCTGCTGCAGACGACCTCTTTGAAGAGGGGTTTGAAAGCCCAAGCAAAAGTGAGGAGCCAGAGGCTGTGAGTAGCAAAAAGGTTTCTAAACCCTCATTGTCTCCTTTTAGCTAGAAAAGACAGCAGCTGATGGAATGTTGATCTGTAGTGTCAGAAACCACTTTTCCAGTAGGGCTGGGTGGTGCTTAGGGGGGAGCTGCAGCCAGAATTCCCATCCTGGTTTGGGTTTGACAGCTGACAGCACATTTCTGCTGATACGTACTAACACTGCATACAAGGAGCCAAACTCAGAGTTCATATGCAAGGTTGTACATATTAGTTGTATCCAATGCCCTTTGTAGCACACCAGCATTCACTTTACTCGTGGTAAGGAAGTCTGGGGTAAAACAGCAAACATGCCAAGGCTGCAGAGAAAGATGTGAGAGTTTGTGTGTTAAAAGACGATGGTTGATGTTGTCTTGCACATTCTTGTATCCCAGTTGTTTGCCTAGCTACATTCCTCAGTGTTCTGGCCCTCAGTATGTGGTTTCTTTGCCTTTATGGACCAAAGCAAGAAATGTTATCCAAGCAATGCCTGGAAATCACCAGGTTCCTTAGGGAGGCAGGAGCCCGAGTGAGCCAAAGGCAAGACGGGGTCGGCACAACAAAAAGTGTAAAATAACCCAAGCTTGGACTCTTTCCTGTTTCACATGGCTTTCAGGGCCTTCTGCAGTTCTGGTTGGCCTGATCCAGAGCCTTCTGAAGTCTGTGGCAGCTCCTGCCTGGGCTCCAGCAGGACCTGCTGAGGCCCTTTGCTGCCTGCAGCAGCTGTAGGAAACCGCCACGGCTTTTGGGAGCAGCTCAGCGGCGAGGCCTCACTCTCTGGTTTTCATGAGATAGGATGTACTTGTTATGCCCACAGCATGAAAATAACCTCCTGTTGACTTTTCACTTTCTACTGTTGAGAAAAAAAGGTGTTATGTTCTTGTATTCTAGCCTGATGGGTCTCAGGCCTCCTCCAACAGTGATCCCTTTGGTGAGCCAACTGGTGATACTATAAGTCCACAGGTCGGTAGCTAGATAGCACAGGTTGGGGTAGGTATCTGTCCTTTTTTTCTCTACACCTTGAGGTGTTCACTTACTCTTCCACCAGTGCCTGCCATTGCTGTCATGGATGCATGGTTTATTTTTTTTCCTTTTCATCTCTTCCGTTGTACCTCTCCATCCTCCACAGTGTATTCCTCGTGCTTGGTGGTTTGCATGGCTTTTGCCATTCACTGAGTGTTGCAGCTTATGCAAATATGTGTGTTTCAGCTGCCTGCATGCTTTAAAGAAATGTACACTTATTTTACTTTGTGTTCAAAATCTAAGGGCAAATAGGGAAACTGAGCCATTACTAACAATGTATTAGGCAGAGCATTTTTTAATCAAAGCCACCCAAGCCTTCAGTCAGATGTAACATATTAAATGGAATAAGACATCTTACCCATAGACATAACAATCATTAAATAAAATTATGTAATGATACATGAATATCTCTACCCTAAATCAATGGGATAATCAGTAGAAGAAGCACGTTTATTATCTGCATGTAAAAAATATTGAAATGGGTTTGTGTATTTTTATCTCCAACTGCAAATTAAAAACATCTGAAAATTATCATCATTCATATTACCATTGGCATACTGATGTTTTAAAAATTATTCATCAATGTGAGTCACTTAAACCCAGACAGACGGGAAAGATGATCTTTTCATCTTTTGTGTTACAGAACACGTAGAAAATGTGGCTGCCTGTGAATGTTCTGTGATTTGTTTCAATACAGTAAATATGTTTTGCCAAAAAGACAGTGAAGCTACAAAGTTTTATGAGTGCTGAGCGTTGTTATTCCATCCAAATACTCTCTAGTGTTGCTGTTTGAAGAATATGTTTCATTATCTTCTCCCCGTCTGCCACTCCTGTTTGGTATTGCCCAGATACATGATCTGATACGGCTTCTGTGCTCCAGCACAAAGCTCCTGGAGCAAATCCAGAGCAGTGGGAGAACCCTTCCCATTTTTGTACAGAAATTGCACTGGCTTTGCCAGCGACTTACCCATCCTCAGTTTAGTTTCAACTCAAAATTAATAGTTTCATTAGGAGTCAGTTTATTTTGTGTATTATGTATAATTTTAAAAAACCTTACAGCAACTTAGCTTTGTTCCACTTGGGAATAATGAGATTCTCTCAATAATCTGTGCTATGAGAGGGCATCTCCCCCTTCTGCAGCTTCACCCGTGCTCAGCTCCTGGGGGCTGCAGCAAAAGCAGCATTAAGCTTTGTGTGAGTCTAGAAGTGACAGTGTAAGGAGAAAGTCAAGCTGGGCTGAGCTGCTCCTGCAAGAACATTTCATTATGTACTCCAGTGAGAGCTGCTGCTGCAGATGGATGGTGCCACAGCATAATTTGGCTGTGCCTTTGCCTGACCTTGGCCAGCACTGACATTCCCAGCTATCCCAGCTTCAGACTCCAAGAGTTCTTCCCTACACCGCGAAAGTGTTTTTGCCCTTTATCTGAGTCCCACACTCTGGAAACCCACAGACATTTGTTTGTTATGGTTTATCACAGTCAGGGTGGTTCTGAAATCCAGAGCTACCAGGACAGGATATTAGCAGTGATTGCATATGGTTTTGCTGCATTTTTTGTTAATCCCTGTAGAGCCTCGCATCAAATATGTATAATTCTCAGAAATATATTCTGGGAAGTGTTAACTAATGTTCCTGATTATCCTATTACTGAAAGCTGTAGGCAGGAACAGGAAGCTGAACAAAAAAGAAAGCCTCTCTCCAGTGAAGTTCCACTAATATCATTGTGCCTGTGTGCAGAGCCATTCAGCACAGTCTGTAGGAAATCCACTTCCCAAAGCTAGCCCATCTAATTCTGAAGCCTGGCACCGTCAGAGCAATGGGAAGTCTAATCTCCATGGAAAATTATCAATTCAGGACTTACTATGGAGTTGTGTATTGAGCCCTGCATTTGGAGAGAAACTTAATGGGGAGAAACATGTTGTGCAAGAGAATCAGAGTCTGCATAAAAGCCACTTTTGTGGCTTAGGTGGGAGATTACTTTGCTCTTTAGAACGTGGTTCTTTCCCCAAGAACAGTAACAACTCAGCTGAATGGACTTCTCAGGAACAAAGCATTGTATGCAGAAATGTCAAATCTGTCTGTTCCCAGCATCTCTGAAACCACATCTGCCCATACAATATCTTTATTTATCTTGATGTAGTCAGAATGTCCACCTGCCTGGTTTTTTATACTCTGATCTTTCAAGATGCCACAGCAATTTGGGTTTTTGGATTCCTTCTGATACTCTGTATTACCATCTAGTTGCTATCTTCTTTTCTGCTATTTTTCTTCTCTTCCTTTTGCAATCTTCAGCTTCAGCTCTCAGAATCCTCATCCTTGCAGTTCTAGAAGTCACCCTTCCAGAAATAGCTATGAGCTCTTAGTAGGTAAATGTGACACTTTACAGATTTATTACATTTTTGTCCCTTTATGATTGAAGATAAGAACCAGAAAGGTCCAACTTCCACAGGTGAAATAAGGTTAACTCTTCACAGAGCTGTTTATTGCATTTGGCTGTTTTCCCTTTGTTCATATGTGGCATTAAGGATATTGAGTGATTTTCCAGAAGAGGTGAAGAGAATACAGAATAAGATGACTGCCATCTTCAGATGATTTATGTTTAATCCCTACTCCCATCTTGTAGATTTTAGGGGAGTAACTGTGGTGAAAAGAGAGAGAGGAAAGAACTGCTTCTAGCTGTGATCCTACCAAATGTGTTAAACATTTCTTATTATTGACATTTTCCATTAAAGCAGGAAGTTTGAACAGAGGAACAAATGCAGCTCTATTGAGCTGCTGCCCAGCTCAAAACTTGCACTGGCAATCATTCACGAGAGATTCTCAAGAAACCTTCAAAACATTTGTGGCTAGAGCCTATCTCCCTGAAAAAAAAATTGTTTAGTTGTTCTGAGAAATGTGTGCAGACAATTAGGAGCCCTCAAAATGTGTCACACCCTTCATGATGCCATCAGCACTGTCAGGAGAGCAACAGTTCATTAGAATATTTGTCTATCAGCTTTTGGTGGTGCTTCGGTGGCCCGCTGCCATCATCCATCTTGGAGCAAGTGCTGTGCTTGGTGATAAATGTTCCTAAAAATCTTAGTCAGCTCCAGGGTGGGCTGCTATAACTCTTTTATTTGGGCTGGTTTTAAGAACTGGAGAGAAAACAGCAACTTATGGACAAAGCCTTGGGTTACCTGGGAGCTGAGTGAGCCTCAGGAGGGAATATCAAGCTGATTCTGCATCCTCCTGGTACTTCTGCCCCTTTTCTGTTGCCCCAGGACTCTGAATGGGCTAAAATACTAAAGGCTGTATTTGCAGGACCTGTTCCAGTCCTTCAGCTGGCTCAGCAGGAACTGGATAAAGTCCAAAGAGAAGTTCCTAATTACAGGTGACCTGTTCTTGCTGTAGGCTCTAAAGCTGTCGTTCTCGAGCTGAAGAGACAGTGCTGAGCGGGGCTGGGAACCTGAGAGAAGCAGGGTTGTGTCTTTGGAAGGGAATCACAGTTTGGGAGGTACTGCTTCTCTCCAGAGAAATCATTAAATCAACAATTTCAGGTCTCCTGCTTGGTTGGTTGGTTGTATTTCCCAGGAAATGTGGAGGGTCATGAGCAGAGAAATTCAGGCTGTTCTGTGAACGAGGCATCCTGCAGATTTACCTTCATCTCTGCTGCTGCAGTCTCCTTCAAGCTGTCCATTTTCATGTGGCCAGCTCATACAAGGGCTTCTCACCTCTTTGGTGGCACCAAGCCCACCTGAGGTAGCCTTGTACTCTTCCCTTTCTCCAACTTCTTCCTCTAAATAAGAGAAGCATTTATTGTAGCTTGTCTAGAGCTGTGTTCTTGCTGATTTGCAACCCAACAATTCAGTTTAAGGACAAGCACTCCTCACTTCCTTTGTGATGAGGTCATTTAAAAGTTCCCTGTCTTCTGCATGACAACTGATTTTAAAAATCTACTTGTGAAAATTTAGCACCTTTGAGACTTCTGAACAATTTGCTTCCAATTGGCCGTTAGGTTCAAATGTTATGAAGGAGAATTGACAGATATGTAGATGGAAGGAAATGTGGATGACAGATCTGTAGAGGGAAATAATTGTGTGGCTACTGTTTTGGGAGAGGGGCCCAGAAATAATCAGTGTTTTTTGGCTGCAGTTCATTTTTATATCAGGACCAAGATATGGAGCAGGTTCATCTTTCTGAGAAGTTGTCATTGCTTTTTCATTTCATGGATGTACAGCATCCATCTTGCTTCTGAAATGACAGGGATTTTTTAAATGCTAATAATTAAACTGGATATTTGAGACCAGGAAATATTGCTAGGTAGATTTTAAGTAAGAACAGAGGCACTCTCCAGGCATAATCCTGAACTGGAAGGTTGCTGTATTTATGCTGCTGATGGAGGCTGTAAGAAAAATAACCAAATATTAGTAAGTAGTCATAAGTAATAAATAAAACCTGGGTGTTAATGGGGCAATAGCAATGATGACCTGTCTTATCACCAAAGATATTTAATTTGAACCCTGCTTGCCAACTTTACTCTGTCCTATTTTCCCTATGGGTCAGCATGCAAAAAAACAGAGAAGATGCTTCACACTCCCACCCCTTCACTTGCATCCCCAGCACAAGATGCTCATTTTGTGTGGCTCTCCAGCACACTTATTTCATGAAACTCTTTATCTTCTGAGCCTGCCCTTTGTGATCAGTCAGCCAGGAGTAGAACTGGTGCTGAGAACCCTCTGTAAAGGGCACAGAAATATGTGCAGGCCTCACCTGGACAGTTGAGAACATCTTGCCTGCAGCTCTGCACAGAGCTGGTGCCTCACAGTGATCAAAGGGCTGCAAGGGTCAAAAAATTGTCTCTTCCTATCCCACAGTTATGTTTTGTGAGTGAGTTCACCCCTGCAAACCTGCTTGGGTGCTGAGTCTTTCAGGAGATGCTCTCCAGTGATTAGTTCTGCTGGGGAGCAGATGTTCATGTCTTCAAATGGAATGCAAATTTACTTCCAGTATTTGCATGATGTTTTTCTGAAGCACTAGCACCCTCATTTCCTCACACAGTAGTGGACCATACCAGAAATGCTGTTTGCTGCTGTCTTGTTCCCCTTAAAATGGGAAGAATAGAGTGATTTGCAGCATGAAAATTTCTGGAAAATGGCAGGAAGAAAAAAAAAAAAAAAGTGCTTCCAGTTCTTGTCTTGATTTCTCCCTGTGGGTTGATGAAAGCACATCAGAAGTGATTCTGGGCCAGTTCAGCAAGGAAAACACTGTAAGATTCGAGAGGTTTGTGTGAATTAGAAGCTGTGCTATTTAATTTGTTCCTCTCATTTTGTTCTGATAAAGACCAGGTCTTTGCTTTCCTCCCCTCTGAATCTGTTCCTGGTGCAGTGGTAGAAGTAGAAGGCAAAAAATGTTGAGGAGATGCTGTGAGAAGAGTTAATGCTCACCTGCCTTTTCATAACATGCCCTGTGACTTTTGTGTGGATCATGTGAAAAAAGAGGGGGTTATTTCTGCTTTCAAGACCCTCCAAAATAGTGCCTGGCACTGTGAGAGGAGCTTTCCATGAAGTCAACAGCACTCAACTCTCCTTTTGCCTCCTTCCTTTCCCTTTATGTTCGCTTTTACTCTCTTGAGTATCAATATTTTACAGACACCATTTGCATTGTTGGGCTAAAAGCATGCTTGAATTAACTCAAAATGATGCAAGGAAACAAATCTGGCATTGACCAAAACCCTTTGACTGGGAAGACTGCCCACAATTACTGCAATTAATTTCTCATTTAGGCACCTGAAGGGAGAAATCAACTGAAAGGAAGAAGTAAGAGCACACTTTTCATGCAAAATGCTCTGGTCTGCTGGAAGAGAAACTATTCAGATCAGTGAGAAATGCAGGCCTTTGCCACAATCAGGTGTTTGTGCAGATAAATGCTGGGTATGAATCAAAGAAGTTTCTTGTTTTAAAAGCTGCCTCATATTGCTGGAAGTGCTGCTGCTGAAGAGCTCCTCCTCCTCTTCCAAGGGTTTGGAGTCCAGTGGCACCTTAGGACACCTGTTACTCCAGCACATCTGCATATCTGAAGGATATTTGAGGACAGCTCTAACAAGCAGACTTGACATTTTGAAAAGCTCTTTTTTTCCCTGAAGGCGTTTGAAAAACTGACATCTTTTGTTCCAAAGGGATGTTCTCCCTCCCTCTCCTTTTCTTCTCCTCCTTCCTTTTCACTTCCCTTTGCAATCACCTCAGGTTCAGCAACTGCCTGAAGAATGGCCCGGTGTGTGTCAGGTTCACACATTAATTAGTACAGATTTTCTCTGAACTAGCTGTGATAGATCATTCTGCCAGCTTCAAGCCTGCACGTGAAAATTGGCATAGGTAGACTTAACTCACGGTGTGTGAAAAGCAGTTATTTACTCTCAGTCATCTCCTTTGATTACCTTCAGTTTTTCAAGGTCACAAAATGTATTTGCTTCTTGCTGGGGATAATTTCAGCAGCGTTTATTTAATCATTCCAGAGGATTTCTCTCGCGGTGCTCGGAGCGTACTCAGGGTTTCATGTGAGGGAGGTGGGGAAGCAGGGTCTCTGCAAGCTCCAGAAATGCAGCAGTTCCAGGGAATAGGAGACAGCTTTCCTCAGCATGGAGGAACCAGGTGATATTTTGGATGTGTTGCTGCTCTCTGAGGCGGGACAGGGCACGGGGATGGGGCAGGAGCACTGGCCAGGCACCCACAGCACCCTGCGGATCCGCCTTCGGGCTCTTCTCCTCGCCCCAGCATCATTTTGATACATACTGATTAAAACCCTGTGCCATCCTCTGCCAGACCTGTCCCTGCTCCTCAGTGCCCAGTGGTTTGCCAGCCTTCTGAGTGGTTTTTTTGCTCAAAGTCAGCTCCTGCCAGTGCTGCTGTAACACGAGTTGATTCTAACTTGGTTAAATTCAACGTCGCGGCGTGGTATTTGAATATTTATCAAGCTGTGGAGAGTTAATGCAGTATGGCATTAATTAGCCTTTCTGCCTGTCTTGTTCCTTTTTTAGATGTCATTCTTAGTTTAATAAATTAGTGTCTGGGAACGAAGTAGAATGGATTCCAGGGTCCACGGGTGGTTTGCTTCCCACCGCAGCCGAGATGAACACAGCGTTAAGGAAGCACAGGGTGTGTCAGCTATAAAGCAACAGCTGAAGAACATGGCAGCTTTTCCCCCCTCCCACATCCAGGAAATTCCCAAGAAAGTATCTGTTAACAAGTTGACATGCTTTCCTCGCAGCTTTAACGATTTACTAATGGTTTTGCAGACTCCTAATCAAACTGCGCTGGGCTGGCGCTCCTCGTTCTTCATGGGCCACTCATGTTGTTGTTTTAAATCCCATCACAGCTTCATTAGCTCAGCTTTCCGTGGCAGTTTCTGTTTGCAAGTGGTTTTCTCCTGAGTTGTGCAAAACACACAGTTCTGGTTTGCTGTTGTGCTGCCATGGTGGGTCTCAGCCTTGTACATGGGCTGCAATTCCGGCCTCTGAACTTCCAAACATCCAGGCCTATAAATTATTATTTAATTTCTTCATACACCCAGCAGTGAGGATCAGTGCATGGCCGTGCTGGAAGAGGAAATGTACAATAAACATTTATTTTCTGAAATAATTCCCATTTCCTTCACCATTCAACTGGGGTGCCGTGATCGCTCGAGGCAGCACAGAAAGCAAACCCTTCCTGTGGGTTTTGCCTCACAAGGTATCGCTGTTCTCAAGCAGATGTTGTACAAATGCTCTGAAAATGCTGTCTGGAGACATCTCTGCTCATTTTATTCTTGTTATCCCCCAGGAAGCAGAGCCTCTCTACGCGCAGATTAACAGACCTAAGAAATAGCATTGTTACAGGCTTGTGGTGCTCCAAGACTCAAACGAAACCCAACCACCTGGCGGGCCTTTGGCTTTCATGCTTTTTTCCGATTGATTTTGTCTGACAAGGAGAGAGATTGCCCTCCTGGACTGGCTCTACGAGTGTTCCTGATGTGGTTTTTTGGCAACCAATGGCAGATTCCTATGGCAGCACAAAACAAAAACTCTCCCTGCTTCTCGTACCACGATGCAGCCCCGTCCCCACAAGTGGTGGGTATCCAGACTAGGAAATCTTACTCCTCGGTCTTCTTTTTTGTCATCTTCTGTGTGCCACCTATAAATAACGAGCATCTGAAATTTATGGGGTGTTAGACATTCCTTTTTTTCTTTTCTTTTGAGCAAAAAGCAGAGTCTGTGTGTAGCAGTGGCATTGCCATCCAGCAAGCCTCTGGGGCACGAGTCGGCACTTTTCATGTCACGGTGACACATTTTTCATCGTCATTTACATCAGGCTGATCCTGACCCTTTTTTTTCTTCTATGTAGACATATTTAAACAACAACAACAACAACAAAATACTGGTGGTGTCTTTTTTTTTTTTCCTTTTTTATTTTTTTTTTTATTTCTTACTCTGTAGTTTTGTATGAGTGACAGATCTAACAGCGAAACGCCTCCTGCGGAAATGAATCCCAACTCAAAACCACAGAATAGAACTCGGTTGTTTATCCATCCTTGACTGGAAAAGTTGCCAAATGGACCTTTAAGTTCTAGCACATCGTGAGGAAGAAATGCTGCTTTCTGTTGGAATACTCATGTTGTGGGTAGAGAAAGGACATCGAGTCCCACTGAGGAAAGACAAAAGAGTCAGTATTTCCTAGGAAACTCTTAAAAAAAAAGTGCAGAAAAGGAATATTTTTATTTCTTCAATATCTTGCTGCTGTAATGCTATGCAGACAAGTGTTTTCTTCTCTGTGTGCCATTTTTGATGAAAAAAAATCATTTGCCAAATAATACTGGTATGCTTCTGGTTTTGGAGTTCAGATGAAGCGGACTTGATAAATGGGACAAGGACGGCATGGATTTTGGAATAGCAAACTGACTCTGTGATCAAAATTGTTCATCTTTATCACTTTTTGTACATCAGAAAAAAAATCAAATGGGATTTTTATTTTATAACTTGAAAAAAAAATCTTACTGTTAAACTCTTTAAATGTTTAAGGGGAAATGGCTTTAAGGAGTTCGAATGAAAATTGCCAGTTTTTTTGTAAATATAAATGTTATGAAAATTCTTTTACTAATGCCATTACACAGTAGAGAAGGTAGCAAGTTGCAGTGCTTGGGAGGTGTGGCAAACCCAGTTTGTGGTTCTCACATCACACATGTTTTTTCACATGCTTAACAATAATGGGCTGAAACTCAAATGCATTTGCCAAAAGCAGTCAGCTTGTCAGCCACTGGTGAAATTAATGGGAACACAGATTTTATGGTCTAGCGTTATCACATGGACATAATTCCACTTACAGGACATCACTTTCCATTGACATTCCTTTGAACCTCTGCAGAGAAGTCATCCAACTGTTTACACGCAGAACAAAAAGAGTTTAAAACTTCCTTTTTTTACATTTATGAAGCAAAAAGTGCAGTGTTTGGGTTCATATGTTTAGCACATGATTTTCATAAAGAATCTATATATTTTTGCCCTACAGAGAATTGTTATACAGGTCAAATGTGTTTTCCTGATGTTCCTATGCAGTTACAGTATATTGAATTTAGTGGTTTAACACTAAAAAGAAAAAAAAAGAAGAAAAAAAAAGAAAAAGAGAAAAATAGAAAAAGGAAAAAAGGTTAAAGAAAGCAAAGGATTAATCAGTTTTTAGGGTTATTGTGCAGATTTTGTTTTTAAATTGACACATTAGGATTTACATTTTTGTCATGATTAAAATAGACCTGGAGTTATAAATGTTTTACTTTCTATCATCTCCATTATAAGCTAAAAATGGTTTAGAAGGCAGAATAACTGAGGTGGTGACTGTTGGTATGTGCAACCAAATCTCACAACATGACCCCATTCTTTTATTTTGAATTAGAGAAATTAGAGAAATGTGCTTTGCAGAATGTATGTGAATGAGAAATTAACTGTGAATAGACCTAATGAACCTGCAGAGAAGAGAATTTTCTCCCCATCCACGGTCATTTGATGCTTGTTCTTAGTCATGTGCAAACAGCTTTGTAGCAAATCTTATTTTCCCATCGGAAGATCAAGTTTTCTAACCGGAGGAGATAATTTGAAACTTGGTGGATTGAGTGTTTCAGGATTAAAAGCAGAGGTAAAAGCATTTCTGGAGGACATTTCTGTCAGAATATTTTCCTAATTTGCACAGTGGTGCTACTTTCTTCCTCAGAGGCTTTTTTTATTTTTTTGGGTTTTGTCCTGCACGAGGAACCGCAAAGTTTTGGTTCATCACAGACATTGGAGGCTTAGTGTCGTCAGTGTGGGGTGGAAGCCAGAGAGAAGAAGAGGTGGATGTCTCAGAGGATCCTCTTTTAGGAGGAGGGTCACTCAGGAACAGGGAGGGAGGAGTGGCAGTGTCTGTCCCGAGACAGCCGGGCCATCGCCGCGGATCTTTGTCCCACCCGTGCCAACGCCCGGAATAAACCCAGGTTCTGGATTGTCCCATCCCATCCTCGTCCTTGTCATGGCCAAGATGCTGAGCTGCCAGGGCTGCAGGGCCTCTGCACTGTACCAGTATTGTAGATAACTCAAATATCCAGCTTGTGCAATTGTTTAATCCCTCATCCTTCTTCACTAGCACTAAATTCGTCACTTTAAATTTACAAACCAGGGAACCCCACCAGCCATCCTGTTACCATCCCCCCCGTAGCTTCTTGATCTTTACCTGTCATGAAAAGATATTTTGATAGATCGTAGTCATCCAAGTGTCTGATGAAACCTTTCATCTAAATAACGTACTGGGCACCTTCTTTGCAAAAATGTTTACTCCGTGGTTTTCATTCATTTTTATTTCTGCATTCTGACACTTATTTTTTTAATAAAGATGAGAAAGATAAAATGACTGTTGCAGTACATTTCTAAACCTACTTTAACCTTACCTCAGATAATGACCATTTGTTAACATCTACAGACATTATTTTTAACTTTATGTGTAAGGCATTCAGCAACAACAACAGAAACCAACAAATTTTTAGAAATTTTCCATTAATTTCTGTAACACACCATGTAATACTGTTATGAATAAAAACATTAAAAAAAAAGGTGTCATTTCAGTTAAGTTTGTTTCATAGCTTGTGCTCCTCTGGGATAATTCTGCCAGACTTACAGTGCAGTGTTGGTGTTTGGCATAGCCTTTATTTTTGACAGTGGAAATACCTGAAAAAGGAGAAAATCCTCGATTTGGGGAATAACCAGTCTTAAACACTAAGTGTTGCTTATCTTGCAGATACATAACTTGCTGATTTTAATTGCTGCCTCCACATTTTTTTGGCCTCTTTTTGGGTGTTTTAGGGTGAGCATCCCAAACCAGGAGGTATTTGTATCACCTCCTGCAAAATCCCACATTCCTGGGACAGCCCATGCTGTGTGATGCTCCCAAAGCTGGTTTACCTTTGTGGAATGAGAAGCTGAAATTAATTTTGCTTGCTTTTTTTATTCAAGTGGGATTTGAAATTAAAGATGTGCATTTAAACATGACAGTTTTGAAAGCAGAACCCCCCCAAAATTGCCAGTGATGTGCACAGAACTGATAATAAAGCTCAGCTGAGAAGGAATTTTACCATTCTCTGCCAAGAGAGCAATGCAGTAAAATTTAAGTGTAAGAAATACGTGTTTTATGTACAGGGAGGGAGAGAGTTGTGGATGTGTGCACATGTATTTTATTGTATTTCTACTTTTTGATGTCTCATCCCTTCCTCCTCCACCAGAAATGCCCAATAGGTCATGGTGAAACATTTCTTGCCTTTGTCAGTGAACATTGTTGAAATACTTGGATCCCACTTGAGAATAAAGGTTCTTCTGCTGTGGTGAAAGCACACCAGTGTAAATGGCATTTTGATTTGTGTGGAAGTAACTGTGCTCAGGTGTCCTTGGAAGGAGGAATGTGATCTCTGGTTTTCAACCAGCCACAAAACATCAACTTCAAGTGAAATAAGCCACAGCTAAATGTGGATTGAAACTAAAAAGCATTTTTACAGTGAAGGCTAAGTCTGGTCTTGTTGATCCTCGTCTGGTATCCTCACAGTGAAGTTGGTTGAAAAATCAGAAAAATGGGCTCATGTTGCACAGTTGCTGTGTAAACTCAGTTTAAAAATGCAGAATGAGCAGGTTTGAGGTGTAATCCAGCAGTGGTGAGGAAGAGGAATCCCAGAGAAGGAGGGAAGGACCTGTTCTGTGTGTTGAGAAGGGATGAGAATGTTTGTGTTTGTGTATCCCATTAATACTGCTGGAACTCTCAGGCTCCAGGCTGTGTGTGAGAGAACCCAGCCCAGACATGCCCACTGCAAGAAATGGTCCCAGTTTAACTAATGCTAATTAAGGCCATGATCTCCTGCAGTAATGAGAATTTCTTTAGCAAACAGTTTGCAGAATCAGCCTATGGTTTTACAGCAGGGAGAACGCTGACAGGTCTCTCTTCTCCATGTCAGTGACTTCTGGGAAAGCAACTGCTGGTACAGGCTGGGAATATGCAATTTTCACTCCCTCACATTGGATTAAAGGCAGTGTTTTATGTGCTTTAATCACTACTCAGTCACACTTCTGCAACAGAGAAGGCAGTCTCTTTCTGGCTGGTTTTTAGGTTGTGAAATGTATTTTCATGCACTGTTTCCTTTTTTGTTTGCTTTCTGAAGAACTCCTGTCAGGTTCCTGTTTATTGCTTTCCTGGCAAAATGCTGCTCTCAATCAGAAGAATATTGTGTAAGAAATGAGAGGGGATATCTGGTGTCAGTTTTCCACAGGGATTTGAGTCTGTTCTCCACATTTACCTCCCTGAGCCAACGTGGGATGCACACAGTGGTGAAGGAACACAGTGAAAGTCCACCTGAGCAGCAGGAAATGGAGGCACAAGCTCCTGGCTGCTCCTTCTGCTCCTGTTTGTGCCATCCTGGACTCAGCTGCTGCTCCTGGCTCTGGGTTGATTCACTGCTGCAAAAGTCAGGATTTGTAAGAGTATTTCTCTCTTGTGCTGAGGTCTTCCACAAACTGGTCTCACACTGATTTGCTTTTTAGGATCAGCCCCATTAAAAACCTTTATTTTGTCATTTTTAAATATCCGAGGTAAAACTGGCGTGGGGAAGAATAAAAGTGTGGGTTTAGGGTTTTTGTCTTGTTTCACCTGCTGTGTGAAAGCAGAGGGACACTGAATTACACATTTCAGCTCATGACAGTGAGGGATATGGGGAGATATCCTGACAGGATTTCCTGAGTACCTGTAATATGGCCTGTCTCTTTCTGAAATTATCCTACTGGAGGCAGGAAATATCAGCTCTATTAGTGAAACAGCTCTCCAGCTATTAGTTTTTAGAGCTTTAAATAGTCTTATCTCAATGGATGTGTTTGCCCTGTGGCTCATCTATCACCCTAAAATGTTTTATCAGCACCTGAAAAAAATCTCAATGAGAAGAATAGCCTCAGATGTTTCCCATTCAAGGGGCTTTCAGACACAGAATGTTTTTTTTTTTTAAGAAAAAGTCTTTTAAGATCTGATATTATTTGCTGGCTTTTTCATAGCTCCCATAGCACCACTTCTATAAATACTCCTCACCAGCAAAGAAAGGAAATCACAATAGATTAAAGAAAATCAGGTTAACAGGCAGCAATCTCTGCCCATTCAGCCTCAGACATTTGTGAAAATAAAGGATTAGGAAGAATTACTGCCAGGTACTAGCTGCAAAAAAACCCTTTTGTGGCATCTTTGTCTTCTCTAACAGTTATTAGAGGTGTAAGGACAGCTCTGAGTGTCAGAAGTGAGCTGTATTTGAAATGAGCAGAAGTTACAACGCTGTGAGAGGTGTATTCTTTGTAAATTTTGTACTATTTATTTGACATGCACAGATTATATGTCTTTTTTTTTTTTTTTCTTTAAAGTTTTCTTTATAGTTTGCAGATGAGTTTGTGTTGTTTTGAGGTCTCATGGAGAGGAGATGGAGACAAGGGATGGGGTATGGTGGGGTTTTCTTTGTTTCTCTTACCCTCTTCACAGGACTTCAGAGTAGGTGAACCTATGCCAGGTTTGGCCTCAGTCACAATGAGACATTATTTTTAGTGGATCAAAAGCCAGAAGAGGAGAATTAAGTTCAACAAGGTGAGTTTTTTATGTCCAGGTCCATCCAGAGACCAGCCTCACACCAGAAAACACCAGTGTTAGGAACAAAAATGGGGATGCAGTGGGGTTGGTTGTAAAATCTGGAAGTGTTCCTTAGTTGTAAATTGTACCATATATTTGCCACTTTCTGTTCTTCACAATTAAAATTGATGGGAAACCTCCTCTTACCTTTGTATGAGTTTTTCCACAGAAGGAAATGGATTCTGAGTTCTGAAGCAGGGACTAAAACTGTTTTCTCAGAGGAGAAAAAGAAACTTTATGGAAAGATTTTGTTAACAGGAAACTGCCATTTAAAGAACCATCCTGTTTGGTGACACTGGAGGATTTCTTTACAGGGCTCCCAGAGCAGGGCTTTGATCTCTGCAGAGGATGTGTTGAACTCTCAGGCTCCGTGGTCATGGTGGGCATTTGATTTCCAAGTGATGAACACTCAGTCAGCAACGTGGAGAGTTGGTCTGGGGCTTCAGAAAGGCACAGCTGCTGCAGTCACTGCTGGAGAAGGAGCAGCAAAGGAAAAGAGGACAACAAAGAGGCAACATTCCCACTGATCCATGGACCTGGGGAAGCAGGGAATGACCTGTGCTTGCTGTCACAAATTTCATGTGTTAGACCTACCTCTAATTAAACCAGGTTGTAAATCATGTGTAAAACCTGACTGTGCTTTTTGGTTCTCTCTGGAAAGTGTGTTGAGCTGTAGGAAATTCTGTCTCTGGGGTCCCTGCTGCTGTTTTTACCTCACTTCTGGTGATTCACCCATTCCTTCTGCACGTCCACCACTGAGATGTGTGTGGTGAGGGGCAGCAAAACAAGGACAAGGAGCAGAGAGAAGAGTGGGAATTCCAGGTGCTGGGATCACTGTCATGGTGGGCAGTTAAATCTAGGGGGTGCTCTGTGTTTATAATCTTGGTTTATCTTTTACTGCTGTTAAAATACTGGATGTGTGCTGTATTTCCCGGCCAGCAAAGGTCCTGTGGATGGAGAGGTCTTTTCTGTAAGTGTTTGGGGTTTTTTTCTGGTCATGGACAAATGATTAACAGCTGAATCAATTGTGCCAGAGGTTGAGCAAGCTGTATCACACAGGCACATCTTGGGCTCAGGCTGGGGCAAAGTCATTTGGAAGAAAAAAAAATCAGGCAAAAAAGGCAAACAGAAAGCTTTACACAGCCTGAATCATCTCCCCTAACAGTCTGACCTCCATGTCTAGATGCAGTTGATCACTGTGCTCAGTAACCCTGGGTTAAAAAAGGGCTGCCTGTAATACAGTCTTTTATTTGGAGCAGATTTGGTTAATGTGCCTCTCTCTGTTAAATTGTTATCATCAGCCTGCCAAACCAAAAAGGTGTCTTAGCCAGTTGCTGATTTTGCAGGGATGTGGCTGCCCAGGCAGAATAATGCCATTTTTAAGGTAACTGTGACACTTCAAGGTGGCCAGGTAATGGCACTGAGGTTGTTGGGCTTGTTTGGTATTGGCAAATATGAATAATTTCATGTATAGCACCCATCATTCCCATAATGAGCAAATTAAAATATATTTCCACTTTGTGTCATCAGAGCACTCAGAGATGTATCCCAGGGTGAGAGATTGTGCTGCTGAAAGCCAGAGTTGCACGGTCAGGCTCTGTCTTCTCAAAGACCTTGTCCAGCAAGGGGAAGGGTGGGAAAACACAATTATATTCCTCATTTTGTGCAGGGAAACACACATTCAGGGAACTTACCTCCCTCTGAGATGCTCACTGTGGGTTAAAGACTAATTAGGAAAATGAAGGGAAAGACTCTTGTGTCTCAGGAGTCAAAAAGCTGTACCTGGAGGGAGAAACAGCAGGACGTGAAGGCTCAACAGGCAGCCAAAGAAAAACTCCTCAAGGTTCTGACCTGCCTTTGAAAGCCCAACTGAACAGATGGGAACCAGCCCGTGGTAAGTTCTCAGCCTGGTCAGGACCATTTAGGAGAGAGAAGGACTCGATGTAGTAGCAAGAAAACACCAAGAGGTTACGTTTGATGACAGGTCCTGCCTTCAGGAGCTCAAGACTTTGTGGAGCAGAGAATCTGTGGAATGGCCCAGGCAGGGCCAGGGCTCTTGTCCTCCCCAGCAGCAGGAGAGACAGGGAGGGGCACTCTCAGGGAGAAGGCTTTCCCTGGAGCATGAGAGTAAGTGCTTGTGCCTCGTGTCTGACCTTCCTCTGGAAGACAGACATGAAAAGCAGCAATAAATAAATGATTCTGCTCTCTGTTCCTAGAAAGCCGACTGGAGTTTACTTATCACTTCCTCCATGCCAACACTCAAATATGTTTCATTTGTTGAAATATTCATTTTCCCCATCCCTTGAAAGCAGCTCTACAAATGAAAGTGCAAATTGCTCCTAGGCAGAGCTTTGCTTCCTCCCCGCTGGCCTCGGGAAAGCGTTTACCTTGTGAGCCTGCCAGGTGCTGGGTCATGTGCTGTTTGCAGGGTGGGAAAGCAGCTCCTGCCAGCTGCTGGGTCTTGTGCTGTTTGCAGGGTGGGAAAACAGCTGGGCACTTTGTCTTTGTGTGCCTGAGCCTGCTGAAAGCCCCACGAGCAGACGGGCAGAGCGGGACCACCGGCGGTCCCTGGGCACGATGAGCGCTCCACGCCCCGTCAGAGTGATGCTGCTGCTGCTGCTCTGGGCTGTGCTGGGCCCCCACACTGCTCGTGGCCTTGGGTGAGTGAGTGCTCCTGAAGCCCCATGGCACGAGGAACCATCAGGGTCAGCACAGGCTTTGCGTTGTGGGGCAGTAATTGCTGTCGTGAGTGATTTCCGCGTCCCTAATGATCCTCGCGGAGTTAGCGCAGGGCAGCGTTCCTGCCTTCAGAGGGGTGATCCTGGTGATAAATTGGAGCTGACAAATTGCCACACTCGTGTTGTAACGTGGGATTGTCTGAACATGCAGCCTCCTCCCGTGCTGGCTGCCCCACAGAGTGCTGGGCACACGGGGGGTTGTTTCCTTCGAGTGCAGCAGTGGTGAGAATGTGGCTGGGAGCTGTTTCTTTCTCTGCTGGTGTAATGGATTTCGCTGTTTCAGAGAACTACATCTTGTAATCTTTCCAATCTAACTATATTTTTGTACTGTTCTCTGAACTTTGAGCTTTGATTTCATGCCTCAGCAAGCTGATGAGGTTTTGTAATTCCTTTATTCCATGTGATTTTTAATATGCTATAATGGGAACCCCATGCCAGGCACTAAATCATACTTAAAGCTTCAGCTGATGCTGTTCCTTGTCTGGGTGGAAGAATTGGAAACACTGCTGTGGTAGTTTCCTTGTCAAACTGGGTATGAAAAGAAAGCAATTGTCAACATTTTACTAAAGCTGCCCACTTGAAGGAGGGGCAACAAGGGAGCATTTGTCTGGGATGAGGATTTAATCAGAAATCCTGAATCCACCAAAAGAGGAGGCAGCATTTTAACTGTGGCATTGTGGAAACCTTGGAGACAGCAGTCACATGAGGGGGTGAGATACTGGCTGGGGTGAAGAGTAAAGGCTCACACTTGGGGTTCAGTTTTGTTATTGGGTTGAAAGGGATTAATGGTTTAATGAGTTGTGAACTGAGAGTAGAATCTAAGACCAGTGGCTTTGGCCAGCTTGGGAGAAAATGGGCTTCTGGGCAAAGAGAGACACTTAAGCCTGGTTTTCAGAAATGCTGAGTGCATGCCAGGCCTTGCCATGGCACCCGTGTTTGTCACGGAGGTATCCAACCCTGGGGCCGTGGGGCGAGGGCAGCAGCTGCTGGTGAAAGTTTTACTGCTTGCACAGCTTGAGGTGAAGCCCAGACTGGTGGGCCATGGGTTGAGTTTCCCGTGGTGGCTCTGGAGGGTGGATCAGGTTTCTTAGAGAGTCGGTGCCATCAGGATGAGGGCTGAAACCCAGAGGTTGCGCGCAGGGCGTGGTGAGTGCTGGTTCTCCTTGGTGTGTAGTTTCACACAGGGATGGGCTGAGGTGGCCGGTCCTCCCAGCTCACAGTGTCACACCCTGAGGCTCTCCTGTTATTGGACACAGTGGTCAGGAGTCCCTGAGCCCCGGGGACAGCGGTGACAGCGTGGCCAGGGACCGGCGCGCCCGCTCCGCCAGCGTCCCCCCACAGCCCCGCGACTGCGTCCTCTCCGCCTGGTCCTCCTGGAGCAACTGTGATCCCTGCCAGAAGAAAAGGGTGAGTGTCCGTGGTCTAGGGGCCACCTGGAAACCAGGAGGTGGCACCTCCTTGGAGCCTTGTCCTTTTTGTCTGTGGGGTTGGCAAACTGAGGGGGGCTGCTGGGGAAACCCCTGTGCAGGTGAGACTGGGGGGTTTTGCTTCCAGGTGGGTTTTAGCTCTTCAGGGCACCACCCCCAGTAATTCAGTGCTTTCCAGGGTGCCTCCCTGCCTTGAGAAGGTGTAAGCCCAGGCTTTGCAGGGACTTTCCAACACAGTCCTGTTCTTCCAGCATCAGTGCAAGGCACCTTTCCCACTAATGGTCCCCTGTGGGACCTGGAGACGTGCGGTGCCTCTCAGGATTAAGATGCTTTTTCTTGTCTGCCAGCCAGCATTTTCCACCCGAGAAACCCCATCAAATGAAAGTAATGATCCCAAGAGCATGAAGAGCAAAATCCTCGTTGCTAGAGAGACTCCTGCTAACGAGTGGGAGAAGCTGTTCCCAGGCTTAAGCAGAAATAACCAGTGATGGGAGTTGGGGAGAGTGAAGCTTCGTATCAAAGAGTTAATCTCAGAAGCTGGGGAAAAAAGGAGGGCTAACATATTGGACAGAGTAATTGACTGCTTCACAGCAGTGTTGTGGGCGGAAAAAAATCCCTAATGATACAGAGGGGCAAGTAAATACACTGACAGAAAATAACAAGGGATGTCGTTACCAGCACTAATTGAAAGAGAGGAGATGGAACTGAATCCTTCCTTACTCCTGCAAAGTCCCACACTGCACTGTCAGGCTCATTTAAACAAACTGTCAAAGAAAAGCAAACTTTCCTTCATCCCTCCCGATCCCCAGCCCTTCCTCAATGAAATTAAAACTGTCGCAGATCAGAAACCTTTGAAACGAGGCAAATTACCAGCATCACACTTCTGTGCTGACACTTTTCTCTTTTAATATGACAGCGTGCTTAGCTCAGATCTCTGCGACACAAAGTTTGTTTTTCAACCAGAGGAGTGTAAAATTCCCCATTTCTGTGCACTTGAGTCAATATTTTCTATTTCATCACAGTACAGGTTTGCCCGGCTGGAACAGCCCTCTCAGTTCGGTGGAGATCCCTGTGATTACTCTGACAGAGAAGCTGAAGCCTGTGTCCCAAACAGCCCTTGCAGGAGCAGAGTGCCATGTGATGGGTTTGTGTGTGCAGTTACAGGTAAGGATTTGGGGAGTGGTGCTGCTCAGATAATCAGGTGCCACCTCTGGTGCCACCCTGCTGAACTTGGTGCTTCTGCAGGAGTTCTGGGCCAGGGCGGTGCCAGAGCTGACCTGGCTCCTTCCATGCTTGTGCTGTGTTTGTGTCAGTGACTTGGAGTGAGCCTATTACAACACCTGTGCACCCTTAAAACCTCCAAACTGGAAATTATAACCTGGTTATATCAGCAAAATCTGTAGCACAAGTGACAGCAACAGGAGCTCAGCACCTGGGATGGGGCAGAGGAAAAGCCTCTGCTCTCCATCTTCCAGTGTTTTGGTGAGAATGAACACTTGGTAATTGTGAACATGGGAAAAAGAAAAGAAAATAATACTATATACTGCTGAAACAGCATGCTTGTTCTCTCCAAATGAAAAAAAAATACCAAAAACATTCTGTATTTTTTTATACTTTTAATTACTGGGGGGTTTTTTTCCTAAGCAGAGCAAGGAATTTTAAAATTATGATGATTTTGAGTGAAACTGAGCAGACAGACTTTGGGGATCCATGCAGATAGAGGAGAATTTATTTTCCAGCTAGATTTGAACTGTCCATTCCAGGAGTTTCCAGTTTTGCTCTTGGACTCCAGCCCTGGACTGTTCTGTGAGTGACTTTCCCTTCCATCCCAGGGAGATGCATTGCACGGAGGCTGCTCTGCAATGGGGATGACGACTGTGGGGACCAGTCAGATGAAAAAAACTGCAAAAAAGTGTTCAGGAAGTGTGACCAGAAGATGGAAGAGTACTGGGGAATAGAGAACCTGGCAAGAGGGTAAGTCAGTGACTTTGGTGAGGTGCTTTCTTACTTAAGGCTGAGAAGGATCTCACGTGGCTTCAAACACTGAGCAGAGAAAAGCTGGAGCAGGTGCTGTATCCAGGAGTGAGATCCAGGAACCTGATCCAGAGCCTGGGGGACACTGACCTGAGGGATGGAGCAGCTCTGCTGTGAGGAAAGGCTGGGACAATTGGGATTGTTCAGCCTGGAGGAGAGAAGGCTCTGGGCTGACTTAATTTCAGCCTTTCAGTACCTGAAGGCGTTAACAAGTAAAATGGGGAGAGATGATTTACAAGGGCCTGGAGTGACAGGACACAGGGAATGGCTTCCCACTGCCAGAGGGCACTGTTGGATGGGATATTGGGAATTAATTCTCCCCTGTGAGGGTGGGGAGGCCCTGGCACAGGGATCCCCTGCATCCCTGCCAGTGTCCAAGGCCAGGCTGGATGGGCTTGGAGCAACCTGGGGTAGTGGGAGGTGTCCCTGCCCAGGGCAGGGGTGGGACTAAAGGGCCTTTAAAGGGCCCTTCCAAGCCAAATCATTCCAAGATTCTTTGGGTTTGAATCCTTACACCCTGTGTTGGTTTGGTAGGGATGGTGAAAGGTGTTCACATTTCTTTGATTTCTTCCATGACATTGAGAGATGGTGGGATTTTTGTGCTTTGTGTGAGTGTGACAGAGTAAACCTGCATATTAGCAGCTCTGTGGGGATTCAAATCTAAGTCTGAATTGATTCAGCTTTTACAGGCTAAGATTGTGACAACTTTCTATAAGATCACACTGTGTGAAAAGAGGGTTTTTTCTTGTTCTGCAGGGAAAAAATTGCTTTTTACATTAAAAAAAAGAAAAAGGAAAATCATATTGAAAGGAAAAAAAATATAATTTTCTCGTTATTCTCTGGAGATATGGCTGCTGCACATGTCAATGCTAATGCTTTGTACTTCTGAGTTTAATCAGAATTAAAAATAATGTTGGACAATTATAGGAACATGCTTCTCATCTCTTTGAAGCTACAATTGCTCAGTAATTTGCTTTTAGTGGACTTCCCTTTTTTTCCCCAGATTGTTCTGAAATTAGAGTTAATTTTTTTACAGCTTCAGAGTCATCATCATGCAATCCTCTCTCCCCAGCAGCCTGGTAGAGTGGGGGTTTGGCTGCTCCAGTTTGTTCTGCTCTTCTGGAGAGTTCCAGTGAAGGCCCCAAAGCTGCCAGTGCTGGTGGCAGTAACACTGGTGTCATTCACAGCTGCATGGGGAAAATTGTCCTTTATGTTCATCAAAATTCAACTCTTTGGTTTGCTTTCTCATTAGTCAGGTTCTTCTGCAGCACCTGGGTTGGTTGGACAATGACAGAGGCCAAACTTTCTTTTGGGGTTTCGAAATAAAGAAGTGTGAAACAAAGAGCCAAACAAAACCATATTTTGCCTTTCTCTTGGCTCTGAATCAATGGTACCATAAAATCCTGCTGTTCTGCTTCACCTACAGGTTGAATATCTTCACAAACAGCTTGGAAGGGTTGGTCCTTGACCACAGGTACTATGCTGGGGGATGTTCTCCCCATTACATCACGGACACGAGGTTCAGGAAGCCGTACAACGTGGAAAGCTACACACCAGAGGTACATGTCAGCAAGTAAACTTACAAATGCACATATTCCAGTGGGTTTAGTGCCCAAAGCTGCACTGATGGATTGTTTTATAAAAGAAAAAATCACAAAATTCTGGACACCCAGTAAGATCAGGCTGAATTTTACCCTATTCTAGAACATCCTCATACCCCACACGCTCCACAGTGTTGGACACACCACGTGCTTTGTGTGAAAACTTGTTCCTGTCATGCATCAAATATTATATATTTGACCTTAATGCTTCTGATGACATGATGTTCTTGAGTGCTGCCCACTAGGAAGCCTTTTCCTTTCAGAATTTGTACTTTAATTGATGCCTGTGTTTAAGATTTCACCTTCTTTGCATAAGATTGACATATTTAGTGAAAGCCTGAGGACTTTGCAGTATGGAGGAGATAGGAGCTTTCCTGCTGCTGTAAATCAAGTATTCTTGAAGTACCTGTGTTAATAATAATAGTGCTTTGCAATTATACAAGGCTTTTCATCTTCAAAGTGCAAGCATTAATTCACAAGTATATTTGTGTCTGCATTCCTTCCCCATGCTTCAGGTGTACAATCACTGTGCAGGAAATGAGATGTGTTGTTTTTCCTTTCTGTTTAGACCAAAGGCAAATATGAATTTACAATGACTGAATATGACTCCTACTCAAATTTTGAAAGCAGTGTCCTGAAGGCAAAATCTTCTCAGTCAAGCTTCAGCATCGGTATAAAAATACCAAAAGTGTTTGAACTTGGTTACAGTTCAAATGACAACAGGTTCAAGAAGTTCATGCAGAGGATGACAAGATTTTCTTCAAGTGTAAGCACTGCTCCACCTAATTCCCTGCTAAGAGTGTGTGTGTTGGTTTGATGCTCCTCATCAGGTCAGCAGCCAGGCCTGGCGTAAATCAAATCCTTGCCCCAACTGGATTCTGCCATTTGCTCAAGTCTTGAGTGCCCCCACAATGCCTCCCTTTGTGCTTGCAGCATCCAGGAGCTTTCCCACCCAGCTCTCAGCCAGGGTCTGGGCTGCCTGACCTCTGAAATCAGCCCCAGCTGATTGAGAGGACCCTCAGTGATCCTTGTGGGTCCCTTCAGCTGTGGATATTCTGATTCTGAGTGTGGTCTGTCCAGTGCCCTGCTGGGCAGCCACCTCTGAATGTTTGCAGTGAAATCATCTAAAAATTGAAACTGAGAAGCCTGTTCCACTTGAACCTAGAGCTCCTAGGACTGCCATCATTTGTTTTCCTTTTTTTCATCTGTTATTGCCATAGACAAAGGGAGCTCATTTCCCTGGTTTAGGATATCACCAACCTGTGTCTCCTTTCAGTATAAAGTGTACTCAGGAATGGCAGAGTATTCCTTGAATTTGCTTCCTACAAAGTGGCATTTCCCACAAGGAGACCAGAGGTCGATGAGAAGCATTTGCAATAGATATTCATAAAGAAACCCAACATTAGGTCATGATTTTATTATTTAGGCTGCAGAGCTCTATTCTGAACACTCCCTGATGTGCTCATCCTGCTGGCCCAGACAGCTGAACTCTAAATCCTTTAAACACAATGAAAGACATCTTCTGTTCCAGCTTTTTATGCCAGAAAGTGGAGAGAAATTTATCCATGTTTACATCTCTAAACAGAGACATATATAAGTGTGTGTGTGTGTGTGTGTGTGTTTTTGTGTGTGTGTTTGTGTGTGTGTTTTCTTCTTTCAGTTGTGATAAGGGCATATTCTGGAAAATGCAAATATGAATCTGGCTCAGCCAGAGAATGACCATTTCCCATACAAATCATGATTTCAGGTGTCAGAACTTTTCAGGAGAGAGCTTGTGAGAGATGAAGTTTATTAGGGGCAGAGCAGTCCCGTGGGATGCTGAGGTGTCCTGGGGTGCCAGAGCAGAACTGGACCTGCCTTTTCCTGTGTCCCAGTCATGGCCTGACCCTCAGGAACTTTCCTACTGAGAGTTTTGCTTTTGCAAAGTTAGTTAGAAGATTCCCAGTTAGAAGATTCCCAGTTAGAAGATTCCCAGTTAGAAGACTTCCAGTTAGAAGATTTCCAGTTGGAAGATTTCCAGCTGGGAGATTTCCAGTTGCAAGCTGTGGCATTAATAAACCCCAAGCAGCTCTGACTGCTCAAGCTCCAGTAACCCCACGTTTTCAGCAGGTGACCCCCCTCACTCCTGGCTTCTCCTGTGCTCCTGCCTTCCCTGCAGTCCAGCAAGTTCCTCCACGCCCGCTCTGAGCTGGCTGTCGGTGTTTACAAGCTGAAGCCCCGAGCCCTGATGCTGCACCACGAGTTCCTGCAGAGGCTCCAGCAGCTCCCCAGGGAATACATCTATGGGGAATACCGGGAGCTCTACAGGGACTTTGGGACACACTTCATCCAGGAGGCCACTGTTGGAGGCATCTATGAATACACCCTGGTGGTGAACGGCGACGAGCTCCGCAAGGCGGGTGCGTGATCCGGGGCTTGGGGAGGAGCTGTGGGAGCAGATTTTGGGTGGGAAAACCCCTCTGCAGGCACACAGGGGTGGCTCAGGTCCGAGGTCAGGAGAGGGAGGTGGTGGGGGAACAGCATCTCAAAGAAATCCTGCAGAAGTGCTGGAGCAGAGGTGCTCCGTGGCTGGGAATAAAGAGGTTTTCAGAGCATGCTCAGCATCGTGGGCTGGATTTAGTTCACAAGGAAAGGCCCCGTGGCAAGTACTTGAGACAACACATTTTAGAGGCTGACAAGATGTTGAGATGAATGAGAATCGTGGATCTTAACGCTTTTGTTAGCTTTGAAAACCTTCACCCAAGTTCTTTTTCCACTGCCTTTCAAATGGCAGTTCTGAAACACCTTTAGCCTCGAGAGCTTTCCCAGCATGTAGGAAATAGTAAATAATTTGCTGGGTGACTCCTGTGCCTGACATTGCTCCTGCTCTTTGGCTCTGGCTCCCTTTGTTGTGAGAAATGATGATTGTTGTGTAGGACAGAGCGAGCAGTGTGACATTAATCAATAGCTGCACTCTCAATTATTTATTCATTGGCAGGAGAGTGAGGAGCTGCCTCTGCTGTCTGTTTGCAGAGGCATTTACTGGGCTCTGCTCTGTCTGATACTCAGCCTGTTTGCTCTTCTGCTCTGTAGGAAGTTCCTTACCCTGGTGTCAGAGACAGGGACAGAATTTAGGTTCAGATTTCAGGTATTCAAATTCTAACACAGTTTCTCGATTTCTCAGCCATTGCTGTGAGCTCATCACAAGCCACATTTGTTTGAACTAAAGTGAGTTATTGTTTGCATCAAATGCTCAGTGTCTGCTGACCCAGATCAGGATCCTGCAGCAATAACAACATTTTCACCCAAGTGCTGAACTGGGCTGTAAGTTCTCAGCAGGGTTTTGTAGGTCCAGCCTGAGAATTCAGGTTTTTCCCTTCAAGTCCCTCATTATTTTTGTACTTTCTGTGCTGGAACTGAGGTGTCACCCACTGTGTCACTTGGTTGGAACTTGCTCTGCTCTCACACAGAATCCAATCTGCCACATCTTAGAACCAGGGAATCCTTTAGGTTGAAAAAACTCTCTAAGATCAGGGAGTCCAACTGTTAACCCAGCACTGCCAAGGCCACCACTAAACCATGTCCCCAAGTGCCACTTCCACGTGTCCTATAAATCCCTCTGGGGATGGGGACTCCACCCTTGCCCTGAGAAACTTCTTCCTGGGCTTGATAACCCTTTTGGTGAAGAAATGTTTCCTGATAACCCAATGTAAATTTCCATGAAGCAGTTAAGGCTCTTCTGGCAGCAGAGAATTGGAGATGTGAGCTGGTAAAAGGAAGAAAAGCTATTTCCTCTATTCCTCATAAAAAGCCTGGATCCTGGGGATGGGGAGGGCTGCTGGGTTGTCTGTGGTTAGACATCCACTGTTTTCCTACCCACTGCAGCTCTGCTTAACCCAGCACAGCTGGGTGAGTGACTAAAATCCTCCTCTTCCAGCATTCACCTTACATTTCCACTTGGCTTCAGAGTTCTGTAAAACAGAGAGATTTCCTTTCATATAGTTCTGTTAAATATCAAAAAACCCCACCCAAAATAACCTTAATATTTTCTTTTTTTTTTTTCCCCAAAGCAAAACCACATACAACCTCCCATTTTCAGTGTGCATGGACATAAAACATGAAACAGTTGTACTGAAACCCTGCCATTTTTGGTTGTGTGTTTAAGGTTATTCTCTGAGTGATGTCCAGAAATGTGCACAGAAGGGCTATAACGTTGCTGTGAATTTTGGTAAGGTCTCTGTGGGGCTTGGAGTGGATTCATCTGGCTGTGAAGCCCTTTTAAAAGAGATTGGAGGTAAGCACAAAACACTATTTCATTCCTTCATCATAGTGAAAGGAAGATTTGGTGATCTTGCCTGCCTGAAGTATTTCCCCACTCCCTCACAGCCACTTTGAGTCTGCTGGCTTACCCCAGCCAGGCTTAACAGAAGGGGAGATGGCTGGGTTTTCCAGGATTTCCTGTGCAGAGAGTAAATATCTGCCCAGCATCCCAAGGAAAAGCAGGGACAGATCAACCATTTCCCACCTGACCAGCTCTGTGTTAAATATCAACACCCACCTCCCAGCAGGGCAGCCCAGCACACCTCTTTTTGCATCCTGGTGGGGAAATCAGGGAGGTGATGGGGTTGTTGGAGCCTCTGGGGGCACAGGGAGCTGGGGATGTGCATGGGAGGAAGGTGCACCTGGAATGCATGGAGGAGAACACGGAATATTCCTGGTGGTGAGAGCATCGAGCTGTGGGAGGACCCGGCAGCTTAAAGCCCCAGGGAGGAAATTCAGGGGAGAGAAGCAGAGTGCAGGATGAGGGATTCCTGCAAGGGGCAGGAGGGACACAGGACACACTCTGTAGGAAACCAGGTGAGAAACACTTGTGGCCTTTTCCCTTTGGCCCGTGCCTGGGGTGGGTCCTGCGTGGAGCATTTCTGCTGTTGGCTGATAACTGCAGCCTGCAGAGAGCCAGCCTGGGCAGGGCTGGGCACTTCCCTGAGTGTGTTTCTGCAGACAGCAGTGCCAGAGACCCAGCCTGGGCAGGGCTGGGCACTTCCCTGAGTGTGTGTTTGGAGACAGCATCACCAGAGACCCAGCCTGGGCAGAGCTAGGTGCTTCCCTGGGTGTGTTTCTGCAGACAGTAACTCAGAGACCCAGCCTGGGCAGGGCTGGGCACTTCCCTGAGTGTGTTTCTGCAGACAGCAGTGCCAGAGACCCAGCCTGGGCAGGGCTGGGCACTTCCCTGAGTGTGTGTTTGGAGACAGTAACTCAGAGACCCAGCCTGGGCAGGGCTGGGCACTCCCCTGGGTGTGTTTCTGCAGACAGCACCACCAGAGACCCTTGCTGGGCCCTCCCCTGAGTGTTTTTGCAGAGAGCAGCAGCAGGAAGCGGTTTGTGGAGGATTTCCTGGCGCTGGTCCGCGGCGGAGCGAGCGAGCAAATCGCCACCCTGGCCCAGAGGGAGCTGCCCACGGCCCAGCTCCTGCAGCAGTGGGGAGATGCTGTGCACTACAACCCTGAGATCATAAAGCTCAAGGTACTGCACCCTCCACTTCCCCCAGCCCCAGCTGAGAGGCAGCTGGGGAGCTGTGTGTTTGATAAACAGGATTTGGAGAGGGAAAAGCAGGGGAATAACTGACCTTACTGTGCAGCTCAGCTCTGAGCCAGTGTCCAGAAAAGTGAAGGTGAGATGCTTTAAAGGGCCCCTGGTTGGAAATACACAAAGTGAACAGCTTTAACCCTCCAGCTTGGCTGTGCAGATGTTACTTCTTGCTGCCTCCCAGGCAGATCAGACAATCCACCTCCTGTTTTGCCATGTATAACTTACCAAAATTGTATCTAGCAGCATATATTTTATAAATACTTATTTTCCTGGATGTTTATCAACCTCTGTGAGCACCAGTGACAATTCTTTCTGGTTCAGAAGGGCAAGGGGTTCATTTTGCATGCCTGGATGTTTGTACAGCTTAGCTGAACCTTAAAAACAGGAGTGAGGCTTTGAAGAGTCAAGGATTTTTGGTCCTGGAGAGTTTTAAAGATGCAGAAAGCAGGCAGAAGTGTGAAGCAATTCTGCCTCTTCATCTTAAATGCCAGAATGAATTAACAAAGGGGCAAGAGAACATTCTTTTAAACAGGAGTTTGGACTGGTAGAGGTGGAAGTTGATTTATAGTTGTTTTTCACTGTAAAATTCAATTTTAGGCAAAAATCTTTACCTTTTTTTTCCTGAAGAAAGAGTGAATTCTAAAAACATGAAGCAAGCAAAAATCAGTAATTTGGAATTACAGCCAGTGCCCATCTGGCACTTGCTGCAGCCCCTGGTGTGCTGTGGATTGACCTTCCAGAAATGCACTGGGAGGTCTCAGGGCAGGAGACAAGAGAAATGCAACCCTCTGCACCAAATCCCACACACAGAAAAACCTCCCATGAGGAGCTGAGGTGTTCTTTGTCTTGTCTGGCACCAGTGACCAGGCTGCCCAGTGAAAAACCTCAGGCAGATGTAATTTGGATTTGTATCTTCATTTCCATACCAATATCCCTGTGGGGCTCGAAGATCAAAAGTACCAGTGGAGTGTGACTAAATGTCAGCCCAAGAATGCTTAGTTAGGGAAAACTAAAGCAAATCAGTTCATAAATCATCTGCTGGAAGGACTTGGCAGGTCACTCTTAGTGTATTTCCTCATTTGTATGATCTGAATTCAAAAAGCAAAGTATGGATCACAGATAATTGATGAAGAGTGGATGTACAGCAGCAGGAAATGAACATTTTGTGTGTGTGTGTGTTGGAACATTCTTTAGTTCCTGTAGTTGGGGCCTGTGATAGCAGGAGGGTGATCTTTCATTCTCACTGTGGTCTCTGCAGTGAGGATGGGAATTTGGGATGGATCCTCTGATGGTACCTGGAGTATCACCCCACTGGCAGTAGAGGGTGACTGGCACTGCTGACACCCCCCTTTAACCCTCCCTTGTTCTCAGGAGGAAAATAAATGAGTGAGCCAAAGTCTCCTCAGTCCCTGCACGTTGTGCACCCCCTTGTCCTCCCTCCCTAACCCCATTGCAGAAGGACATCAAACCCTCTCCCTTCTGGAAGGAAGTGGAAACCCTTTCCTGGGCTCCATAAGGATAGAAACCAGCCCTGAAATGCAGGAGTGAGGTGCTGATGTGAATCCCTGTGACTGGTGCCTCTGGCTGTGCTGGGAGGCTGTGGGAGGAGATCTCTGTGGGTGGTTTTTAGGGGGCATTTTTAAAACCAGAGTAAGAGAGCACTCAGAAAATGTAAGTTTGAGCAAATCTGATCTAAAAATGTGGAGGAGAAAGGATTTAATGAGAGTCCCGTGCAACTTCAGCCTGTTTCTTACCCAGCAGTTTGGCTGCTTTATTTTGTTACGCATTTCCAACTGCTCTGGTGTTGGAAAGCAAGGGGAGCATCCCTGGGGGTATTCCTGGCATCGGGGCCTTGTTGTTCACAGGGTTTTAGCAAATAATCATGGGAGACCCGGAGTTTGTAGCACACCCCCTTCATTTCCCTCCCCGGCTGTGCCACCACCGAGCCTTGGGATCATCACAGCGTTTGAGCTTGGGAATTGATGGGATGCTGACAGCATTTTGAGCAGTTTGTCCCCTCCCTTTCAGGCAGAGCCACTGTACGAGCTGGTGACTCCCTCTGACTTGGCTGAGGCGGGCAGAGTAAGAGAGAACCTGCGCCGGGCTCTGGAGCAGTTCCAGCAGGAGAGCAGCTCCTGTGGCTGCGCTCCGTGCCCTGGGAACGGCACCCCCTTCCTCAGAGGTACCCGGGACCGCTCTCCCTCCTGCCCTTTCACTGGAAGTGGCTGGGAATCTGTGGCAAGCGATCTGCTCTTTAGTGTCTCCTGTCATTTCTTTATCAGGTGGTTACTCTGTGTTTTTAAAGTTGCTTTGTTTGTAGAGTCCTGGTAAGTGGAGAGAGTAAAGCGAGGGATGTGTCTGTAATGGGAGTGGCCATTATCTGTGTCAGCTGTACAGAAGAATTTGTTACCTCTCAATTATGCATTTAAAGAAGAAAAAACCTCTTTGACATCTTTAAGTCTCCTCCTTTTGCTTTTAAGCTTGCTTCCATCCTCCTGGAGAAATGACTACTGTCTCAGCATTAATTAGTGTTTGTAAAAGGGTTTTGAAGATGAAAAGCACCATCTAAGTGCCAAGTACAGGGATCACCACCACCTCCCCCTGTTTCTGATAGAAGCTGTCCTCTCTTGCAAGCAGGCTGTGATTTAAAAAATGAAGGGGAAAAATAATCAAATTAAATGAAAACTGCTCTGCCTAAACAAGAGATATATGATGTGATGAGAGCTTCTAACAAAGGGACCATTTTGTCAAGTGCCTAATTCCAATCTGCATCTGCAAAAGTCCTGATGAGAATCGTTATCATCAAATTGTACCTAATGCAGAAATGATCACTTCAGGTACCAGCCAGCTGATTGTAGCACTTCAGGCATTTGTCTCATGGTGACCTTTGTTTAAATAACTTTGTAGGAGCTGAGTCCAGGTTAGTGTTTCATTTAGGATCTTCTCAGCAAAAGGTTTTAAATGACCATACATTTTCCTGAGTGGGAACTCTCCTCCATTTTCCTGACATGGGATGCACACCGCAGTCCTGGGCAGCCAGAGCAGGGATTTGGGGCTTTGCCACAAAGCCAAGTTAGGATATTCCTGTTCTGGTTGCTCATTCTTGGTGCTGCACTTTGTCCTTTACCTGCTTTACCAAGAGCTCTCTCATCCCTGCAATGCTGTGTCCAGCTCTGAAACCCCCAGAATTAAAGGGATGTGGAGCTGCTGGAGCGAGTCCAGAGGAGGCCACAGGGAAGGCAGGGATAGATGGGATATTGGGAATTAATTCCTGGCTGGGAGAGTGGGCAGGCCCTGGCACAGCTGCCCAGAGAAGCTGTGGCTGCCCCTGGATCCCCGGCAGTGTCCAAGGCTGGGTCAGATGGAGCTTGGAGCAACCTGGGATAGTAGGAGCTGTCTCTGCCATGGCAGGGGTGGGATGAGATGAGATGAGCTTTAGGGTCTCTCCCCACCCAAACCACTCCAGGATTCTGTGATCTCTTCTGGAGAGGAGCAGGAGGACTCTGTGGCCCCCTGGCTTGTGGAATTGCACCAGTGAGGCTGAGGCTGAGCTGCAGGGCAGGAACAAATGTCTGGGGAGGGCAGAGGGGTGTCAGGGCAGCCACAGCTCCCCTCTTTACTGTGTTGATCCCTTCAGCCCTGGGGAAGGACGGTGACACCCCACCAGTGTCCCCTGCTCAGAGAGGAGGGCGAGCTGGAGGGAGGTGGGTGCTGCAGGGGGCTGTGTCCCCAGTGCCTGATGCCCACCCCCTGTGCTTGCTTGCAGGCTCGGAGTGTGAGTGCCTGTGTCCCCTGGGCCGCAGCAGGAGGCCAGGTGAGAGGGACCCAGCGGCCAGACACGGCCCCAGCTGCGCTGGCAGAGTCAGGGCTGGCAGCTGCAGCGCGCCAGGGGTGCCAGCGCTGCCTGCCCCCTCTCTGCCCAGCCCAGGGCACCAGCTGGGCCCTGCAGAGGGGGCAGATGTATTTTCCCTGCCCTCTTCTGAATTTCTTTGTGCTCCTGATGAGGTGGGTTTGGTTTTGCACTTCAAAGCTGCGTGTTGGTGCCTTGCAATTGGATCAAAATACAAACTCCTGCCTAGTTCACAATCCCTGGGAAGCCTCAGGTCTCCTCCTTAGGAAACTGCTCTGTTTCCCAAGTTTTTCCCTTTGATAAAGCCAGCATGTTGCAAACTGTTCTCCCCTAGATATGCTACCATGCATTTTAATCTTAAAATCTTATTATGTTGTTTTGAAGCATTTATTAATGCTTCTTGGTCACTTTGTATCTCCTCTGTCTCCTGACTGATGTTCTTAACTCCTTCTGGTTTAGGATCATCTGTGAATTTAATCATTTTGTTTACTTCTTCCAGCTCATTAATTTAGATGCTAAATAATACCAGATCCCAGGCACCCAGAGCTCCAGCACCATCTCACAATTTGATGCACTGCATTTATCACTGGCTTTGTTTACAGCCTTACCCAGTACTCATTCTGCATGGCTGTGTCCAAACTGAGCCAGGCTGAAATGCATTTTAAGCCAAGATTTCACTGAACCAGGGGTCAATTTTGTGGGTATTTCCAAGGAAGTCCATGGAGCCTTGAATGGTGGAGTCACTGACACCTTACTTCAGTCTGATTTTCATACTCAAAGTCACATCCAACCCTCCCAAAGCTCACATCCATCCATTAGTCCACATTGTAGCTTCATTTCTCACTCCCATTTCCTCCTTTCCTGTGTTTCCTCTGTGATTCTCAGGATTCTGAATCTGTGTCACTCACATGCTCAGGGTCCAGAAGAATCAGTGTAATAGGAAAAGCAATGGAGGGAAAGCTGAACAGACAAGCTGTTGCTCACTGAAGTGCTGACACTGCCCCTACCCCCTCGAAATCTGGCTGACACAAGTTTAGTTGGTCTGTTTCTTGTCTAGCCTTGGACTAAGACAAAGACAGAAACATCCTTCAAGCAAATATAAAGCTAATTGCCTTTTTTTCCCCCTTTCATGTCTTCCTGTAGTTTGAGCAAACACCTGAAATGCTGAACAGAGAATTAACATCTCTAACCCAATCCCTCATTGTTAATGACTCCAGAATATTGCTGGTGATGTGGACAGGGGCAGAGCTGTTTGTATTCAAATACAATTCATGGGAGCTGACAGCCCTTCCCATGGAAGGAGCTGCTTGTTTCTGACAGTCCTTTCCAGCTTTGTTGCTTTTTTGTTTTCCAGATGCTGCTGTTAATGGGAACTGGGGGTGCTGGGCCAGCTGGTCCCCGTGTTCAGGAGGTCAGAGGACAAGAAGGAGGCAGTGCAACAACCCTGCCCCACAGAATGGGGGCTCCTCGTGCTCGGGGCCAGACTCTGAGACAGCTCCTTGCTAGAGGGAATCCACAGGAGCTCTCACAGAACTGGTGGGCACTTGGCAGACTGCTTGGGAAGACATCACCTCGCTGGCTTTCTGAGGTGGCCTCGCTCTGCCCATGGGTCTCACCCAAAGCAGGAACATTTCAGAAGACTCTGGGAGCTGGGAGGGTGTTAGGAGCCACACCTTTGGATGTGCAGTCATCCCATGGGATTGAATGTGCTTCCTGACCTTGATATTTTGGCTTTTCCCTGTCTCTGTTGCAGTGGGCTACGTGAGACAAGCGTTATCTCTGTGTGTATTTGGTAGCTGCATGATTTCAGATTGTTCTCTCTTGTTGTTGAAGGTTCCTTTGAGATAAGAAGAGACACTTTGATCCTGTGTGCAGCAGGATGTGCACTAATGCACAGCTTCTGTGATGGCAGCTGTGTCATGTGGAGCAAAATGCAGCACATTAAAGCCTAAATCTCAATGAGCACAACCGTGTCCAGCCTGACATTTAGAGCCTCTGTGCCTCTCTGCCCTGCTTCCCCAATTTATTGTATTGTTCCCACCCCCTGCCCTGGGCAGGGACACCTTCCACTAGCCCAGGGTGCTCCCAGCCCCTCCTGGCCTTGGGCACTTCAGGGATCCAGGGGCAGCCACAGCTTCTCTGGGACAAATGGAGCATTTTGGAAAAGCTGTCTGCACATCCCTGAGGCCTCCTGCCCTCAGGAGCTGTTTTTGCCCCAGACAAGCTCTGGTTCATGTCTGATCCCATGAAATCCAGTATTCCAGCTGCTGCTGGGCCCACCCAGGGTGGGACATCTGACTTGGAGAGAGTTCACTGTGGAAAGGGACAAACTGAATGGTTTGGCTGTTATTGCCATCCCTGGAGCTGTGTAGTCTGGGTCTAACAACAGAGGAACTTAAAACACCATGCACCATTCCATGAGCCTGGATCCTCCCAGGGACTTCTTCCTGCAGCTGTGTTGGTGCTAAATGATTTTTGCAAAGGCATTTCCTTGGGCCTGCTGCAAAATAAGCAGCAACAGCTTTGCTCCAAAAGGCAATTCCACCAGTGCCGAGTTGTTCAGGAGTGCTGTGACTCCTAAAACATCTGCAAGGTCAAACTCTTCTTCTGAGGGTGTTTAGCAGAGCTGGCAGTGCTGGGCTGGTATCTCCCCTTCCTCCCCTTTCAGGCTGATGTTGTCTGAATGTAATTCCTGTGAGAGCAGCTCCAGCCCCCTGACACCTCAACAATGGAACATGCATTTAGTTGTAGCCCTCAAGCCGCCTCCACACTTATCGACAGGGCTTCTGTGACAGCTTTAAGAAAGGCAGAGCACGTTGCATATGTAAAACAAGAGGGCTCTGTGCTCATTATGGGCTTCATCATTTAGCTGCCAACCCAAAACATTTCCCTCTTCCTCTGTGTAGCTGCAATATCTTTTGTCTGATGGAAATTTGCCAAGAGAGTCTTCTTTGGGTCATGGTCAGAGAGGTTACTGCTTGTGTGAAGTGGGATATTCCTCCAGGATTTTTGAAGGGGCACTGTAGAAGCTCTGGAGGGGAGGACCCTGAGCATGGTTCTCCTCTGAGGACATGAACTGCAGTGTCATTGCCTGCCCTTCTAGAGAATCATCACTGCAATCTGATCGAGGACATTGTCAGAAGAGTCAAGTGGCTTTTGTAAATGTAACCACCTTTCCTGATCATCAAGCTGGTTAAACACACAGCAGTGGTGCCTCTCTCCAGGGAGAGCCAAGTGCAGCAACCTGAACTGGGACTGTTGTTCCAAAACCAGGAAAACACAGCTTTTTTGTAGTGGTGGCAGTACCTGAGTTTGTATATGTGGAGGGGTTTTTCTGGAGGAAGAGAGGAGAGATTTGACAGTCATCAAGATCACCAGGATAGTCTGACTGAAGTATGAGTTCAGCAGTGCTTGAATATTCAGCCTGTAGGCTTAGAAGGCTCCCATAAAGGACATAACTTTATCTTGTCCTTGTGATTTTGTGCTTTGATTCGCCTAACTAATGATTTATTATAACCTGGGGGGTAATAAAAAATACTGTGCTGAAGCTTTTATTGTTTCATTTTGGTTTGCATTAAATTTTGGTACCATCTTTTACTGGTGTTCCCAACTCTCCCTGCCTGTGTAAGTCCAGATTAATAACCCAGTGTGAGAGCTCAGCAGGGCTGCAGGCAGAGTGTTCAGCTCTGCTTGTGCTGCTCTAGCCCATCCCTCTGGCTGAGATACTCCTCTCAGTGGGCTCTCCTACATCCCATTTTATATTTTCACAAGCAGTTTCCTTGAGAAAAGAAGAGGATGGACGTGGAGAGGCTGTGTTTATTTGCACCTCCCTGCTTGAAGATGAACTGCTGTGATGCTGTGGCTTTGGGAACTCCCAAAAGGATATTTCAGGTGAGTTGTAATTGCCACATCCAGTTTTCCCAGGACAAAACCAGCTCCAGTCTTGCCACCCCTAACATCTCCATCAGCAGTGGGAAACTGGAGTGCTTTCCAGTCTGGATTCCTGTGCTCCCTGTTGCCAGATCACGCAGACACTTCACCTGTGAGGCTGGAATGTGATCCAGGCTGCAGCTGGGGATTGAAAACTCAGTATTGCTGAATGATTTTACCATGCTCCTGTCTCTCCCACTATCACATGGGTGTGGTTGTGTGCTCAGGTTCTCTGCCAGATGGAGAGGTTGTGTTGAAAGCAACCCACAAAGTCCCTGCAGAGGTATCAGCAGAGCCCAGATTTCCAACTCCTGGTTTTAACCTGGTGGCTGAAGAGCCCTGTGAGCACCCAACACCACTGCCAGATTCCAGGTCAACTCATGCCTGCAGATTTATCTTCCTTTTATACCCCATTTTAACACCCCCTGCTTTGGTCAATAAAAAACTAGAGGTGAACACAGTAATTAGTATCATTTTGAAGGTATATTTTTACTTATTTGTAGAGCAGCACCACAGGTCCCTCTGTGGTGGACAAGATAGAGCAGCACCACAAACACCAGCCCCTCCCCAAACCTGGACTTTCTTTTGTTTCAGGTTTTTCTGGTGGGATTAAATGTTTTGTATCTCCCTGTGTGCTCCACTGAATAAGAAGGGAAGGCACCAAATTTTGAGCTGCTGCTGCCAGGGAGTTTTTGCCTGCTGAAAACTCCCAGGCTCAGAGGGATGAGGGTGTTGGGGCAGCCAACATGACATTGACCCTGAGGTAGAAAACAGCTCTGTCTCAAGCACTGCCCTTATCTCCTCTTCTCTTAGCTGGTTATCTGGAGCCTACACCTTGCAACCTCAGGTGTATTGTCATCAATCATTTCCTGTTTTCTCCTGCGTGCTGGTTCCTCTCTGCCCTTCCTTTGTTAATAACCCAGTTTGCCTATATCCATAAAAATATCTGATTGTGATACCATTTATCCAAAGCTCCATACATCCATCATGTGCTTATGAGCGAGATAAACAAGGTCTCCTGGGAAATAGGCCGCCAGAAATGTATAGGATAAATAACTGTATCAAATGTATGTCAGTGTGCAAGAGGGGAAAATCCATTCATTAAAACCCGGGTGGAACTGCAGTGTTTTATTGTACCCTCTAAGCTTTTAGTTTAACTAAGAAACGTACATTTTTGCTGCTTATCTCATCTTGCACAACTCTCCTGCTGCCCACTTCAGCATGAGATATATTAGCTTCTTCCACTGCCATTGTAAATGTGTAATTGCTCATAATCTTTTCCTCTTACTTTTTTTTTTTTTTTCAGACCTTACAGGCAGCTTCTTCCTTTCTTCTGACTTCAGCTTTGCTGCTCCTGGGTTTCAGCATGTGGATGTTTGAGCTCTGGGGTGGAGGGGGAGGAGAGGGGCTCTACCCACCTGCCTTTGGTGTTTGAAGGAAGCCCTTGGGTTTGTGTCTCAGTGCCTTGGGCAGCGAGGTGAGTGATGAGAATGAACAACTGCAGGTAAAACAGAGCATTTTTGCTCTTATTTATATGTTTCATGGTGGCATTTCGTATGCAGTTTCTTTAATCACTTGGATTTTTTTTTTTTTTTTAGTTCTTCTGTGATTTATCCTTCTAAAAGCTGAAGGTGCAGATTGTTTTCCTGCAGGCCCCATCTTTTCCCAGCCTCCAAGGCATCTGATCTTTCTGTTCATTAATTTCTCCCCTCTGGTCAAAAAAGAAGCCTACTTGGCTTTCTGACTGAGGTGACTTTGTACTCATTTACTTGCAGGCATTTCCCTGAGTCCTAAGAAGTAAAGGTAAGAATTGCTTAGGAGCCAAACTGGTCCTTGGTGTAAGAGCCCTGTCTCTTTTTTCCACAGAACCTGGCAGCCCAATGCCAAACAGCTTTCATTAAATCACCTGTTGTGATCCTCCATTTCACATTCCTCTGGGATGTCTGAGTCACACGTAGATCCATGGGTGCTTCGTGCTGCTGCGTTTCCTAACACAGAGGACGTCACATTCAAGCCCTTGGGAGCAAATTCCTCTCTGGGTGAACAGCTCCTTCACCTGGAATAGCAAAGTTGGCCCAAAAGGCCACAGCTTTGCCCCTCAGCAAAGGGATTTTTCACAGAACAATCCATCTCAGGGTTTGAGACAACATAGTTTGTTGTTTTCAGCCCGTGGTTTCATTTACAAGCAAAAAGAGAAGTGGTGAAAAAATTGGCCTTTGGCAAACATGCCCACAAAAGAAAATATGGGGCCAGATCTTCAGGTGCCATAAATCAGCTGCAGTGAAGGAGCAACACTGATTTACATCAGCTGAGTGTCAGCCTGTAAATCCCCACTGACACACAGTTGAAAAACAAGCATTTCCAAGCACCTGAGCAATTTCTTTCGCTAAACCACGATTCCTTTCTACTCCCTCTTTCCATCCAAATGCCTACAGAAGGGCTGCTTTGTGCTTTGAGCTTTTGGTGCTGTTGTTGCTCATAATGCCTGATTCCTTCTCAGGGCTTTCCCCCCCTGCTCCCCCTGCAATGAAAAGCTCAGTAAAATGAAGTGCCATTCGCCTCCCGTCCGTCCCAGGTTTTTGTGGCAGTTCATTAAGGAGAGGGAGCTGCAGGCTCTCGCCGTGCTCTCTGGGCACAGTTCAATACTGTGTGCATTCTTGTGCTGAGATTTACGTCTCACATTCAAAAAAGCCCCTTAAATCAAGCAGCCTGTTAGCATCTTCTCAGGCTCTGTGTGCCTGGGAGATAAAATGCCTGCGTGCTAATAGTCAATTCATCACTGATCTTAGAGGGGAAAAGCCTTTGCTTGTGTGGGAACATCCTCTGCCGAGCTGTTGGGTTCGAGCCTCTCTATTTATTGCTTTATTTATTTATTTAAAATCCCTCACCACTTTGGGCTTACATTTTGCAGTGATGCTTCAGCATCTTTAGGCTGAAGCCTTCCCCGTGCAGAGCAGCATATGGCTTTGCTGCAAATGCAGCCCTGGCCAATATGCTGGACTTACAAATCTGACAGTGCCAACTTACAAAAGTTCCGTGGTACATATGTCAATACCAACTGCATAGATCGTGAGCTTTTCCTGTGTTTCCCAAAGGAAAATATAAAAACTCCCTGGGAGTCAAGCTCAGTTGTGTAAACACTCGCAGTGAATTTATTTCATGACACGCTGCAGCCCCGCAGGCACCCGCAGCAAAGCCACCTCCTTTGGGTGCATTCGCTGCCATCTCCTGTGCTGCAGCAGCTGTGTTGGGCACAGGTGAGGCTCCCATCACATCTGGGGGGGCTCCCATCACATCTGGGGGGACTCCCATCACATCTGGTGGGGCTCCTACCCTGTCTGGTGGGGCAAAACCAGCGGAGCAGTTGGCCAAGGTTTTACCCAGTGGATCCAGCAGGTGCAGAAACTCATCGCCGGTCAGTTCTTTCCATCTCGGTTAATTCCATCGCACGTCTGGAGTATTTATGGCCCAGCCCAGGTTCCTTGGGCTGTCCCAGGCCCCTTGGGCTGTCAGCAGGCTCTGCTCTGGAGCTGCCTGCCAGCACAGGGCTGCCCACCGTGCTGCGGGGCGGGGTTGGAGCAGTGCCGGCTGCGCCGCGACGTTCCCGCCTGGCACGGGGACCAACCCGACCAGCAGCTCCAGCGCCCGTCCGTCTCTCCACCTGGGGACACACGGAAAAGAGAGGGGAAAACAAACCAAAAAAGGGATTTCAGGTGTGGCTGAAACCTCTCTGCTCCTGGACTCCCTGCTCCATCCCAGTCATGCCCAGGCTGCTGAGATCAAGGCCCTTTGAAACATCATCCCCCCGAACACCACCAGCTGTTTATTTCCCAGCCTGTGCCTTGGTTTTCCTTTCCTAAAGGGCAGCCCACAGCTCTCTCTGCAGCAACTTCCTCACCTCTGACCAAGACAGAGGGGCAAAAGTCCCCTCAACATTGTGAAAAGTCCTTTTGGGGATGGGTCATTTCAAAGCTTTTTCATTACAGTACAGACTGAGTTGTCAGGAGCGGTCGATACTATGGATTATGGCGGTGCTCCTGAATGATGGCAATGCTTGATGGCTGTCATTTACTGTCGTTTTTTATTTACTCATCTGGCCTTCATGCCTGGCTTGGGCACTTTATTAATCCAGACAGCACAAATGGATGTGTGTGCTCTTACTTAGTGCTGGCTGGGAAGCTGGGTTTTCCATCTGCTGGAACATTGTGCTTTAAAGAAAACTCCAAAACATTTAATTTGGTCTTAAGTGAGTTTTGGAGCTGAAAATTTGAAACTAGAGTTGCCCATGAGTTAGAAGTGTGTCCATCCCCACTGTTGCTGAAATCAAGGAGCACAGGGCTGGTTGGTTCAGTGTGCTGCTTTGGTGGCAGGTCCTGAGCTTCCCAAGCAAATTCCTGAGATTTGGAGACAACTTAAAGAACCTGAACTTTTTTTAAGAAGCCCACTTTGCAGTCACTGAAGCAAAACTTTGGCATTCAGCCTCACAAAGCATCTCCCCAGCTCTGCTCCAACTCCTTATCTCATCACAGCTTTGATTTTCCGCTGGTGAGACCCCAGTGATGAGCCCACGGTTGAAGGCCTGGAGCTCTGCCTGGTGGAGCTGCTCTGAAGATGGATTTTTCTGCCAGCTTCATCTGCTGAGATTTAAATTTTTTTTATTTTTTTTCTTTTTTTTTTTTTTGTCATCATGAATCAGGACAAAAATATCCAGAGAGAACTGCAGAGCCTGTTCCGACCTCGGCTGTTTTTGCTACCCACTTAACTTTTTAGGATAGTATAGAAAGTGACAAAGAAAACATAAATATAAGCCTATCACTTTCAAAAAACATATTTTTTCACCCCAAAATAGACACTCTAGTTAAAATGCATCCCAGGAGGGGGTGGGAAATCTGGCAATGTAGCAACTTTTTACTAAAACAGCATTTTTGGTGGCACATTGTATGAGCAGTTGCTTCACCTGAGCCTTTCCCTTTCCCCTTCTTTCCCCTCTCTGCCTGTTGAGGTTTGTGCTCTCTCCCTTGGAGCAGCCATCCTTAGTGGGATGTCCAGAGGATTTCCTGGATTTAACACACCCTCATTTCCACTACTTTATTTATAATAATCATAGAATGGTTTGGGTTGGAAGGGAACATCTCATTCCACCCCCTGCCATGGGCAGGGACACCTCCCACTAGCCCAGGCTGCTCCAAACCCCACCCAACCTGGCCTTGGACACTTCCAGGGATGGGGCAGCCTCTGCCAGGGCCTCACCCCCCTCCCAGGGCAGAATTCCTTCTTTTTCTCTAACGCAACCCTGCTCTTTTTCAATTCAAAACCATCCCCCCTTCTCCTGAGCTGCTAAACTCCGTCTCCTGCAGGGCTGCCCGGGATAGCACAGCAACAAAGTGCAGGAGGGAAGGAGGGATGGGTGTGTGGGTGCCCGGAGCTGTTGGTTTACCCAGGTGGAGGACCAGCCCCATGCCCCGAGTGCCTTTGCCGCTCTCACCTGGGCGCTCGGCCTGCTGGCAGGCGGGGCCCCTGTGGCCGGGGCGGCAGTGGCAGGAGCAGGTGTCTCCCAGCAGCACGGGCTCCCCGTTGTGCTGGCAGGGCCCACAGCGGCACGGGTGGAACTCCAGCAGGAACTCGTCCAGAGCCCGCCTCAGGTGCTGCCGCTTGGCTTCCGCGCGGCCCGGGCCGCTCCGGAGGAGGATTTCGTGGATGGGCTGCAGCTGCGGGGGATGCAGATGGATGGAGAGGGGTGGTGTGGGAGGAATTTCAGCTGGGCATCAGCTGGGGCGCTGTGACACTGCTGGGTGGATTTGGGACTCGGGGGAAACCTCATTTGTCTTCCTCGACAGCTGCATGTACATCATGCAAATGTGTTGCCGCCCCAGTGAGAAACCACCGTTCCAAAACCTTCCTCATCTTGGGGCTTTGTGTGGGATTGGCTTTTCTGGGCTTGCTTTGGAGTTTTAGTATGGATTCCAATGATAAATTAAAACACCCCAGTAAGCCCATTTTTTTTTTTTTTTGATTGATTTCTCCGTGTCTGCCAAACC
>VZRX01005855.1:32998-98502 GCA_013398075.1 Notiomystis cincta | reverse complement strand
GATTTCTTCGTGCTGTCACAATCCCTGAGATTGTTGCATGCTTTTTGCCTTTTTGAAGAAAATGTTTTGGTAAGAGCTTTGGACAGAGGGTATCATCAAAATTTATTGCCATCCCATCACTTGCAGTGGCCAGATTGTGAAATATCCAGTAAATGCTGAGAATGAGAAATTTTGCCCATATATTTTTTGCCCTCTGATGTAGTGAAATAATACTGTCATCTACAGCTTTGGGAATGTAACTCACTCATCATATTTCCAGCAGCAAAATCCAGTTCCTATGCACCAATCAGCAAAAATAGTCCAGTCTGGGCAGCAATTATAATTTACCCAACTGAATATTAATATTCAATGAGTGTTAAAGCTAAAATCTTGGGACTGTCTGAGGACACTTATTTACATTTGTCCACCTGTGCAAATGCTCCCTGTCCAGGCCAGGGATTTGCTCCAGAGAAGAGCTGGGTGTCAGCTCACTGTACAAGGCACAGTGAGAGTGATTCATGGGGAGGATCAGGATCAGCTGGACTTTGGGAAGAGCTCTTAGGCAAATTTGCACAAGCCTGTTTGACAAACTGAGGGGGCTACAGATAAGAGCTGCTGAAGTGGACACGAGCTCTTATCGACTGCTCAGCTCTGGAGCAGCCAACAGAGAGGTCAGGGCATGGTTTACTGGAAAACTGCAAGAAATTTTGCCCAGAACTGATGGGAACTTGTGCAAAAAAGGTGAATAACCTGCAGCTGGAAGTGAAAGCACCTCTGTGTTATCAGATCTTTCCGCCACCAAGGTGCTGCCCAGGAAGGCTGCACATTCCTTCTTGCCCTGCCAATAACACAGATAATTCCTAAATCCATTTTCCCTTCTCCCACTCTCTGTCAGAGCTTTCAGACCTGCTTTCAAATGAAGACAAGAGGGATAGAAATGGCAGCATGTCCCTGCCATGACAGAGGTGCTTCCCCCACTCGCCACAGCTGCTCCTGGAGCAGACAGCTGATCTTGGCATCCTGGGGTACTTGTGGTCCTGCTGACCACACCTGAGGAGTTGTGGCCATCCCCTCACGCCTCTGCCAGCTCTGCCCTGGATTATTTGTTTGAAGGATTGCTCTTCTCTGTTCCCTTTCCATCCCCTGTGTTTGCACCCACCTCCTCCCCCCCTCAGAAGGCCTATAAGATGCTTCAGGGATCTTCCCATTTTATGGGGCATCCAGTGAAACAAAGGGGAGAGTAGAGCCTTGCTGATTTTTATGGCCACAGACCCTCTTTTTGGAGTGTGGAGAAAGACAGCACCCACCTGCCAGCATAGCCAGGAGCTCCCTGCTCAGAGAACTCCTGGAGGGGGCTGTCTATGCAGAGCCTTTGCTGGGCAGGGAGAAACAAAATGCTTTCCCCAGCCCCCTGCGAGTGCCCTGCTTATACAGGAGGGCAGACAGCATCAGGGAGAATAACAGGGATGAATACAACTGCAATTCATTGTGAAGCTGCTGGGGAACACTTCAGGAACTTAACCTGGCACTAATCCAGCATTAAGCCCCTGGTCCGTCTCCCTGCGGATGCGGTCGGTGGGAGATGCACTCCCCATTGTGAAATGAAGAAGAGGTTACCAGACCAGTGGCCCATTACATTTAATCTTGTTCTGTGATGGGATCACAATAAAAAATACAAAATGATCTGCTCGACTACACTTTCATTCCTTAGAGCTGCAGAGTTTCTTCAACTGCAGAAAAGCCTTACCTGGAAATCAATAACAGCAGGATTATATTTTAATGACCTTCCCCAGCGACGATACATTGTGCCGTCCCAGCTGTTCAGGAGCCCTCCACTGGAACTGGTATCTCCCCCTCTAATCCTGGGAATAATATCTTCCACAACTGCACCGTGGCTCTCAGCATCTGCAAAGTTGAATTAAACACGTATTATTTAGCTGCTGTTTCCACACAGCCCCCAGAAACTGCTAAAGGGAGGTGAGATCAGTCGTGCAGGGGGCTATCAGGGAGCTGCCTCCTGGGATCAATGGCAGCCTGGTGCTTGTGGGGTGAGCCCTGCCACCTTATCACAAGGTGACCAGTTGAGCATCCCAAATCCTCTAAGCTGGTAAGATCTGAAGAGCCTGCACTCCTCCAGCCTTGGTTCCTGGGTAGGACGTGGGCAATAAGTCCCACTGTCTATAGCTCATTGTGCAATGTACAGATCAGGGGGTTCCCATCCTCTTTGAGTACTTTTTAGAGTTAATTTTGACTGGTTTTAATTGCCATGCATGCTCAGTCTGTCATAGCTGAGGACTGCAGCCTTCCAGCCACCCCACAGCCTCTGTTTCTAATCCAGACATTGCTAGCTACATTAATTCCTGCTCTTTTAGGAGGGATCAGTACTCCTGCAGACCCACAGTTCCTGTGGTGTTCCTGTGGTCCCACCTTGTCCGGGGGATGACCAGAGCTCCCTCCCTCCCACCTCACGTGACCCTACTCAAACCTCCGTGCCCAGGTGACCAAAATGAGTGACCCAAGGAGCCCCAGCAGCCCCCTGCCCTGCTGCTGTACCAGTTTCCAGGAGTCCTTTTTTTTTGCAGTCAGAGTGTGTCACAGATGCACCCAGATCCAGTTTCGTCCTGCTGACTGTAATGCCAAGGGACAGGCCAACACAGGCACTGATCTCCTCAGTGCTGATGGCTGCAAGACAGAAAGTAGACAGGAATACTCAGTGACTTGTGATGTTCACTTTCCCACTTCTTTCTTCTGTCACTGAAGAGAAGGTTCAGTTATTTTCATGGCTTGTGTTTCGAAGTCAAGAGCTATTCTGGGCAGAGGACAATGGAAAACACCAATATTTTATTAGGGTATATTGGGCCCATCATATAATAGGTGTAAAAATTGTTTCCTTAGAAAATATTAGAAGCAAGTAAAACTCTTAAGGCTTCAGGCACAAATGTTCTTGTTTGATCTATATTTTTAACAACAAACATTTGGGTTTTTTACAGACTAACTCATAACTATGGTAAAGCCAGGAGCAGCAGCTGAAATCAATAGACCCTCACTGATTTTCCTAAACTCAGGATCTGACCCACCTATTAATGGTTTAAGCAGCACCTTAAATAGTAACTTGCAAAAGGTCTTTGTGCTGAGAGCTGCCAGAGCTTTCCTGCCTGCTGCTGCCAGCACCACCACATCCATCACAAAAATATGTAACTGGAGAGCCATGAAGTGACTGCAGAGGGGAGAAGGGAACTAATGAGGTGGTTTCACCAAGGTAAGCAATGTGCATATTTCATACAGCCTGGTTTTATGTAAGCACTTCAGTGTGCTGCAAATAGAAGGCTGTCTTCTTTCGTAGTTAAAAAGTCCATTGATTTCAGTAAATGTGGGTATTGTAAGGAATAGGTAACTTTTCTGTTGCTCCTTTTTGTCAGAGGACCTTAAAGTGTTTTCCAAAGGAGCCTGGTGATCAATACCATGGTATGAAAGGAGGGGCAGAGGCCAGTGGGGTTTGTGTGTTGTGGTTTAATGGTCTGAGGATTGCAGCTCTGTCAGGTGCCACCCTGGAGCATTGTCAGCTGAACAGCCTCACCTCAGCACTGGGGAGCAGTTCCTTGTCTTGCTTGTGTTTAAAATACTGCTCAAACACTCAATTCCACTCTGGTTTTGTGGAATTATGGAATGGTTTGGGTTAGAAGGGACCTTTTAGGGCTGTCTGGTCCAACCCCCCTCCCTCCTGGGCAGGAACATCTTCAACTACACAAGTTTGGTCAGAACCCCTTCCAACCTGGCCTTGAATGTTTCCAGGGATGGGGCATCCACCACTTCTCCAGGTAACTTGTGCCAGCGTTTCACCAACCTCATGGTAAAATATTTCTTCTTTAATCTAACCCTCTTTTAGCTGAGAGCCATCACTCTTTGTCCTCTCACAGCAGGCTCTGATTAAAACCTCTTCTTCTTTATTGGCCCCTTTTAGGTCCTGGAAGGTTGCAATGAGGTCTCTTTGGAACCTTTCCTTCCCGAGGCTGAACCACCCAAATTCTCTCAGCCTTTTCTCACAGGAGAGGTTCTCCACTCCTCTAATCAGCTTTGTGGCCTCCTCTGGACTTTCTCCAACAGTCCCACATCTTTCCTGTGTTGGGGAACCCAGAGCTGGATGCAGCACTGCACGTGGGGCCTCACCAGAGGGGCAGAATGCCCTCCCTTGACCTGCACGTGGCCTTGTTGGACCTCATGAGATTCCCATGGGCCCAGAGCTGGTCCAGGTCCCTCTGGGGTATCAACAGCAAACTCGTCCCCTTCTGCACACCCTGCAGGGGAGGCTCCCTGGAGCCAGCTGGGGCACAGATCTGCTCCTTGGCCTGGTGGAGCCAAACCCTGGGGAAGTGCTCAGCATCCTGAGAAAGGGGCTGCAAGTCCTGGCTGCAAACTGGTGGGAACTGAAATACACTCCAGACTTGAGTGGGAGCTGCATCCCATTGCAAAGCTGGGCCCTTGAGAAGGATTAAACGTGTAGTACTCAATTACTCGTACTAAACTGTTCAACAGTTGTAAACACAGTGGGTAAAGTTCATTCACCCACAGCAGCATGAGTGATTGCTTATCCTGGTGCTGGAGTGCCATAAAATTAAACTTGAGGAACACCCTGATTAATTGATTTGCCATGGTTCCCGTTGAGTAATTATGTTCAGCGAGGGTCTGTCGATACCGTTCGCTATTGGTCACGGCAAGATGGGGTCTTGATAAATGAAAAGTGGTTATCACTGCAAAAGGGTGGCCACAGTAAATATTGGCACTTGAGGGGGGAGCCCTGATAGGGTTGGGTTTGGGTTTTTTATATATGATATAATTTGTGATAGTTAAATGTGCTCGAGTGATAAGATTTACTGCTGCATTTTGAATTAATCAGAATATATGAAGACTCTTTCTAATTTACTCCGTGCATAATGTTCCTCCCATAAATGTTCTTGTAATGTGTGAACACATTATACTGTTTTCTGCTAAATAATAGAACCATAACAATCTATTTTAAAAACAAGTAATGAAAAATATTGATGGCAGAGCAACGAGGGACCTCGTTCTGACATATGTATTTATTTCACTCATGACCACATCCATATAAGCCCTTGCAGCCTGAAAGCTGGGAATGGGTCTGGCAGCAAAACTGCAGCCCTGAGCTCTGCAATGAGTTGTGGATATCTAAACAGAGAAGGTGATTTCATTTTCAAAATTCAGGTTTCCTAAATTCTTCGAGTCCAGCTCTGTGCTGAGCCAGATGCTCAGTGACCACCTAAGCTGTGTCTCATTTAGGGAGGACTCAGCCAAGGGATCTTTTCCCTGAGTTTGTGCTTTAGTCACTGGCCTACAAAAAAAGGAATATTCTCTGTTCCGGAGCATTTAGCCAACAGCCTCATGGGCTGGGTGGGCCCTCAGGATGCAGTGGTTGGTCTAAAGCAGTGCCATGCTCAGCCCTGTGGGGACTCAGTGCTGCATCTGCAGAGCTTCAGACTCATCTTAGGAAGCTCTAATTTTAAGACTTGAGCACTTATATCCTGATCCTAACCATTCCTCAGGGAAGGAGGATAATCCTCTTGCAAACACAGCCTCCAAGCATGGCTGTGATCAACATTAGAGAAATCAGGGGGTTTTTTACCAAATGCTTTCAGACAGTGGCATATCAGACACTGCAGGTGGGTCCTGCTGGGTCAGTGTTGTGTGACACAGAGCACTGCTGGCTTGGTGAAGGTGGACTTCCTGGCAGAGCCTGGATTAGATGAAAATTGCAGAATGGTGCTGCTTTAGAATGAAAATTACATCTCTACTGGGGCACATTTTTGTCTTTTGCTGGACTTCAGCATCCTTCTTTCCTAAGATAAGGCATCTCGTAGCAGTAAATCTCCTTACATACACAGCAAGCACAGGATAAAGCAAAATAATAGCCTCCCTCCACATGCTCTTGATTAATTCTTCCTCTGAAATTTGCAGTCTGCTTCCTGAAGACTTGCTTGCCAAGACCTTGTTCACTTCTATATCACTCACCCTTCAAAGTGAAGGAGTGATTTGAAGAGGCATCATGTTTCCAAACATTAGAGGTTCAGGAACTTGATGAAAATTCTCTCAATTGGTAATTTCTTGTGGAAAAATTGGCATGGTTAATGTGCAATATGGAGTGCATAGCTACCCTAATGCTGATGGGACCAAACCATTTCAGACCAGAGGCAGAATCTGGGGCAGAATCATGAAAATTATTGAAATTACAGCAATTTGCACCTGTTGTCCAAGACCACAATTTCCTTCTGCATCAGTGTCTGGCCTGGAGTTACCAGGGTGGTCGTGCCCTCAGCACAGCAGAGTGATGGCCCTTAGGGGAAGGGGGATCTTTGGCATTGCTGACACCTTTTTACAAAAGCTGATAACCTGGTTGGTGTGCTGAAGTCCCATGTTATTGTTCTGCATCCCATGTTTCTGAGTAGGAAAAATGTTATGCTTTGGCTCACCAGCAGTGGCAATTCTCACACTCCCAGCTTCTGCAGAGGGTGTTTTATCTAACTGAGATTTAGAGGTACAGCTCTCCAGCCTCATAGACTCCAATTTGTTGAGAACTGGAGCTAACAGGGGTCTGTAAGTCTTTGGATGTGGCACTAAGCAGAGTGAAGTGCAGTGAGATATTTCCATTTACAGAAAATTGTGGCCCTTGCTACCAACAAGCTGAAATGTGTGTGGGCTGATTTGCTGTGCTCTGGTTGTCTTTGCAGCCTTCAAGCACTCATGGTGAACAAAGATGACAAGAACTAGGAGAAGATTAGCAAGTGACACTGGAAAAAATGGAGAAAATAGTGCTTAAAGTTCCTTCCTTAACAACCAAACCCTCACCCAGGTAGTTCCAAAATCAGAGCAGGAAACACATTTGGTGACACTCAAGCTAATCCCAGGCCACGTGGCCAGTAGTGCCACCAGACTGGAAATGCCAGCTTTAAAGCAGAAAGCTGAGAATATATTTTGATTTTCTGACCTTTCCTCCTCATTTCCTCCTTATTGATGACGAGGATGTACTCAAAGACACCCCCCATGGTGCCAGATGTGATGAAGTGGGTGCCGTAGTCGTTGATGAATTTGGCGTACATGCCGTAGTTGTAGGTGTCTGGGAGGTCCTGCAGGGAGAGCAGAACATCTTCATCCAAAACAATGTGGTCCCTTCTCATCTTGAAGCGGGCTGTCTGCACCTTGGTCACAGCTCTAAGGAATGCAACGTTCTGCAGGTGAAGGGAAGAGGAGCTGCAGTCAACAATAATGCAAAGAAATTAATTTCTTGTCTCCAGGCTTGTGGGGGGAAGCCCCAGTCTCTGACTGTCAGTATGTGTTGGAGGCATGAAAACAAGCCCAGGTTTAAATGAAATAATGGTAATTCTTTTTTTAAAGTCTCTCTCTTCTGTGCTGTGAGAGAGGTGGAGGGCCTTGGGAGTTGGGGGTTTTTTAATTGATGTGTGAGCACAATCAGACTTGGGCTCCACATGATTCCCCTCCATTCTCCGTTTCCGCCATTTCTTTTTCTGGTTTTCTTTCCATCCTGTTTATTCCTTTTTTGCTTTTTTCACAAGTTCAGTGAGTGACAAGGGTCAAGCCCAGCCCAGCAGAGAGGAGATTTCCTGGCCAGGAGGATGCTGATGGAGGGAGAATTTCCTGGATATACCATCAGCTCCAAGGCTCCAACTCTATATTTGCCATTGCCTTGAACAAGTCTCCATTGCAACATGAGCAGCCCTTTAAATGATTCCTCCAATAACTGATCATCATTTAGCTGCAAACATCATGTGAGTCTGGACAAGGGCACAGTAAATACTATAATGGTGCTCATTTCAAACAGCTTTTAAGGGCATTTTAACTCAGAACACCATCAGAGTAATTCTTCTTTATTGTTTTCTGTCAGCAGCCCCGAGAGAAGTGGAGATGGGGCACGGTAAATGTGGGAAATACCAGCACTCATGTTATTAGATTGGAAAGAGGTCATCACAGCCAGTCCATGATGTAAACCCTCTGTGAGAAGTACACCCTATTACCAGGTGCTGCTTTTTCAGCTTGGTATTTTAACCCCCTGTAAAAACTAACCTATTTCCCCATCACGAGGCAGCTCGTATTAATTTGAGCAAGATGTATTTGCTCCCAGAGATCATTCCCTGAGGATAATTGTTTTGATCAGCATCTTGGTATTCCCTCCTCCCTCATTGTCACTTTTAAGCATTTTTTTATTTATGTGCTTAATGTAGCCATGAAACAGGATGGGGTGAGATGACATGTGCCGTGGCACTCCGTAATTCAATTTTATTCCCACTCCCTGTTTGCTAAAACATACCAAGAACAGCAAACAGGATTACTAACGATCATACATTTGCAATTACATGAACAAATTAAGGTACAATTACCCTGTGTTAAAAAATGCAATTGAGAGAATAAACTGACATAAGTTACAGCCAGACCATGCGATGCACAGATGATACAACTGGAGCAGATGCATCACTGATTTGGTTGTTTGTTTTTTTTTTTTTACCTTTGCATTGTATTGTGTGAAATTCTTCAGGGATCCTTTGCCACCTGATAAAGTGAGGCCCAGGTTAAACATGAGATCTGTGCCTCCAGGCCCAATTCCAATGGTGAAGCCTGTTGTTTTGGATTTATCACTTTTAAGGGCGTCAAGCAGGTCCTTTGAATCGTCATAAAACTCGAAAGCAAACCCTGAATCAGCATGAGCCTAAAATGAAAGGAGCAGACATTAATTTTTCAGGTGCTTCCCTTCCTTTTTAATCTCTGTTTCTTGAAGGAATACCTGTGTTAAAGCCCATGATGCTCCTGACAGCAGCAGCACTGATTGCAGTGAATGAGGAATAAGGAATTAAGTCCTGTTCCATTTCATTTGGAAATATGTGAGAAATGTGGATAAAGCCAAGCATTTTGCTTCATCCATCTCCAAGCAGGGGAGAGGTTTGTGTTTAGCCACTCAAAACCAGAGCTGGTAATGGTACCTATTAAGACAGCCTGACACTTCCCATTATAAAACCCTCCCTCCAGTTCCGTGCAGCTCTGCCAAATCCTAATGATTTGGACTGAATTTTTTTCTCTCCAGCCTGCTTCTGGATGAATTTATTTAGAAAAGAAAAAAAAATTCAACATCTATTTACAATGGCAAGGCTAGAAAACAAACATTGTTTTGCTGTGTTTTAGAGAAGTGACCTTTTCCTTGACAGCTCTACTTTGCTGGCACGTGGAATCGAGCAGCTCTGCTGAGTCTGGGCTGAGCCATTTGCCAGCTCTGTAAAAAGCCAGCCCCAGTGCTCAAACTGGGGACTAAGGGGCTCTGCTTGCTGGGAGGACATGAAAGCTATTTGTATTGGGTAGTATTTCCCAGGAATAATGTATTTTCATTCATTCATGTCAAAAAACATGATAAATGTTTAACAGTGTGGCCAAGGCACCCACTTATGATGTGGGAGACTCAAATTGAATCCTTGCTCTGCTTGTATCAGTGTCCAACATCAGATATGACCTCATGGACTGTAGGTGTGATCCATGGTGATGGGTTTCAGGATCCCTGTCTCACTCAGAATCTGGATTTATGCCCCTTGTAGCCATGCCATAGACTTTAAATGCTTTCAAAGATTGAACTGGCAGCATTGTTACCACATGGCCAACTCCATCCCTAGAGAGGCAAGAGGCTGGTGCAAGCTCTACAGCTCATTAATAGCAGAACTTAGAGAAAACACCTTTCTTTGGCTCTGACTGGGCCACAGGAAGCAGTGGGCATGCCTGGGCGATAAAGCACATTAATTCCTTGGCGTGCCACGACTGCCTGTTGAGCTACCTTAAAAACAACCTACAGATAGAATGGCACTTAAAATCCTTGTGGGAAGCTGCTGCTGAGCTGGGCCTGCTGCTGAGCTGGACCTACCAGGAACTGGTACACGTGGAAGTTGTAGGGCTTGCGGAAATACTTCTCGTCGTCGCCGTAGTGCAGGCGCTCGCAGGCGGCGTCGTACTGCAGCTCCCGCCACTCCCCGTTGTACACGGGCTCACAGAGCCCTCCAAAAAACCCAGGGTCGTATATGTTCTGTCCCCACTCCTGTGTCAGGATGTTGTATCTTGGGAAGGAGCAGAGTGCAGGGTGTTATCAATAGCTCTGGTTTTATCTCCCCGCGCTCTGTTCTGCTGGCGCTACAGGTTAGCTACGCTCAGGCCTGCTGAGGAACTGGACCAGAACTTCAGGTTGGCCTGGGTTTGTTATCTCCTTGCTGTCTCCTTCCCAAAGCTACTTGAATAGAACTTCAGGTTGGCCTGGGTTTGTTATCTCCTTGCTGTCTCCTTCCCAAAGCTACTTGAATAGAACTTCAGGTTGGCCTGGGTTTGTTATCTCCTTGCTGTCTCCTTCCCAAAGCTGCCAGGAGGCAAGCAGCCGTTTTCTTTCCCAGACATGAGTTTGGACTCGCACGCGAGAAATGGAAGAAATCGGTGAAGTTGCCCAGCCCCTCCCAGCAAGTACAGCTAGGAAAGTCTCAAAGTTCCTGGAATTCCTCCAGGTTCCTCTTGAGCCTGATGCATCTCATTGTCACAAAGTGCTTCCTGGCATTCTCTGCAATTATTTTGTATCTTAATTTCATCTCTTTCTTTTTAATAATGGTCCCGTTTCTCAGGGTAGTTAACACCCTCCCTAGACACGAAGCCTGTGCTTTGCCAAGTCTGTCACTTACTATTTCCTCATTCCTCCTTCTTCCTGCTCTCCAGCCCTCACAGCTGCTGCCCTCTGAAATCCCTCCTATTACTTAGCATTCCATGTAATTCCATGGCCCAAAGTGAAAGCATTATTCAAACTAGACAGCAGCACTGCTCTTCTCAACAGGGAGCCATCTTTAGGACTAAGATAGCAAGTGCCATTACTTTTGTGTGTTCTGCAGGAGAAACACATCAGAGAGCAGAATTAAACAGGGTTCTCAGTGAAAATTAATGCATGCCTTGTAAAACTTCTGATGGACCCTCCCAGGCCCTGGGGACATTTATCTCATGGGCTCCAGAGAGTGTTGGATCGAGCTGATGGGAGAGTTATCCAGTGGCTGAATTCTCATCCTGTAGCCCATGTTCATGAAATCCTGGAATGGTTTGGGCTGGGAGGGACCTTAAAGATCACCTCATTCCAATTCCTCTGCCACAGGCCAGGCCATGTTCTCCAAGGGGAACTGAGCAGTAGCTTGGTTAAAACACAAGGTTTTCAACAAGAATGTCACAGTCACAATTTGCCTTTCGGTTTCAAGTTATTCTGGATTTCTCTTTTTCCTGTATTACCTAATCAAAATTTGAAACTGAACAGGAAAACACTTTTCATGGATAGGAGTATTTACATATACTCATGTGGAACTCAGGCTCTCTGCCTTGAATCTGTGCTCTGAAGTCCTAAATCCTGGAGTTAAATCTCCTTAAAGATGAATGCCAGCAGGGCGCCAGCATCTCCAAAGTGCTGTTTGCTTTAGTCTATTACTTTTAACAGCTGGAGAAAGCTGTGACATAACTGGGATATACTTTTACAGAAGTATAAAAAGGGCATCACAAGTACCATGGTCAGGTAATAGATCAGAGACAGAATTTGAAATAAAAGCTGGAATGAACCCTCACTGCTACCCGTGGTCACATGGGACAGCATCTCCCCTTGGGGTTTTGCACAGCCCCCTATCAATTCATGGATCACCACTATGACTAAGGAAGAGCAATATAAGAAACATAATCCTGTTTTGATTGCAAGAGGAGAAGCTATTGATTAATTACTCACCCTTGGACTGCTTTTTCCGCCCCTGGGATTGGGAACAGATGTTCACAAGGGCTTTCAATATCTTCATCCTCACAGTTATCCTCATCAGACCCATCTCTGCAGTCTCTGTCTCCGTTGCACACGAGATGCCGTTTAATGCAGCGCCCTAAAGTGCACAGATGCAGGAGGTGGCTTATCCGCCCTCCAGAAATCCTGGCTGGCAGCTTGCACTGATTTGTGCTGGTTTTCACCCACAGCTCACGGCCACAAGGAGTCGTGCTGGGTGTTAAACACAGCGCTGTTCCAGTGGGAATTTGCTTTTCCAAGCTCCTGGGAAGGTCTTTGTGACCTAAGCATAGCACAGTCCAAGCTGGCCACTCCCATCGGCTTCCAACAGGTGGGAATCAAGGAGAGGTCACCTCACTGTCCTGACTTTATTTTCTAAAATTATGGTCTTGGGAAGTTGCTGTAGGAATGGCTTCTCCCCTTGGCTTAAGGAAGTCAACTCCATCTTATTAAAGTGCAGTTTTTCCTCTTACCATTGCAGGAGGCATTTGGGGAGTTTATTGTGATAGAATGCAAGAATGGATGTTTGTGGGAAAGGCAATGTGGAAGGGCTTTTGCTTCTGGGAGGGTGGAGAAAGCATTGAGGAGGGAACTGGCACTGCTTAATTTACCCCAGAGGAGTGATGATAACCTGCTCCATCTGATGGGCTGGTCACAGAGCTGACCTGTGGTTCTGATTTTCAACAGAATTTTCATTAAATGCTCAGGAAAGAAGTTTGAACCATTTGTGTAGACACAAAAATCTGTCAAGGCTAGTCAAAGTTTCAGAGAACAGCCGTTTGATATCCTAATCCTCAGAGCTGGAGATGGCTAAAAATAACTAAATCACCCCACCAGATTGCTGCTTGGATTGATGATTGAACTCTGTCTCTGGCAGGGGAGAAAGCGGCGCGTTGCGGGAGCGTCGTGCCTGCGGAGGGGAGCGTGAGCAGCAGCACAGCAGTGGGAGCAGAATATTCCTACTCTCTTTGTTCCACTGAAAAATTCACATTCTCCATGTCACACAGCCTTCTTTGCTACCCAAATCTGAGTGTAACATGGATGGATTTCTGTAAAAATCAGGGGAAAATAGCGAAGAGGGGAAATTTCTTGTACCCGTTCACCCTCCTGCTGCCCAGGGCAGGGGACTGATGCTCCCAGGACCAAAACCTGTCTGGCAGGGGTTTGTGCCTGCTTCACTCACCTGTTTCCTCGCACTGGAAGTCCTGCCCACAGCCAGGTGTCCCTGTGCATGTTGTCTCAGCACTACAGGCTTGCTCATCCCAGAGGTGCCCAGCGCAGCGCCGCCCTCCAAACTCCGCCGGCCGCAGCAGCCGCCGGTACCGGTGCTGCACAGAGACACAGGCACCTGTATCCCCACAGCATCACCCCCACGGGCCACAAAGCAATCAAAAACTATCATTTTTATCTATATTCCTATTTTTGCATGTGTGTGTGGCTTGAAGGCTTCGTACATGACGAGTGCAGGGGAGTCAGCAGAGAGCTGGGAGCTCAGATTTGCCTGGAATTCACACACGTGAACTTAGAGGGGGCTGGAATGGCTGCTTTAAAAATATCTCTGTTTTATACCTTGGGAAAATATGGCATTTTTCCAGTTGCATATGCTTTGTCCTGCAATGCAGCAGGCTCAGATGGACACAGACACTAATTACAACACTGATCCTGCAACATTTCTGATGGATTATTAATGAGAATTGCTGCTCTTTAAACTAGGAAGGGAAAAAAAAAGGAAGGAAAAGGGAGAATAGCACATTATTTACTGATAAAATACTGCCTATAAGCACAGGAACAAAAAATGCAGGCATAACATAAACTCAGTAGAAAGCAGAATTATGTCAGGTATTTGAAAATAAATTCTCAAACTATGAAGACATATGTGAAATGATATAAAAATATGAGAACAGGAGCTGATGCATGAAGGCTGCTTCTAATTTCTTTTCACTGGACTATTTGCATTGAGAATCAGGGGATACTTAATTAAATCTGAGATAGAAAAGGAAGAAAGTCTTGGGCAAGTGTTCTGGCCTGATTCTTCCACCATTTGCCTTGATTTGGCTCTTCCTGTTCTGCTGCCTCAAATGAATTTATTCCCCAGTTTACACCGGGGTAAGTAAGAGCCTCTCTAGCAGAGGAGCATTTCCATCATATTTGGATGAGTTTACTGGATGCTTCAGGATGATGAATATGTATAATATATATAATTAATGTGTGTACATCCTCATCACAGACACATCTGAAGATAAATGAATACATTACAGTGGATCCTTACTTTTTTCTCTTGGCAAGGGAAGCAATCAGTCCATCCTGACCACTGGCTCAGCTGACAGTCGACAGGAGCTGGAGAATTAACATCTCTGCTGCTTCTTCTAGGGAGGGGAAGAGAGAGTGGTCTAAGGCCTTTGAAGCTGTGTTTTGAGAGGGGATGGAGGCTGGAAGGGGAAAAATTATCTCTGTGTGTGTGTGTTTTTCCACCAGGAAGCTGCTTTGTAGGAAATGGGCAGCATCCAAGATGTCCCATCAGAATTGATCAGGTGCAGTACCTGAGGATTTTGTCTTGAGATTCCTGCTCTCCCAAGACATCTTTGCCCTTTCCAATAGGTAGATTGGAATTTTTTATATATATATATATGACCAACCATCCTGAGTAAAGAGAAGGGATGTCATGAAGAGACAGGTTTTAAAGAAAAGCTAATTTTTTGCCTTTCTTTTCAGAAGCACAACACCATCTCCAGGAGCAGGGATGTTTATCACTACTGAGCCTGTTTTGATGTCACTTTCTTCACACCAGTGTGAACTCATGGTCAGGATTTTTCCTGGTAAGTGTGAAATCAGATCCTGGTTTCCATGGGCTTTGTGGAGTGCTGGGAATGACTGCACCAACAGTGCTGAGAGAACAAGGTACGAGGGACCTTGATTTAGAATTTGTTGACTATTTCTAAAGCAAAATACATAAATTATGAGAAGAAGACAATAACTGAAGGGATATTAGAAAAGAAAATGGAAAAGTCTGTATTGCAGTGGCTCTTGGATCAGACTCTCTGCACATACCCTGAGTACCACTACACAACAGCCAGAAAATCCTTCTCTTGCCTCCCAGCCCAGTCACTACAATCTCTAGTTCTGTCCCTACTCCCAAAACATCCATTTGTATGAGCCATTTCTTTGTCTTGAGGAGCAATCTGTGGCATGCAATACAACCCTGCACTTGCCACAGCTTTCAAAGCATTTTAAGGGTTTGTTCTCAGTCAGAACATTATTATTTTTATTATTATTTTGGTGATTAACTAATGAGCAGTCTGTTTTACTTACAAGACTGCAGTCCAAAGAGAAATATTGATAATTAGCAGAGGTACAGGGCTTGTTGGGGATTCATCAGGGGCTGGGGAAGAGAGATGTACTAAATGAAGGCCACCGCAGCTCAGTGAGGGAGCCTGTGGGTGCAGATCCATGTGAGAGGAAAGCCCAGGAGCCTGAGCCCAGAGCTGCAGGACACACAGGTACTGATGCCCTTCTGCTCTGACAGGAGGATTTGTGGGCTGCATCCTTCAGCACCTCACAGAGTACTTAATTGGCTCACCTTCGATTGGATTTTACATTTACCTCTTCATTATTCTGCCTTGTTTGATAAGTTCATCAAACATCAAAAATCTCGTCTTTGTTCATTTTCAAAAGGGATTATCAGAATAAGCCTTCATAATTAAGTGTATCACTACCACAGTTTTTTTCCTTTTTGCCTTCTCCTTGTCTCCATGTTCCAATTATCACTGATACCTTTTTTTGATCCTTCTAAATCATATTTGCCTTTACAACAAGCCTGAAATTAATAGCTGTAGAAAAAAAAAATCCACCCATTTCCCTATCATGACACTATAGCTTTAGAAAAAATGTAACTTGTTTATTCCTTTCCTTCAAAGCCCAAGTGACACTTGGATAGGTTAATAATATTGTTCATGGAAAAAAAACCTGAGCTGTGAGGATCTGGCTTGGACTGAAAACTGGGTTATTCACATGCACTTGTTAGCTTCGTGTTGTCGAATGAAAAACAATTCTAATGCAAAAGAATATGAAAAATATTAACTCATAAATCATCCTGTATAGAGAATTCATTTCAAGTGCCCACACCCAGCCTGGTAATTTCAGTAAGGAAGTTTAAGAAGGCTTAATAGTCATCTGTAAAAGAAAAATCATTGTGTAAACAGTTCCTTTAAGAAGGAATTACGATGCCTGGCTCAGGCTTTGGACATCTGCCAGTTCTTAATTTTTATTTTCCTGGTAGCTTCGTGCACACACCTCGAGTCAGGACAAACCTGATGGGCTGAGTGACATGCTGGTAATTCCTGTATGGAAATCCAGAGAAGGGAGCAGACTTACCTGTGGGAAGGCAGTGCCTGGAGCTCCCCACACGCTGTGGCCTGGCTTAGCATCAAAGCCAGGGAACATAGAGACAGCATCGAGGGGCAGAGCTGACCCAGCCTCCACCACATTGCTTTTCCATATGTAAATGTTTGCTATAGATCAGCTGCAAAAAACCCAAAGCTTTTAAGTTTTCAGCAGTGCTGAAGGAGCCCGGCAGGCTCCGAAAGGCTGCGGTAAATCATTGACAGCAGCACAGATCGAATCACAAAGAATCAGGACACATCCCACAGGCCTTTGCCCTTTTGGAAACAAATTCCTGGTTTTCTGGCAAGGAAATATATTAAACTGTGCAACTGTTTCCACATTAAAGTCAATCAAGTCCTATTGCAGCTGTGTGTTTCTTGTCCAGCCTGCGCCCTCCTTTTAATTTGAAGGAGGAGGAAACTCGTGTTATTTCCCACAGTGACTTCACTGTAATTTTGATGTGTCTGGTAGCTGGCCAGGGAAAAGCTTCCCAGTACAGCAAATTGAAGATTAGCACAAAATTGTGTTATGAGGAACGTGTACCTTCCAGACACACAAAGGAAATGTCAGTTCAGCTTCCTCCCCTCGCCAGCCCCACAAGGCAGTTTCCCACCTCTAAAGCTGATGTGAGTTATCACCTGGCTTTTGGATGGCCCTGCTCAGCCCACACGATGTGGAAATCAAGTTTCTTGCTTTCTAAAGTGGTTTAGAGGGAGGAAGATGTGTCCTGCATCTGAAATTGTTGTGGCCATACCCTGTGCAAACCCATCTGCAGTGGCTCTAATGCTTTTAGCTGGGTGGCACCTTAGTGGGTGTGCACAAGGGTAGGGAAGCAATACCAAGGCAAGCAAGAACACCACAGGTTGTTTATTTTCAAGAAAACATTCACAAGATGATGATATTTAGTTCTTTTTTGTTAGAAGAAACTAGAAATGGCCGTGGGAAAGACACTTGGTCACAGCCCAAGTTGCCTCATAGCTGTTTCCTCAAGCCTTCACAGCCTCAAAAATGCCCTGAAGGGCACAAAAATGCACAAGGAATCTGTACCTTCATTAGGTATCAGTTAAAAAAAGAGTAAGAGATCTGTGGAGACTTGTGTGTTCAAACAAGTGCCTGTTTCCCCCTGCTTTTTCTTCTGCCTAAGTGGGCTGAGATGCTTCGTGCATAAATGAAGTGTTCCCAGCAGACAGCTGGAAGTTTGAATCTCAATAAATTCAAGAGAAAGTGTAATTATTGTAGGGAAGTCTGGTCTTGGGCTATTATGGCTGTTAAGCAGACAGTGAATTGCCCTGTGTCCACAAAAGGCTGGGCTGGGAGTGTCATTTTGTGTATTTCCCAAATCAATTGCAAAGCTCATTTCAATAGCTGGTATTGTAAATTATCAAAATGAAAGGCCCTCTTAGCAGGTTATTTTCGTGTAATTAAAGTTCAGAGTGACCCTGGGGCTTGTCTTTGCTAAACACAGAGAAATGGAGCACAGGGGTAAACTCTGTATTGGAATGAAATGAGCAGTGCCCTCCTGTGACCTTCGGGAGTACCTTAATGCAGTGCTTTACCTACTAATGCACTGCAGATGGGCTCAGAAAGTCCTTCTCCTCTCTTTGCCTGTGCAAGAAGAACTCCAATAAGGGGTTTAATATTTTTTTAATACACTATTAAACCTAAATTGCTTTTGCCTGGGAGAAAAAGTAGGGAAATGTAAGTGGCCTGAGGCGATCCCGCTCGTCACCTCCCCGTTACACATCCCAGCCTCTCTGCAGGTGGCTGTTAGGACAGAATGGCATGAAAAGGTTCTAGATGCTGATAGAGGCCTGGTAGGGATGCACCCCACTGTCTTCCATCCAAAGCTGGGCTGTCCTGTGATACAAATGGCTGTTTTGCACAGCCAAGTGCCTCCTCAGCATCTCAGCAAGGCTGTGGAAACATTAGATCTTCTTTTTTTCTTCTGCTAGCAGCATCAGAAACACCCCCTGTGTATAATGGAGGTTATTTGTGGCACATCTCCCAGGTAAAAGGCTGGGCTGGTTTGTGCAATCAGGCACAACACCAATTTCTCACTGATAGGTGAGGTGGTGCAGGAGAGATTTAAGGAGCAAGCAAGGCACTCCACGTTAGAGGTGAAATTAAAGAACCTTTCTCAGGGGTGTTATGTTCCAAAAGTGAGATATATATACACACATAGAGAGAGATAAAAGCTATGGTTCCATTTAGATTGTTATGAATTGAATGCCTCTAAAATGTTTGTGTTGGGTCCTTGACTCCAAAGCTGAATTAAGTCTCTGGACCCTCTGGTTTGCAGTGCTCATGGTGATGCTGTCACCTCCAGGAGCATGGCAGGCTGGGGAGGGCAGGCAGCTCACATCATCACTTTGTGGCTATTCCCACCACAGAGCTCTGTCCCTGACACTGAGGAACTCTTTAATTAAAATCACACAGCTCCTCACTTACAACTCTTCTGTGTCTAAAATCAGGGGCAGATTAACTCAGTGTAAACAAACTCTGTGATAGCAACACAGGATTTTATTCCACTTCAAAAAAGTCTCCACTTCAAATGTGTTTGGCCCAACAAAGGGAATTAATTTCTGCCTGAAGAGTGCATTGATCTTTTAGGTATCACCTGAGCAGCCTGTGGGTAACATGGCTGGCTGCACAAGCCTAGCCCCAGGGTGAAGTTGTAATGTATATAACATAATGTTATTGTCATCCAGCAATTTGCATTTCTTCCTTCTTCATATCTGGATTTTTTATTTTTAGTATATTCATATAGCTTTTGCTGCAGGGGATACAGTTATGTTAAAAAAAAAAGTATCAACCCTTTTTTATGCCAATATTCTATTTATATTTTTTGTAGTACATTATTCATGCAATACTGTAAATTTGAATTTAGTTCCTGGCTTGAAGGCCATGTAGATCTAAAGGCAGAGAGTCTGGTTCTCTTTTATTCTATTCTATCCATCCTACCCACAAAGTTGTGGTGTGACTGACACCTGCCACATGCTGTTTGCTCTCTCATGGCTCACCAGGGAAAAGGGCAGAGCAGACAGCCTTTTACTCAGGGATTTTTTTGAATACAGAGGTTGTTGCAGTGTGCAGAGGTTATACAGAGCTATGTACAGAGCTGGGGCAAGATCAGGAAGCTGTGCCTTGCAGTTGGAGCTCTGCCCTTGGAAAGTTTGCTGTTTCACACGTGCTTTTTGCAGCACACATGGGCTTTTCTCAGCTCATCCTCCCTTTCTCTGCACAGCAGCTTGGTAAAAGAACTTCTGCTTTGCCAGGGAAGCCAAGCTGGCTACCAAGGTCTTCATCTCTGAACTTCAGAGCTCAGAATCCCAGCACAGATGTCATCAGGAGAAGGGTTTATATTCAGAGGTGGCTTTGTATTTTAGAGCTGAGCAGAAGCACACAGAAGGACGAGGTGTCTGCTCTAGTTCATCCTGCAGAGATGCTGAGGGCTGGGTGATGTTCCTGCAGCCTGGGGGCCCTGTGCCTGTGTGTGCTGTGTCACAGCAGGGAAAGGCTGCTGCAGGCTGGGCCTGGCCCTGCTCAGTGTCAGAGAAGGGGCAGCAGAGCCAGCCCCTGACCACCCTGCTTTTCCTCTGGCACCACCCCTGCACCTCAGTTCCTCTGGCTCGTCTGGTTTCCATCCCTAAACTCCCCATGCAACACTGCTCTCCTCTGAGTTACTGAGGTGGCTGTGCAGAGTTGTGGAAAAGGACCAGCAGATGAGCACAGCCCATGTGCTGCACCTGCCAGTCCTCCTTGGGTGTCCCTGAACACTGAGCTGCCCCCAAAATGGGTCTTCCACCACAGTAAACACTTAGCTGTAAACACACAAGGGATTATATTGCTAAAAAAGGTGTGCACTTACATGTGGGATCAGGGCCACTCTGCAGAGACAGCCTGTGGCTGGGCCAGCTCAAACACCTGACACTTTGCAAGGCTTTTAAAGTCATTTTCTTGAGTCCTACGATGGGGCTGATCTTAAAAGTCCTGCTGGAGCTGTGTGGGTACCTGCACGGGCACCTAAACAACGCCTGTCCTGGCCAGTCAGAGCCAGTGTTTGCTCTGGGAATGCAGGGATCCAGAGCATTTTCCTAAAGCCTTGTGGATGGTGGAACCAGCGATCCTCTTTCCCCCTCTGCTGGAAAAGCACGAAATGACCTCCTGGCAGGAAAGGGATGAGATTCCAGCCATCCTCATCCCTGCCCATGGCGAGGGGTGCGAATTAAATGATCTTTAGCGTCCCTTCCAACGCAGCCATTCTAAGGAGCCAGGCTGGGGGATGTCCTGGCCCTCCTGGGAATGGAATAAAGCATTAAAACCGAGGTAAATCCTTCCCTAGAACAAGGCTGGGCCTTGCTTTCCATTTCTCCCCATTTTTGGGGATTTTGAGGTGTTTTTTTGGAGATGTGGATCCCACTGCCTTTTCCCAGTTTAGTTCCATATGTGAGGCTGGTAGCTGTGACAAAGGAAAACAGCTGGTCAGACCATCCCCAATCTAAAATATCTTAACCCTGGGCTAATGTTATCACCAATTATGTCATGGGCAATACCTAATTCTTGCTGGCCTCCAAAAAAAAAGACTGGATTGCCCCAAAATTTGTCTCGTCTTCACCAGTCATGCTGCCCCACCTTTCTAAAAATCTGAAATATTAAGAATAAAGCATATTCCTGAGTTCTGCTGTTGTCCTTGGTCTCTAGTAATACCTCTGTGAAATCCGAAAAAGCATGAAAAAATTAAAAATAAACCCCCAAATCTCTATAACAGGCTTGTATGACAAACCCCACCAGTCTGCTAAGCAGCTGAAAACAATAATTCAGGGAAAATAAATCTGCTGGATGCTGTGCTTTGCAGCCCTCAGAATGATGCAACTGTACTAAATGTACTAAATGCTTCACTGCAGGGAAAAAACCCACCCAAGTAATGAAATTTAAAACTTTTGAAGAGTCTGAAATGGCTTGTTCTGGGGAGGCTGTGTGTGTGCAGGGGGTGTTTGGGGCTGCTGCTCTCAGAGGGGGGGTTTGGGTTTATTCCCAGCAGGGCTGTGCCTCATTCCCATGCTGGGTCAGTGCCTCAGAGGTGCAACCCCAGGGCAAACCTGAGCTCCTGCCCTGAGGAGCTGTCCCCTGAGAGCTCCTCCCAGCCCTGCTGTGCTGGCACATCAGAAGAGAAGGTTGGCTTGCACTGTTGGTGCAGTGTTTGATGTTCACCACTCCGTGGCTGCCCCGTGTGGTTCTTACAGCCTGGGGTGATTTATGGCAGCCCTGGGGAGGCCAGTGGGGTCCCACCAGGGCTAGCACTCACAAAATGCATGTTTTAAAGGAACTTCTGGCATCTTACTGTAATGTTTAGAGTGCACCTAGAGGAATCTGCCCTATCCTTTTCCTCAGGACTGCAGCTCTGAAGTCAGAACCTCCTGATTCTCCAACAGTGCTGTAATTCACGGCCTGTGTTCATACCACTGGGTCATAAATCCTCCCCAGCTACCTGTACACAAAGCTGGCATTGATTCCCATCAAGCTGCGACTCCAGCACTGGCCTGGGAGACTTCCCTGACTTCCCTGCTAGCTCCCAGCTCAGCAGGACCCCCCTTTCTTCTCCAAGACCTCCATGCAGCAGCAGGGCTTTTCATGTGGTGAGGAGCCAGACTCGTGCTTCGAGCCCTGTCTCTGACAAACAGGCCTTTTTCTTTTCCTCAGTTTCTCTTCCTGTCATTTTTCAGCTCCCCTCAAGGCTGGCTCTGGACAGCAGGGTCAGTTTAGGCTGTGAGAGCATCAGTCCCACTCCTGAAGGCATTAGGGATGCTTGGGGCAAGGATTTGCTCAATGCCCATGTGCAGAGGGGGCTAGGACAGAGGGGGATGGCTTCAAACTGAAAGAGGGCAGGTTTACATTAGATTTTAGGGGAAAAAAACCTTCCCCGTGAGGGTGGGGAGGCCCCGGCACAGGTTTCCCAGAGAAGCTGTGGCTGTTCCATCCCTGGAAGTGCCCAAGGCCAGGCTGGATGGTGCTTTGAGAAACCTGATCTGGAGGAAGGTGTCCCTGCCCATGGCAGGGGGTTGGAATTGGATGATTTTTAAGGTCTCTTTGTGGTTTCTTTCCCAGGCATCTTATTGGGAATGATCTATAGGAGAGGGGCTGAGTCTTGGTGTGTGGGATTAGGGTCAGCTCCTGAGTATTGCTCCTGCCCTCCCAAGCCCCATGAACACCACCTCTGAATGCCACCAGCACCCTGGCTCCGTGCAGCTGCTGTCTCTGCTCCGAGGGAAACACCAGGCACTGCTGAAGAGAGAGATGAAATAATATTTGATCAGTTACAGAGGGAAAGAGGAAGTCCTGGGGCTCTCTGCTCTCTTCTTGCCAGGCTGACCAGCCTTGCTTTTCCTGGGAGACATGCTCTGTAAAAACATGGGCTCAGTGTTTGGACAGATCCTCTCAGTCTGTTCTCCAGGGCAGAAATACCCAGTGATAGGAGAAGTCTTGTTTGCCCTGATTTAACTGGCCTGCCCTTAGGAGCCTGAGGAACAGCTCTCCATGGAAAGGAGCTGCTTCACCAGGGAGTGTGTGTGAGCTGCAGCAAGGATGACTGGTTTTGCTGGGCTCTGCTGTCCAGAGATGAAGGAAGCACTTGGTTCCTCTGGGGAAATGTCTGGTTTGATCACTCCAAGGGCTCTGGCATCGCTGTGGGGAAGAGCATGGTGCAGGCTGGGCTGATGCAGAGGGGTGGGTGTCGCCTATGGGGACACCTAAAAATTGGGGTAAGAATTAGTGATGGGCATGGTGGGGCTCCTCATCTCTCCTGTTTTGCTTGCCCCAGGTGTGAGGAGGGCCCTGAGACCACAGTGGGGGGCTGGAACTGGACGATCTTTACAATCCCTTCTTACCCAAACCACTCCAAGATGCTGTAAACTTCCACAGATGTGGACATCATATGGACACAGGGATGCTGTGGGGGCACCCATGCAAGGCCACCCTTTCTCTCCCAAAGCAAACCAAGCCTGATCTCTCCCCTCCCCATCCCAAGCCTGATCTCTCCCCTCCCCATCCCAAGGCTGCCGCGGCGCTGAGATTTGCGGCTCAGGGCGCCGTGGGTCAGCTCTGGGACTGCTGGGCAGGCTCAGCCCTGCCCAGGTGAGGCTCTCCCCGCCCCGGGGGCAGCCCCAGCCCCAGCCCAGGTGTGTTCCGGGCTCGCTCCGCCTCGCCTGCCGTGGCTGCGGGACGGGCGCTGGAGCGGGAGCAGCCGTGGGCGGCGGGGCACCGAATATGCTGGGCTGAGCCGTGGAGCAGCGAGGGATGGACCTGGTAACTCCTGGGGCTCTGTCTCCTCTGCACCTGGCCTGGGGGAAGGATTTCTGCTTGGCTTTCTGCTGCTGGTTCATGGTTTGGGGCTGTGCTCTCCATGGCGTGCCGGGAGCAGTTTTTCCTGGGAGTGAGCAGCGCACTCTCCTCGCCGCTCCTGCTCTGGGGGGAAACCACACAGACACTGCTTTGCTGCCCCAAAACAGGGGCTCCCGGTGCCTGCCTGCTTCCCCTCTCACTCTGACATGAGCTGCAGCTCTGCCTCTCAGTGTAACAAGAAGCAGAGTTGGGTTTTATTTATTTATTTAGGTTCTGGGAGAAGCCAAGCCGGCGGGTTAATGAGTCGATGATATCTGCAGCGTGCTCAGCCTGCCCGGAGTGCCTGGGCTTGGCTCCAGCAGTCCCACACCAGGGCAGAGGGCAGCTCAGATTAAACATTTACCCACCAGAGCTCCCTTGGGAATTGAGATAAAGAATGGAGTAAGCCGGAAAAATTCCAGGAGGGGAACAGGCAGTGCTTCCTCTCGGCTGTCAGGCGTGCCACGTCTTGAATGGGGTTTGTCCTCCTGTGTTGGTTCATTTTAGAAAAGCAGCTTCAGGGAACTAATGAGAACGAGTTCTGTTTGGTTAGTTAATGGGAAAGAGAAGGCTCTGGGGTGGCCTTACTGCAGCATTTCACCACCTGAAGGGGCTACAGGTGAGACTTTTGACAAGGCCCTGGAATGAGAGGATAAGGCTTCAAACTGAAAGAGGGCAGAGTTAGATCAGGTATTAGGAGGAAATTCTTCACTCAGACGGTGGGGAGGCCTTGGCACAGGTTGCCCAGAAAGCTGTGGCTGCCCCATCCCTGGAAGTGTCCAAGGCCAGGTTGGATGGAGCTCTGAGCAGCCAGGTCTGTGGAAGGTGTCTCTGCTCATGGCAGGAGGTTGGGACAATTGCTCTCTCTAAGGTGCCTTGCAATCCAAACATTTCTGGGGTTCTACAGTTCAGATTCCTTTTGGTCAGTCCAAGGTATCAGCACAAACCTCCTGCTGGTGCTCTTTCTAAAAGGCACCCTTACCACAGGCTTAATCTGAGCTTTATTCTGCTTCCTAGGCTGATCTTGATGTTAGGAGAGCATTTTATTTATAGGGAGAAAATATGGAAAGTTTCTCTGCCCCCTGACTCTGTAATGCTTCTGTCCCCTGACTCCTTAATGCTCACAGCTTTCCGGCCAGTGGAAGTTTGTTTCCTTTTTTCTCTCTTCCCCTCTCATCTTGCGTGGGCTTTTGCCAAATGTAGTGTTATTCACAGTCAATTATTTGGCCAGATGTAGCTGTAATACACATTGTGAGCTTTTGGCAGCCCTTTAAATTTATGAGTGTATTCTCCCTGCTTGTCAGCTGGTCTGATTTTCAGGGGACCTGAGCCCTTCCTGGGACACTGGGACTCCTCCTGTGTCCTGCCTGTGACCTGCCCAGCCCTGTGTTTAGGCTGAGCATCTCCCTGGGCCAGCTGAAGGTGCCTGGGTTGAACAGGGGAGCTGCTTGGATGGGTTTGTGGTTTGAAACAGTCCCAGCTCTGATGGAAAATCATCCCTGCAGAGACCAGGAGAACTCACTGCACCTTGGAGGGTCTGGCTAAGCTCGGCCCTGTGCAAGGAAACAGCATTTCAGGAGCTTTCTGGGGGGGATGGATTGCCCAGCCGGGTGTGGATGTGCAGGAGGTGGCCATGGGGGGCAGTTTAACCCCATCCACCCCAGCAGTTCTTTGTAGTTGGCTCGGGGCTGTACTTGTCCCTCCTTGCCATGAACATCCATCAGGCTGCACTCTGGGGGAACCATATCCTGGAGAGGGGCACTGAGAGTGCATTGAGCACAGATAATCTCCCTCTTCATTAGGCAAAGCAGTTGAATCTGGCATTTCAAGGCAAGAGGAATAACAGTTTGAGGGAGGAAAGGGAAGCTGGTGTCCATCCCTCTTTAATTAAACTTAGTGCCAAGCTTGTGACTGTCACAGCTCATTTGTGTCACCAGTGCCAGGGGGAGTCCTGACCAAAATTCCCCATGTCTGCCTCACCTGGGGCACACTGAGACACTCAGGTACTTTCTCCTTTCTCTTTTCTTTGTCTCTGAGGGTGCAGATGAGGAACTGTTTGCTTCAATAAAGAAAATCAGCGAGGGGAGGTAAACAGCCCTGAACTCTTCAACTGCTGCTGCAGCACGTGCAGCAGCTCCCTGCAATTGCATTAGGGCACCTCACTGCTTTATTTCCTGTCTGGCATTGCTGGAGGGATCGGGTGCATGTGGGATTTTTTAATTTTTTCCCAAAATCTGATTCATCCTCCGTGTGCCTCTGGAAGCTCCCATTCCCATGGCTCGCCGCTAGATTAGCCTGTCTGGGCAGCTCACACAGCATCAGGCTGCTGACCACTAATATGAAATATAATTGGAGCAATTCAAACCTCTCCCCCAAGGGCTGGTTCTTTACATCATGTACTACCCTGTGAAAGTAATAAAGTCAGTGAAAGGGGTTATTCAAGAGAAATTGTCAGTGTTTAATAAATCGTGCAATTAAATGCAATAAAACCTCAGTATGCTATTCATCTGTTCTGTCTTAACACTTAAGGCTGGGGCTTTTTTCAGAATAACGAAGTTCTGTCCTAGATAATTTTTTCCAATTTCCTCATTAGACAGGTTCTCGTGAAGCCTTGTGCTGAACTAAGCTGCCAGAGCAGAGCACCTAATGTAATCATGGCATATAAAAAGTTATAGAGCAGTTCAAGGACTTAAGTAGCTCATAAATTTTTCTTCATATTTTCTCCCTAGTTCAGTTCGGGGCTGAATTTAAGCCACAGCACTGCAGGCAAAAATTGTGGTGGCATGGTGGGACCCAGAGGAGTGAGAGGCTGAAACAAAATGTTCTTTAAGTACCCTTTTAAACTGCACTGACATTGATGAGCTCCCCTTCTTCAAGAACCTGGGGTCTGGTGACTGTGTGGGAGAGGAATTGAGTGTCATGGCCAGTATCCATCACCTGCACTGGGAGATGCTCTTGTTGTCCCTGTGTTTGCGTTGTGTGTGCTCTGCTTCCTGGGGTGGCATTAAAGGCAAGGGGAGAAGCATCCAAAGAGCCTTGGGCACCCTGAACTGAACCAGCACCATGGAGGAAGAATATTTTTGTGCCAGGGGTCATTAGGAGTGCAGCATCAAGGAGGATATTCAGCGCTTCTCTTCCCATGGTGGAGTTCTCTCAAGGAGGATGGGGATGGACTGGGCATCTCTGGAGCAGCACTGGCCTCTCCCCTGTTTGGTGCTTGTGTACTGAAAATAAAGTGCAGCTTTCACACCCAGCAGGTGCACAAACAGCATTGCAGCACCTCTGCCAGGCAGCTCTAACATTGAATTCAGTGTTTGCCAGATCCTCCCAAGGGAAATTCTCCATCACAGGGTGACACTGGGGAGGAGGAGGCATTTCCCCTGGCCACACTGGTTCTGCTTGGTTTTGTTTCCATGTTCTGCTCCTGCATTTTCCCCGTTTTCAGCTCTTTTGTCTTCACCAGAAGTGATTTGTGAGCTTTTGGAGGATCCTTTGAAAAAGCAAATTCTCCTCCACTGCTTCTAAATTTTCACCAGGATCAGCATATCCTTGGTGACCAGGCTGGAGTCTTGCAGGCTCTTTGAAACCATCATGATTGTACAATTGCCATGTCTTTAAGCAGCTGTTCTGTGCTCTCCTCTCTCTCCCCTCACCCAGGAAGGTGTGACTGATTTCAAAGCCCTCCGAGCAAAATTTCAAAATGACTCCACCTTGCCCAACAAGGCGGGGCAGCCCCACCAGAAACCTCCGAGGGAGACCGGCCCCACACCCGGCTCTGCAGGGAGCACCACGTCCAGCCCTCTGCCCCTGACTAAGGGAGAGGTGAAAGTGTCAAAGGCTGCCCGTGCCACCTCCCAGCCCTCTGTGCTGACCCAGCACAGCCCCTCGGCCCAGCCTCGAGCCGGGCTGGCTTACAGGGAGCAGATGGGGCACAGCAAAGAGCCCAGGGGCAGCACTGCAGAGAAAGGGCCGAGTTCCCCCAAGAGCAGCTCCGAGAAGCCTCTGCTGTCCTGTGGCACTGACCAGCAAGGATCAAGCCAAGCTACTCCAGAGGACCCTGGGCTCCCAGATTCTTTCCAGCATGTCCTACAGATCTGGGAAGAGACTTTATCCCGCAAGGAGAAAACAAGTCCGAGACTCCCAACCCAGCGGGCGGCAAACTCGGCTCCTGCTGCTCCAGGACGCGATGGGATGCGAGCCTCTGGAAGCTCCCCTGTGCTGGACTGGTGTGCCCAGAGGAAGGATGCTCTGCCTGGCACTGGGAGAGCTCTGCATGGCACTGGGATAGCTCTTCCTCAGGCTCCCAGAGGACACAGGAGCTCTGCTGGAGCAGGTGGTGAGGGCGTGGTGGCGTCTGCGTTCTGTCAGTCGGGTTATCGTGCACCAGGAGAGCCACAGCAGCACCAGAAAGGTATGGGAAGGGGTATTCTTAACACTGAATATATAAATATAGGAGTGTATAGGTGCTCTGGAAATGCAGGATACAGCAGCTGGAGAGAAAAGCTCCTAAGAGTTGAGACTCTCAAAGGAGAGGCCAGACTGGCCCATTGGAATGCTCTGTTCTTGCTCTGGAGGTCCTGGGGATAAGAAATGGGTCTCAAACTGCTGCTCAGCTCGGGTAAGGGGGGCATTCCCCACATCCCCCTTTTAAAACTCACTCTAAGAAACTGTCCACATTTTGAGAGCATGATGAAGACTGAGGACAGGAGACTGTCTTAGTTTTGGTGTGCTTTGGCTGTTTGCAGTCCCAAGGTAAATGTGACTTCACACAGGTGTGTAAGGCTTGGCTGGTCTTCAAGGCTTAATTCTAATTAAAATAGCTTAATTCTAATTAAAATAGCTTAAACCTGAATCCCCCCACTCTGCACCTTCCCAGGTTTGGAAAAGGTCATATTAAAGATCTGAGAACATGTTTCTTAGAGAAACTGGTGCTGGGAAACTCAGAACTGTGAAGTTCCCCTTGCTGACGTCACACTTGGGTGATGAGGCACTGAAAACCTTAAGTCTTTGTTTACCCTGGAAAGCAAATTTGCCTGGACCAAGCACTGCAAAGAGCCATGGCCCTAAATCCTGGTGGATTAAACTGTTATCAGCCCAGAAAATTGGGCTGGTATTTCATAATCCAGAGGAAGGGAACTGTCAAGAGCTGAGAGCCCAACAAGGTTGACGTTGTAAAAATCTTTATAAATGGACATTTCCATTTGTTCTGCTGTTCTGGTAACGTGGTGAGAGACCCGCTGAGTGATGGCGACGCTGAAACTGGGAAGAAGCAGGGCCTGTTGGAAATGTCAGTGTAACAACTAATGATCCTACATGGATTTTTGCTTAAATCAGACCTAATTGCTGCCTGTCCTTGTGCTTCTCTGGAGCAGAACTGAAGCCTCCCTTCTGCCAGCCTGGAGTAGGAAAATGGTCTTACAGCCCTGGGAGCAAGTGGCCAAGAATTAAACCTCTCCCTTCAGCTGAATCCCTGGGTCCTGCCCCTGGGAAGCCTCCAAGACCCCCAAAGGTTGATCTCAGTGCTTTCCAAAGCACCATGCCTTTGGTCCACAGAGGAAATGAAACAAGTAAGAGATATTTAGTCTTTTTTTCCTCCAGATCCGTTCTCCAGAAAATGAATTAAAACACACGGTTTATTGACATCTGTAAGGCCGCGATTTCCAGCCCACAGAACATAAGACATTGTTACTTGTTTATAACTTCTTCCTCCAACATTAATAGGAGCCCAGCAGTTTCAGTGGGGCCGATTTTTGCTCTTAATCTGGAAAAGGGATCTGGTTTTCCAGGCTGGACGCCATCCCGTGCTCAGAAACCCGCTTCCCTCCCGACTGCAGCGTGCTGAGAGCAGTTTACAGCTGGCTGTAAAGCAGCAGCAGCTGCCTCAGCTGAGCTGATCTTTATCACTCCTCCTCAATGGGAAATGCCTTGACTCTGGAGCACACAACTGTGGGAAGGCACAATAAAATTGTTAGAAAATAGTCTGCTAATCCCCCCCACTTCTGTTTTAAATACAACAGAGGGCAATGTAGTTAAGTGTTCCGACATCAAGAAATGCAAAAGTTCAGTTTCCCATAATAAAACCCTATTGATGTTGCATAATAGAATATTCTGGACCACTTATTAAGCTGCTAAGTGGTGTTTCTTTATAGATACAGGCTTAATTATAGCCAGATCTTTAGGCACAACTTTTGATGAATTCAAAGGGAGCTGCTTTTGTAAGAAGGGCTCTGCTAAAGTCTCTTTGGCTTTACAGTGCCAGTGCTTATTGGTGTGCCCTGGCTTTGACAAGAATGAGAGGGAAAGAGAGCTTTTCACTGAAACTCTTTTCTAGCCTACTTGCCTTTCTAAAGGTATTAACTGATGGGGGGAACAGGACATGCCATCATCTCTGTGCCCTCCCAAGGCTGCTCAGTTTTCTAGCTCCAGAAGGCCTGAGGCTGGAGATGTGGAATTATGACACATGGAGAGAGCCAGGTCCCCAGGTGCTGCTGGCAGCCCCGTGTCCCGCCTGCCTTTGTGTGCAGCGAGGCAGGGCTGTCCCTGTCACACCCCCTGGGAGCTCCCTGGGAGCCTGGGCTGCCTTCCTGCACTAATCCTCTCTGTGTTTGTGTGCAGCTGCCGCAGAAGAGGATTACCTGACCCCGGAGAGGTGAGCCTGGGGAGAGGCAAGGTGTGGCTCAGGGCTGAAGGGAACATCCTCATCCCGCTTCCCCTTCAGCCTGGAGGGAATGTCCCACTCCTGGAGGCAGCAGCTTGCTCCAGGGGTTGTTCAAGGAAGTGGAAGTGTGCAAGGCCAGGTTGGATGGGATCCTGGGTGACCTGGTCTGGTGAAGGTGTCCCTGCTTGTGGGAGAGGGAGGGTTTGGAACTGGACCATCTTTAAGGCTCCTTCCAACCCAACCCATTCTGGGATTCTGTGATTCTCCCTGGATGGGAGGCTCAAAGCTGGCTGGGATGACCTCTCCTAATGGACAAAGCTTCATCCCTGTTTTCTCCTGTGGGCTCTTAAAGCCTCATGGAGCCATATCCATGTCTTTAGGTCTGTTTTAGCAGGTGGGAAGGAGAGCACTGCCAGTGCTTTAGCTGCACAGTCATCATCCCCTGTGTGTTTTTGGCTTCCTGTTTGCTGTGTACTCAAGGTTTGTGTTTTTAGAAAAGAGATGCTTTTGAGAACTGTTGCTGAAACAAAGCCCTGGCATAACCAGCAGGTGTTGGGGGTTTCTTTGCCAGCAGCAAAGGAATCTGTACTCAGGCATGATTCTGTGATCCTGTGTTTGTGCAGCCAGCACAACCAGGGCACAGGAGCCACTGCCCTCCCTCACCATCCCAGCCCTTCAGCTGTCTGCACATGCTGAAGTGAGGTTTGTATTGAATGATGGTCCAAAACCTCTCTCTTTTGTCTGAAAAAGCTCCAAAATCTTGCAGACACAATTCTTTGTTATCCTGACCTTTCCTGGTCTCTGACTTGCCATGAGAGGTTGTGCAGCAGCCTGGGTTTTGTACAACAAGAAGAGAAAAACTGGAGGAAAATATTCACATACATGTTTTGTTCTAGTTGTGAAAAGGGGAAATGGAACAGCTGAACCAATGCAAAGAGAGGGGAATTCTTAAAATACTTTCTGTGCCCAAACAACTCCTCCAGCTATCGACAGCAAGTTGTTCTTGACATCATGAGGTGCTCCTGCCAGCGTGGGCTGGTGTTAACTTTTAACCTGTACTTGTCAGAAGAGAACTGGTCAAAAAAATAACCTCCTCCAAAGCTGTTGTGCACTGCAGGAAGCTGTTCTAGCAATGCAATGCAGCAGGATTAGCTGCCTTGCTCCAACACTTGTGATATGGTCTTGTACAATAGGTCACTTGTTAAATATTAACTGTGTGATAAGAGGGGAAATTAATTAAATAGCCCTGGCATAAAAGCAAAATAACAGCAGTCTGGGGGGCAGAAATTCCCCTCCTCAAAGCCTCACCTGGGATGAAGTCTGGTCTCTTAGAGACCCTGGCACAGTTTCATGTGCTGACAGTTCTTGAGCTCTGGTTGCTTGTGTGGGGATAAACACAGGGCAGTGTCCCCAGGGCTGGGGGGCTGCAGGGGGCACCACGGGGCTGGGGCAGCATCAGCACAGCCTTCTGCTTGGCTTTAGGGGTTGTTCCTTTCTCTGATTTCACTGCTGTCAAAGTGCACCTCGAGTTTCTTGCTCCTTGTGTTCTGGTTTGCCCTGAGCCCTTGCTGTGTCGAGGCTGGGGTGTGACAGTGGGGTCATTCCAGGGAAAACAGACCCTCCCTGAGGGTTTTTACAGACTTTCTCTCTAGAATTCTTCCTGGTGCTCTTCCCCCACCTCACCCTGTCCCCCCACGTGTGCCACAAGCTGTGTCTTGTTCCTTTGCTGCTTCCTGGTGCATTCCTAAAATGCCAAAATCTCTGCCACTGTGGGCGGAGGGGAGGACTCCTGGGTTTGCCTGGGTAGCTCAGGAATGCTGGGTTTTCCCCCTGCATCTGCTCCCAAACTGCACTAACTGAACTTCTGGAGGAGGAAAGGGAAGAGGAGGCTGTGGAGATGGGACCTGGGCTGTGGAGCCCAACACCAGGGGCCGTGTGGTGCTGGGGCTGTGGTGCTTTCCCTCCTCCCCTGCTCACGGTGTTGGCACGGAGCAGGTGGCTCCATGAGCTCAGCACCTTTAAATGTCCCCTCTGCTCCCTCTGCTTTCCCTTCTGCTCCCTTCCATGAGAAGCCCTGTGCCAAGCAGTGCAACTGGGAATTGTTATCAAAGTACCTCAGTTGGTTTGGAAAATGCTGCGCTCGGATTTCCTTTGGGGGTTTTTTGGTTTGGTTTTTTTTTTTTTGTCCTGTTTCTCCTGCTGTAGGCAGGAGACTCTAACCCTGGTAGGAAACCTCCTGATGTGCTTTGAGCCCTCTAAACACAGCCTGGCCCCTCAAAGGACCAGCAGTGGGAGTGTGGAGTCGGGGGGAAGGTTCAGCTGAGCCCTGCGTGTGCCACAGGTCTCCTCTCCCTCCGAGGAATTCCTGATTTCACTTTGCTTTTTTGTAGGCTCACTATCAAAGCACTTCATCTCCTTGTCCTTAAGATGATTTATTTTTCCCATACCACTAAAAGGGACAGAAAAAAACCCACCCCTCTCTTCTCTCTTTTTCATCTTCTCAGTGCTCAACTTGAAGAGCAGAATAATTATGAAGAAACCTCGATGTACCTGAATCAGTCTGGGGACACCACAACCTTGTGTGTCATTGAAGGTACTTTGAAAGGCAGGTCTGTGAGGTGAATTACATGATAGCTGGGAAAAAAAGCCTTTAAAACAGGAAATAATTCAGTTTCTTGTTGAAAAAAGTTGAGAACAGCAGCTGCACCATGGTCTGGGAGAACAAGTGTGACTGTGCTGTCCCTCTGTGCAGTGTCAGGACTCTGGGGTACAGACAAAAAAGTTAAAATGTTGGGGGAGAAATGAAGCTTATAGTAAAGCTAAATAGTAAAACTCAGAGAGGAAGATCCTGAGACATTACCCATTAGAAGAGAATAAAAAGAAGACAGTGAGGCAAACCTCAGCATCTTCTTGGGAACCCAAGGGCACAGACTACAAGACTTTTCCAGGTCCACCAGTATTTTTTCCCAGTATAATTTTCTCTATCAAAGGTGCCACTGTTCTGCTTGTACATTTTATAGTGTTGCCCCTTTTGGGGAGGTTACTTCTGCCAGGTAAACTGATTTTTCTGTCCCACTGGGAAAGGAGCCAAGCAACTCCCTTGGGAGGAGCTGCCACAGCCCCCTGAAAACTGTGGCCAGTCAGGCTTGGTGCTGCAGCTCCCTGCATGGAAACCAAAGCTCAGACAGCAAAGGAAAGGGCCTGGAGGACATGGTGAACATCCATGGTGAATGTGTGCCTGGATGCTGAGCATCCCAACTGAAGCTGAGTTTTGCACCTAAAAGTGCAGTGACTTTGGGCTAAAAATTAATATCTGTTCATAAATATCTTTCCTAGTACCTAAGGCAGAGCCTCAGAAACACAAGGTAAGTCTTGACAATTTTAAAATCTCTATTTCTTACTTGCCAAGAGTTTCTCTGTGGGTTGTCTGTGAAGACTCTCAAAAAATAAATAAAAAATTGCAGAGGGAACACAAAGATTAATGAAATTCCCAAACATACCAGTGGGAAGAGTCAGTTCCCTTGACTTCCACTGCAGAAATGTAAGGGAGTGATAACACCAGCTGGGTGGATGTTGGTGGTAGACCAAGTGTTAAGCACCAATATCAAGAATGAGAATTTTTGGAGGAAAAATCCACTGAAATGTTGTGGAACTTCCTGCCAAGAGGGAGCTGGTGCTGGTAATCCCTCTGGGAAGATGGAAAAGCAAAATTGAGCCAGGCTGCTTGGCATGGCAGCACACTTGGAGTTCTGGCTCCCAAGGGAGGACAAGTGTGGTGGGCACAACTGCAGGGCCTCCATCCCCTGCTGCAGGGATTTCTATCCCCTGCTCCAGGGGTATCTCTGCTGCAGGTCACTCTTTTCACTCGCCCCTGGCTGCAGAGCTCCCCTTGGCAGTGGGGATCCCCTGCATGGAGAGGGGCAGGAATGGCTGAAGCTGTTCCTGGAGAAGCCCTGCTGGGCTGAGAGCACACATCACCTCGTGCCAGGAGATGTCCATGTCAGTTCTGGCCCTGCTGAAACAGGGAATCCACTCTTTGTAAAATGTCAAACTCCACTTTCAAGTCCTGGCTTGCAAAGCCATCAGACTGCCTGGGAAATGGCACAGCTTTCCAAACATATTTATCTGTGTGTGATTTGCAGAGAGGTTCTCTGGCTTGGCTGGAGTCTCATTTTATGGTAGGTTGGGAAATCTTTATTTAAATTAAAAAAACTTCCTCCTCCTCTGCAAGCTCTCCTTTCTGTCATAGCTTCCATGCCAACCAGTAGCTTCACTGGTCCAACCCTAGCACTGTTTTATTATCCCAGTATAGTTTGTCAATGTGTGTATTCCCTGTCCTGCAAAGTAGATGAAATATCCTTGCCTGATGACTATTCCAAACATAAAATACTTCTGGGCTTTCTAAAGAAATATTTCTTTAAATGCTGGTTGACAGCTGAGGTCTTGTATGAAAGCTTGACTGCTGAGAAAAGCACTGTGGCTGAAGGTTTTCCTCTTCTTTATTCTAGAAACAGAAGATGTTTCCCTTTGCCAAATCCAGGTAATTTCCTCTCCTCTCTCTCAAACTTCTTCTAGCCCCACAACTGATTCAGGTTAGGGATTGAATATTGTAACACCCAGTAAATAGAAAGAAATTTCATATATTTCATGACCAAGACAGCATAGGTGATGCTTTTTTATGCCAGCACTTGTGGTTTCTAAGATTGTTTTCATTCTAAATCATATCTTGGAGGGGAGATTGTAAAAAATTGCACTGTCTATTCCTACTGAAACCTGAACAGTGTAAGCAGGGAGAGTTGTGAGGCTCTCAGGCTGGTTCCAGGTCCAGGGCTGTGTGAACAAGGTCCATTCTGAGTTTCACCCTAGAAATGTCCTACTTCAGGCTCCCTGTGGTGTGTATTTATGGTCACTGTCTGAAGGCTGGGGGGGAGTTTGATGGTGATGGAAGAGTTATGTGATGGAATGGGGTCACTTCAGCAGGAAATGTTGTGATGCTGGAAAAGAAAAAAGGGATCAAGTCCTTGTTCCTGTTGCTGTGTCTCCTTCCCTAAATCTCAATGTAGTGTGACCCAGCTGCCACCACAAATGGAGCTGATTTGTCCATTCCTGCTGCAAGGGAACAATCACATTACTTTGTGTCTCTTCCAAGAATGATTTTTATTATCCCTGAGTGGCCACTGGCCTTTAGATTGGGATTTGCCCTTACTTTACTGGTGGTCATTTGGGCATCTCCCTCACTGAGAGGGAAAATAAGCTGCTTATTTGGGCACTGTCATAGGGCAGTGTGTTTGTCTGTGACTCTGCTGAGTTGTCTGTGTGCTGAGATCTCTCTCATCTGGGAACATTTCAGTCCAGAAAGAGCTGCATTAGAGGGTGGAAAAGAAGGAAAACCAAGTCGTGAAAGAATGAAACTGGAAGAGAACAAAATTTTCATGGTATTGTATCCTTGATGTTAATTTTCACAATTATTATAGGATGTCTCTTCTCCTTCTATCCTCCCTCTCTCTTTGGGAAACATTGAGCCCTTAATCCCAGGGGATTTCCCACCTTCTCTTTTGCCTGTTCCTCACTCAACTGCTTCAGCCTAAAAGGCTGATGGAGAAGGGTATGAAACTGCTTTAAGTCCACAGATAACTTACATCCTCCTGGATGCATGGATATGTCTTAGAAACACATTTCAGAAAGCCATTTCTGTGTTTTTCTAAGCATGGTCCAAACCAAGCGTTTGTTCCCAGACAGGTGGGAATGGATACATGTCTCCCAGCAGCCAAGCCCAGGGAGATGGCAGAGATGGGCTGAAGGTTCTGCCAGGGAGGCAGGATGTGACCAGCCCCCAAAGGGCAGCCTACCCCAGCCCAGCAGGGCTGGCAAAAGGCAGAGCAGAGCTCGGTGAGTATCTCCCTGCGCCGCTGAGCGCTCCCCACTCCCCAGCCCCATCTGCTGCCCAAATGTCTCTTCCATATGGGGGAAAAAAGTCAAATTTGGATGCAGCTCTTGAACTGATTTAGTTAAACCAGGGCAAAAGGTTGCAAGAGCATTTGTATTCTGGTCTGAATCATTTATTTTGGCTGTGCAAATAGCTTCCTAAGCTGGTTAACCATCTGCGTGACTCCGGCCGAGGTGTTTGTTTTCCTAGCAGATTGCCCTTGTCCATGAGAGCTGAAATCCATCTCCTCTGCTCCTCATAATTTATGGAGCCTCAGGAAGGGGCTTGGCTAAGGCTTGGGGTGGAAACACCCCGTGAGCAGGAGCAGAGCCTGAAGTCTCCCTCTGTCCCTCACTGGGACTCAGGGGGGGGCTCCTTGCTCCATCTCCTCGTGGTGCAGGGCTGGCTTTGGGCTCCTTCAGGATGCTCTGGGACAGTGACCAGAGCTGCTGGCAGGCCCCTCAGCTGCACAATTAAACCAAATCTCATCTCCTCTGAAAGCACAATTTTGCAGCTTCAGCCATAAATGTTCCTGGGGCCTGTTCTGCCAAGGCTCTGCCAGCCACTGGTGTATATGGCAACAATTCAGAGATGAAAGAGAGAAAAGTAGCTCTGCTGGGCTCTGTGTGTGAAGGAGGAACTGTAAATTGACTGTGAACGTGGTTATTTTTATTGGTGTGGTTCTCAGGTATTATTTTTTTTATTATTTTAAATCACCTCATAATAATTTTCTGGTTTGCTTGGTGTCTGTTTCTGTAAAAAAGTCTTGCTGGTTTGCTTGACCTTTGAACAGCTGGAGGTAATTTCTGTTGGGATTTTTTTTTTTTCAAAGTATTCCTGGTGAGTCTCCTGCTTCAACAGAGAGGTTGATTTGAAGAATTGTAGGGCCCCACCCCCTGCTTGATTTTCTTCTTTGTGGGCTTTGAATGTTTTACAGAAATTTTTTGTTCTTAGCTGGACCATATTGAGGTGGTGCCTGTGTCCAGCAAGATCTGCTGCATGAATCAGAATGGTTTGGGTTCGAGGGGCCTAAAAGATCCAAGATCCTCTCATTCCATGCCCTGCCATGGCAGGAACACCTCCCACTATCCCAGATTGCTCCAAGCCTTGTCCAGCCTGGCCTTGGACACTTCCCATGTCCATTTACAAACATTATCTGCTTTTATTTGTGTGGCTGTATTTCTGCATTGCTCCAACTCTCTTAAATCTAAGGTTTTAAGGTTTTGACATTGCCACTTCAGAATTCTCCAGTAATAATCTTATTCTAACCTTGTGAGGTGCAACTCCCAGGCTTGATTCCAGCCCCCAGTGAAATCCCTCTCTGGGATACTCATCCTCCTTGGGTTCTTTCCAAGATGTTGATTTACAGGTGTATTCCAATGGACTGGTTCATTATTTGGATCCTAACATTTCCAACAACCATGCCAAGCTTTCCCTCCAATCCCTTCTCTGGAGATCCAAGAATAATCTTGGATGTTTTTAGGTGAGGAAGATTTGGGTCAGAACTGCCACAATTGAAAGTATCGACAGACATTTAAAGTTTTTTAAACATAAAATATTTTTGTGACTTTAAAAGCTTTAAAGTTAAAAACTTCGAAAATGGTTCACTTTTGTTTCTAGAAGAGTCTCAGAGCAGAGGATTTCCTGGACTCCTGGAATAGAAGATATATCTGTAGGCTCTTCTTTGTGGTGTGACCCTCAGGAGGTGTCCTTGCTCTGAGAGGAGCTCCTCAGAACAGCTCCTAAAGCAAAGGTCCTTTCTCATTCCCAGGGCACAGCCCAAAGCCAGAAGGAACATCCTTGGACCAAAACCCTTGGCAGCCTCTGCAGGCACCAGAGGATCTCTATGATGACGTTGAGGAGCTGCAGGACAGACTGTGAGTGTGGACCTGGGCTCTTTGCAGTGCCTGAGTCTGTGAAATGCCATTTAAAACCTCTGCTGCAGCAAACCCCCAAGTCACACTTGTGTCTTCCAGCAGCCACGGCTCAGATGCCTCAAGTTCCTTCACTTCAGACAGCAGTAAGTGGGGAAGCTCAATGAGGAGCTGCTTTCAATTTGGGCTGGTCCCTGGGAGATGCTGGGAACGGTTTCATTTCACTTTCAGCAGCTACAGTGTCTCCTCCTGGCCGGGTTGCTCTGAATTCCCATTAAAACCAGTGGGGAGTAGAATACATGTCTAACATGGAATTCATTTGAGCAGCCCTGAAAGCTCTGTAGGAGTAAAATGTAAAAGGTCTGGGTGCAATTTGTCCAGCAAACCTCACCTTATTGCTACTGAAGAGGGCTTGTCCTAATGGCATGCTGTGGTTTTAAGTTTCAGGAAACAGCTACGAGGAAACATATGAAGATGTTGAGATTGGGGGTGATAATCCAGCAAAACCAGAGTAAGTAGCAATTTCTTAGCCTGTATTTTGAAATTCTGACCAGTTCAGCCTTGATCTCACATGCCAGGTACTGGCTGGAAGCCTTTTCCTGACTCAAGTGCAGAAAAGTTGTTGTGTGGGTGGGTTTCTTCCCTTCTTCCTCCCTCTCTCCCCTTTGGCTGACACTTGGGGAGCAAAAAGTAATTACCAAAATTAAATCTTGAAGCAGTGAGGGGGATTTTTTTTTCCCTGTAACACCCTCCATCCTCTGGAAGTTCTGCCTTCCCAGACCTCTTCCTGCATCAAACACACAGGACACTCTCACTCTCCTTCTGATTAAAAGCATTGCTCAGCTGTGGCTGAGAATTGGCACCTTTTTTGTGTGTGCCAAAAGAGGTGATGCTCAAGGGACAAATTGTCCCCATAAAACAGGACAAAATGCTCACATCTGAGATCACAGAAGGCTGGAAAAGAACCTGATGTGCTGTAACTAACTTGCAACGTGCTCTTTTTTATAAACTCTCTCAAGATATTTGCTTCAACAGGGTGTGTTATAAAACCAATGAGTTTTGCAGCCTCAGGTTTATGTGTTGCCTGAGCTTCCCAACTGGATTAAGAGGTGAAACATGAAGTTTAGCTGTGTTTTGTGTGGTTCCCTACCCTCAAGCAGTAAAAAGTTGCCTTTGTAAGGAAGAGAGACAGCCTTTGGGAAAGGCAAATGTGGCACACAGTCACTTGGAGTGCATCTGGTGGCTCCCTTCTGAGGAGCAGAGTGGGAGGAATAATAAGGTGTTGCTGTACATCTGCTTTTCCCTTACAGATGGGGGGCTTGCACTGGCCTGCATCTGGATCCCAGTCCAGCTTCCTCTAGTGGATGTGTGTCAGGGAGGGAGGAAAAAGGGGAAAGCTGAAACCCTGGAGGTGGCAGGATGGTTATTAAAAGAAGGAAGTGTCATTTCTCTGCGAACTGTGCGTGGGAGCTGCGTGGTGGGGGTGCAGCAGCTTCTCCAGCCCAGGGGGAAGCTTGTTCCCACATGGATCATGCACATCCCCACCCTGGGAAGCACATCTGTGCCTCTGCTTTGCCCCTCTGCACATGGCTGCAGAGCAGCAGCAGGAATCCAACTCCCCTGCTGATTCTCAGAGGAGCAGCAGGTCTTGCTGGGGCTGCAAAGGAATTTCAAGACCATTTGGGACCAAATTAACGGGTTTCAGGTGTCGGGGTCTTAATCCCCAAACCAACCTTTCTGTGATCTCTCTGTTGACCCCACGTGCAGGATTGAACATAAAGGGTTTTTCACAGTCCTTGTGCAGGGTAATGGCTCCCAGGGGAGGATCTTGGCTGCTTGCAGATACTTTATTAGAAAATTGCTGTGTAGATTTGCAGCCCTTTGCACACTTCAGGGAGAAGTTGGACCATCCTCCTCAAGGACACACACAACAGAAATGTGTGGTGGAGGGTGGCTCAGGAGGTGCCCCTGGTGTCTCCTCTGGTGGCCACTGGAGTGTTCTGGGCACTGCTGCCCTTCCCTCAGGAATTTTCACTCCAAAGAAATCCACTGGATCCCCCTCTGGTTGTTGGGTCAGAGGAGGACTTCAATTAACAATAAAGTTCAGAGCTAAGCAAAGATTTGAGCTTGGACTTAATAATTAAGCCCCTTTTGGTGTGCTGGTGCTTCTCCCAGTGAGTCTGTCCATCCATATCATGCTGTTAAGGCTTAAATTCTTCTTCTGAGCTGAGGTCAGGCTCTGCTGACCTTCCTCTCCCTGCCTCAGGATCTCTGGGGCTGCTTCTGCACCTTGTCTCTCTTTTAATTTAAAACCTGTTTTTCTTTTGGGCAGAACGGAAAAGCAAAGGAGGTTTGGAAACCTCTTTAAGATGGAAAAGTTGAAGCTGAACAATTTCAGGCTCAAGGACAACCTAAGGTAAGAAAATGTTGGCCATCTCACACCTTCCCCTTCAACCCTGAGCATTCTTCCTGGCAATTATTTGAGAGCAGGAGGTCCAGGAGTATGGAATACAGCTTTTTTTGGGAAACTTAGGCCCAAAGTGCTTCTGTCAACTCACTAGGAGCTGCTATGGCCAATGGTCCATCTGTGCAGCTTCTCCAAAATCTCTGGCATCAGGAATCTCCAGGGGCTGGTCCTGCAGCAATTTCCAGGTTTTCATAGATTTTCTGCTGCCTTTGGTACTTTTCTGATACCTCAGCATCATACAAGGTGCACAAGGGAATGCAGAAATGTGATGCCTGCTGCCTTGACCTGTGAGCCAGGGTCAGGGACACTTCAGGCACTTGAGGGCTGAGGATTTTTATTCCAAGTCCCATTCAGAGCCAAGCTGGCAGCAGCATCTGCTGGAGAAGTTTGCCAGGGAGTCTTTAGTCTAACAGGGTAGGGAATATTGTGTAATTTCCTACAGAGCCTTTTTGGGTACTCAAATATTCAAAATCAGGTTTTGGGTAAGGTTCCAGGGAAATTGCCTTTTCCTCAAGTGTGTGGTAGCTGCCTGCAGAACCCATCCTCCACTGCTGCCAGTGAGTGCCTGAACTCCAGGAAAACTCTGCCTTTTCCTATTTCTTTGGAAATTCCAGGTTAAACCTTTCCTCTTTTCTGCTAGGAAGGTTTGTAAGGAAAACAAACATGAGATGCTCTGCTGTGTCAGTGGCTCCTTCAAATATAAATACCATTACAGGGAAAGACCCACCAGTTCTTGTGCCATTCTCCTGTCTCAAAGAACCCTTGAAGCTCCTGAAATCATTTTAGATGTCTACAGAAATCATCACATTTAAATTCCTGGGCACCTTCTGATGCTGGCAGACTTACAGGAAGGAATTCCTACTGACTAAAAATTCCAACTGTCCAGCAACTCTCTTGCTGTTGGGAAGGGCAGCAGGAGTTGTGGCTGTTCTTTGGATGCAGTGTAGATCTTTTCTGCTTGGTGACCACATGGCTCTTGTGGTCATCAGGATGGAAATGTTTATTTAGCAAGAGATACAATTTTGGCAAAGCTGTTGGTACCATGGAGCCCACACACCTCAACCTGTCTCCATCACTGACAGCCTACTGGGGCTCCTGGCTTTTTGGGCAATGCTGATGTGCAGATTTGTTTCTAAAAGCCTTTTTTCTCTCCACAGATTGGTTTCCATTTCAGTACCAAATTTAGGTAAGGAACATACCTGTACCTGACTCTGGGGGATCTGTGTGTGTTTGAAGAGGCAAATGTACAATCAGCTTGGTGCACTGTGCCTTGCTGAAAACCATGTCATGTGGCAGCAGGAGCTTTGAAGACTTGACAGAGATTTGTGCTTCACTCAAACATGGGGGTTTTGTTCATTTTTGGGTGGTTTTCCTTCAGAGAGGAACATTCCTCCTGCAGGTCTGGATATATCCAGGAAGGTAATGTGTGAAGCAGCCCATGCTGAACCACTGCTCCATGGCCCTCCAACAGCTCTCTGTAAAACTCTTTATTCCTGCCTGCTGGAGGGTCCCATCCATCCTTTTCATCAATGGGTGGATACAAGCTCAGCCTTGAGGAGGTGCTGGAGTGAACTTGCCCATGTCCCCGGGGTGGGAGCCCTGCCTGGGCTGGCTGCAGTGCACAGCTCTCCTGCTCCATCCCTGGAGCTGGCTGGCCAAACCCCTGCCCAGGAACACAACCAACAAACCCAAGCATCGTTCCTTGTGCTGGACCTTCGCTGGGTGTTCAGAGCCCTGAGGCTCCTTTTGCACTTCCTTTGGGTTGAGGGATGAGCAGCAGCCCAGATTTTCCTCTGCAATACATTCTTTGGAGTACCAGGCTCAGAGTGACATCTCCTAATCCTTTTCTTTCCTGCTTTGGTTGACAGCAGCTGTCTTCCAGGAGGACAACCTGTACGACGACGTCGAGGTGGGGCAGGGAGAGACCAGGTGAGAAGGGTGCCCTGTCCTGGGGTTGTCCTCAGCCCAAGGAGATTTTCCTCTTGGCACAGACCTGTGCCTGGTACTGTAACCCCCTGAGGCTCATGAGCTGGTTGGGATTCAGCCTTCTGGAGACAGTCCAGGTGCCCTTCCCGTGTGTGTTTAATTTGGCAGGATGTCTCCTCGCCGTTACCCCGTTAGCGCCAGAGACGTGAAAAGGACGGAGCAGCTCCCTGAAACATGTGAAAAAATCAGATCTTTTTCCTAAGGAAGGAAAACTCTGTCTCCCAGACCTGATTATCAGCCCTGTCCTGGAAGGCTCCTTGTCAGAAAAATTAGTTTTAATAGGAACAGCATGTCCTGGTGTCTTGCTGCCAGATGATTGCGGTGGCTGCGCGTGCGGGCGTAAATCACTGCAAGTGTTTGCATTTCAGTGCAGGCTGAGGGGGAGCCCTGTAGGTACAGGGTTTGGGGAGGGGGCACGATGTGCTGGGAAAATCCTGAATGCCTGCATGTCTGCTCCTCTCAGAGGGAAGGATGAGAAGCACAAAGTCCGGATGCCAAAGCTTCGGGTGGTGGAAGAGTACAAGGAGAAAAGGAAAAGCAGCGACGGTGTGGAAAGGTCTCGATTTCCATTCTCTGTTCCCGTGTGTCTGACTCTGTGCACGTCCCTGAGTGGTCTGGGGAGTGGGATGTCCCTCACTGCACATTTTGTCTTGGCTGCCACTCCAGGGTCCTTTCCCTTTGAAGCCAGATTTCAGAAATCTTTGCAGAAAGTATCTCAAACTCTTGGATCTGGACTGAGCACAAAGTGGGGGATACCAAGAGGTCTGATCCTGAAGTCTTGTCATGACTTTCCACTGAGACAAAAGGTTGTTACTTGCTGTATATTTGACTCCTTTTTGCTATTTTAGTATATTTAGATGAAATATTAGGAAGGAATTCTTCCCTCTGAGATGGTGGGGAGGCCCTGGCACAGGGTGCCCAGAGAAACTGTGGCTGCCCCTGGATCCCTGGATGTGTCCAAGGACAGGGCTTGGAGCACCCTGAGACAGTGGAAGGTGTCCCTGCACAGGGCAGGATGTCAAACCATTCTATGATTCTAAGATTCTACAATTTTGGCAAGAGCCCTGTATTTTAAAGTATTGATTATTTGGGCTGATTGCATTGACTCTTGCTGTGCTATTTGTGCATAAAAGCAAATGTTTGTTTGTTACTGGTGCTGCAAAAATTCACATGGAAGTGGGAGATTTCCTTTCCCTTTTAGATCACAAAAAATGCGCATCACAACGACCTTTTCCATGACCCAATACCTGGGAAATTCAAACAAATGTAAACCAGAGACCCATTTTTCAGGTTCTCACCACAGAGTTCCTGCATGGGGTTTCTCAAGCACCACTGGTTGTGCTGTGCAGAGTCACAGGTAGAACTTTACAGACCATCAGGGACTCCATCCAATTCCATCCCTTCTTTGGAGACCACAGGTCCTGCAGGCTGAGACTGCCAAGGAGGAATCTCTTCCCAGCTTAAAAGTCCCTAATTTCAGTTCTTGTTTCCCTTCCTCTTTCATTTTAAGTGCATTGAAATGAGCTGAGGGTGAATAATTTATTACAAATGGGTGGGTTTGTTGGGTTTGTTTGTTGTTTGTTTCCTGTCTTAGTTTTAAAATGAATGCTACAGCTGTAATTTTGTGTGCCAGGAAGAGTGGCATCCCATTTAAGTGAGTTATAAGAACTTGTTTTCCACTTTACAGAGCCATATATATGTCTGCTTGGGGGAATTTCTCCTCCATGTGCTAAAAAACCCAAAGAAAATCTGGAGAGCTGTGTCAAACCCCACTTCTATAAATGGCTCAGGATGAGAGTTATCTGGGGACCCTTTATTTCTGGATATAAATAAAACCAGGAGGAGACAAACTGCTGGGGGAAAAGTGAATTGTTGACTTCCATAAAAACAGGGCTGATTTGAAACACTCAACAGAGAGTTTATTTGTTCCCACGCTGCTTACAGACCAAAAGAAAAAAAATCTCAAGTGGAGATACAAAATGGCTCAAGTTGTGCCTCAATAACAAACCTGAGTTGTCTATCCAGCCTTTCCTGAGAAATAGGGATGTGAATGATGTGCTTTCCTATTCCAAGGGTTCCTTGCAGGCAAGGCTGGAACGAAGCTCTGGGTTGCAATTCCAGATGTGCCAGGGCTTATTTAAACAGAGCTCAGAGGTGCTCAGAAGTGCATGTTGTGTGTGTGTGTGTGTCTCGTTGCAGAAACATCTTCAAATTCAAGAAGAGCAGTGACGAAAAGACCAAGAAGACGGAAAGAGAGGAGAAGTTCTTTAGAGAGACATTCACGGTAGGTGCCCGGGGAGGCGAGCAGTGTTCGAAAGACACCCGCTGCAGTGTCGCTGGCCCTCAGCCACGCCGACCCGGGAGGGTTTTCTCCCGCTCTGTCCCCGCCCAAGCCCGCTGCTGTGTGCCCCTGTGGCCCGGGAGCGCAGCACTGCCCGTGTCCCGCAGAGCGAGAGGGAGATGCGCGTTACCGGCCCAGGCTGCGGCGCGCCGAACTGCCGCTCAGCGCGGGCGAGCAGCTGCCGGGCATCGGCGGCGGCAGATGTGAGTCCTGGCCCCGGCTTCGGCTCACGAATCACCTCCCAGACCTCCTGCTCAGACCGCCTTTCCTCCCGACTTACTGGTCCCCTTCCTTCTTTACTGGTCCCCTTCCTTCTTTACTGATCCCCTTCCTTCTTTACTGATCCCCTTCCTTCTTTACTGATCCCCTTCCTTCTTTATCAATCCCCTTCCTTCTTTACTGATCCCCTTCCTTCTTGCTCTTCCCTCAGACGGGTACGTTCTGGTGGAGCACTTGAACTTCAGGTAAACTCGGATTTTTATTTGTTATGAGGCATATTTCCCCCTCTTTCCTGTGTGGAGATAGCACATTTCTCCAGCTTACAACTTCTGAAGGTGGGATAAGTTAATGTGAACAGCCAGTGTTAAATATTAAATTAGTATTCCCAGTTTTGCTCTGCCTCTGTACGAGGTTTCCAGTCCAACAGCAGCTAAAAAAAGCCCTGTCCAGTCATGACTTGTATAAATTGGAGATTCCTTGCCCTCAGATAAGCCATATTAATTCACATCTGCCTCAAACATGGGCCACATTGCCTTGCCAAAACACACCCTGAAATTCCCTGCTGCTGCAGCGTTTCCTTGCATGCTCAGGCATTATTCATACAAATGAGCCTCTTCTTGCCCAGGTGGCCCTTGCTGGGGAAATCTCTTTACTTTTTCTCTTTGAGACAGACAGTACTAACTGCCTTGAGAGCTGCTCTCCCCTGGAGCATCCCTGAAGGTCTCTTTGTGCTTCCTGCATCCATGACAGCCCACGTTGGTCAGCTGTGGAGTGATGATGGGAATGTAAATAAAGCTGGGTTTTTCTTACACTGTTAAACGTGCAAGAGATCTTTCCTTCTTTTTTCTTTTTCTTCCCTGCCATTTAGAGCATGTCTTCACTGACTATTAGTTATTTTCAGTATTTCCCACTTTCTGGAGTACCTTGTTGGTCAGCTCTGAAACAGCCATTGCATTTCTGCATTTGAATGAGCAAAAAAACCCAGTGCAGTTCAGTTGCTCCATCTCATTGCTGTTAGAACTGCAAGTTTCCCCAAAAGATTTGAAAGCCAACCATATAAATTTGAACTGGTTTGGTTCTTAAAAGTATTGGGAGAAGAAATATGTATGAGCACTCAATATATAAAATAGTGGAAAAGTCGACTCATTTCTTTGCAAAAAAAAAAAAAAAGTAAATAAAGCATTCAGTCAAAATTCACTTTATTTTTGTAAGCTAACTTAGGCATCCCAGATATGTAAAGGCTGACTCCTGGCTCCCAGGGACTCACAGCAACAGGGAGTTACCCAACAGTTGCTCCTGTGTTCAGGCTGTTCTCTCTCCACTGTGGGCCTGGAGGATGATTACTTATTTTAAGACAAATGCTCCTACATGTAGGAAGAGAAATATAAGTTGCTAATGGCTTCTCCTCCATGTATGCAGTAGATACCTCTTCAAAAGAAAAAAAAAAAAAAAAGGGATAAAGTTTTTACATGGCTTTGAAAGAAAAAAAACCTTAAATCTGACTGTAGTGTAAAGCTTTTACCCCTTCCTGGCACATTTTAAGAGCCCATATCAGTTTGCTCATAAATATCCTAAAAATGTAAGATGTTTTAATTAGAAATTATTAAACGTTCCAGGCTTAAGAAAAATAAAAGTGCTGTTTGCCACAGGGCCATTTCAAAGCTGGCATAGGAGACATCAGTAAAAAAAACCCAGAGCAAATATTTAACATTTACTTTTAAGTCTATACAGGCATTCTTATTTATTTTACCATGTGGTTACTATTAAGTGCATTGGCCTGCATCCATCCTTGCAGCAAAAAAAATAAATAAATAAAGCACTCCCCTGTAAGCATGCGCAGCTCTGCAGCCCTGCCAGCCCAAATATTTGGATTTTTCTGGTGGAGATGGAGAGTTTGGGGAGCTGGAGTGTGGTGTGTGTTTGGCTTTGGCTGGGACGTGCTCTGTGCCCTTCACCTCCATCCCTTTGCAGGGAATAAGTGCTGGGTTTGGGTTTTTTCCCATGGTGATGTTTAGGATTAAAACCTTGAAGAAAACATCCCCTCCCTCATCCTTCTCCCCCATGAGGGCTCTTCATCACCCCCTCTGTAAGCACCAGGGGCAAATCCTGTACTGGCCACATGTGCAAGCTCTTCTTTGCCTCCAAGGAAGTTTTTCTTACTTTAAAAGAAGGTTTTTTTAGGAATCTCTCCCTATATCCCATGACAGACGTGATCCAATCCCAATCCCAGGGAGGTAAGGCACAGTCCTGGGGGAATTGTGCCCCAAATCCCCTGTGAAACACAAACCTCTGCACTGCCCTGGCAGCTGATTTAATGCAAGGATGCCTTGCAATACCCTTAGAAATATTATTTTTTCCTCATGGACACATTCCAGTGCATGCACAGAAGAAAGGGGCTTGCTATGGGCTGATTCCAGATAATACAAAAATGCTTTAGATACAGCAACTTCGATTTCCTCAATTAAACCACAGGTTGGTTATGTTTAGGTCAAGAGACTGGTCAGGAAATTAAACTCATCCTTTTTTTTTTTTTTCCTTTTATAGTCTCATTGGTGCATCCTAACCACATCAGAACTTAAAATAATTCTCATGTGAGTGTTAAACCCTGTTCCTCCACGTTTGCCCTCAAAGGGGAAATAATCATGACAACAGTTGTGAGTTGATGAGTCTGAGGGAGAACTGAAAATGTGTGAAAAGGGGTTGGGACAGGGACAGATCTGGAGCACTCCCTGCAGCTGTGTGCTTTATCTGGATTTACATCCTCCTGCATCACAGGCATGGAGGAAACAGCTCCCCAGTTTTATCCCCACCACTTTTTCTGCAGTGAAAAGTTATTTTTGCGTGATGTCTTTAAAATGCTTCTCTCTCTTTACTCCTTGGTGTAAGGACTCAGATCTGAGCCAGCACTGCTGGATGCCTGTAAATACATGGGCCTGGCTCCTGGCATGGATTTTGGGTTGAGGAAGCTGTTTAAGTTATTTGTGTAGAAATTTTAACTCCCCTCCCTGCCCCTTTGCCCCCCGCCAAGCCCTGAGGGCATCCTTGACCCTGCAGCTGGGATGGGCAAGGACCTCCAGAGGGAAACTCCACCAGCCAACCCCAGCCTGCAGCCAGGGACTGTGCAGTAAGGAAATCCAAAGGATTTGTTGCTTTTATCTCTTTTCATCTCTGAGTTTATTAAAGTGCAAATGTCAACCATGGAGACAGCTATCACATGCAGTGCAGTACACCGAGAAACACTTTCCACACCATAAATGGAAGGAAAAAGGCTTCCTTGTGATTATCTAATGCACAAAGGACAAAACTGAACCAGGGCTCTGTGCCCTTCCAGGAATTGGAAAACAAAACCCTCTCCAGGCCCTCAGTTGACAAAATAGAAAATATCAAGAAGGATGGAGTGTTTATAGAGCTCAGGGGTTTTTCTTCCTGAGCTTCATGTTAATGATATGTTTGAAGGGATGCTTCTACTCAGAACTTCTTAAAGTTCAGTATCTTTTTCTTAAAATCATAAATACATCATATTATAAGTCATCAATGTTCCTTAGAGTACAAATTTAAAAACTGAAGTGGACAAGGCCAGGTTACCTCTCCCACAGAGCTGAGGTTTGTGTGCCCAAAGAGGCCAGGCCACAGACACCACAGATATCCTGGAATTCAGTTTTGCTTTGTGCTCTAAAAGGAAAAAAAAAAAAAAACAAAACGAATGCATTGAGGTACAAACCACGTGAATATAACATGATACAGAACACATGAACATGCTTTCAGCAACAAGAATAAATATTACCATGGCTACAGGATCTACTTCACAGCTTTGTGAGATGAGGATAAATAAACTATTTCCAAACTTGAAAAAAAAAAATATAACCAGAGATGAGTCTTACAAATAAAGTTTGATTCTTAAATTAAGGCAGCTTCAGCAGGAACTTCAAGGCTTTTGTTGAAAACAGACTTTTTCTAACACCAAAAGTGTACTCGTGCCTGCAGGTAGAGCTCTGATTCACAGTCCAGTTCTCCTAATTTTGACGATTAAAACGAGCAAAGATCCGCGCATCGAATACCAGGTGTGCTCTCTGCAAAAGTCAGTGTTCCATCAGTAGGTGTAACGTGGGAACTCTGAAATCCAGCTCACCTCTCAGGCATGGGAGTGAGGTACCTCTGGCTGAATCATTAACTCCATGGCCCAGAGGCTGACTGGGAATTCAGAATTACAAGAAGCTGTTGCACTTTTTTAGAAGTGAATGATGAAAAAGGGATATATCTATAAGGGGAGGGCTAAGGAAGCCACAGGAAAGCACTAAATGAAAAGCCCATACCAAAGTAAGACCTTAAGAAAGGTGACTCTAGTAAGGTACATCACACACCTGGAACAAAACCAGATCCTAAAACTTTCCAGGAAAGAACCAGCAGGAGCTCGAGCGGGGGTTGGTTTGGCTCATCCAGATGTGCGATTCTTCTTCCCTCTCTCCTCTCAGCTAATAAAAGGGTGAAGCCAAATAATTGCACAACAAATGGTACTTCAAGTATTCAGAAACACGGCCTGCATGTCCCAGGGGGGGATCCTGCACGAGCAGGGGAAATTGTGCACCTCGTGAAACAAAGCTGCCACTCGCAGCAGTCCCAACGCGCAGCGAAGGCACGAGTTCGTGTCCTGCACACAGGCCCCCCTCCTCCTGCAGGGGTGCACACTGACAGCAAAGAGCAGTGAAATGGAAAGGAGTGGACAGAAGGGTTGTTTTGTTCAAACCTCACCTATTCCAACACGAATGGCACTATAACCACACACGAAAACGTACACACAACACACACTGACCAGCTGATCCACGTTTTTACAACGCTGCCCATGAGTTCCCCCTGTGCTTGTACACACCTCCTGAAACGCTAAACTGGACACACAGCTGAAGATGCATTTCTGACCTGCTAAAGGGGAAAAAAAATATCCTGCTGCCTTCACCGGCTCAGCTCCAGCTCCTGAAAATAAACCTGCCCCAAACCCCATCGAGGCTTTGCCCAGGAAGGGCAGGATTCTCACAGCTCCTGATGCCACTTCTGCCATCCCTGGCCAAGGCCATGCTGAGCCTGATGGGGTCAGCTAAGCTACTCATGGGCTTTACCTAAAAGAGGGTGTAAAAATAGCATCCCCTTTGTCCAGGTCCTCTCAGAGGCTGGGATTAGAGTGTGTGGTGGCAGTGTCCAGGGCACACACCTGCCCTGCTGGAAGAATAAAGCTGAGAGGCCAATGACAGGGATGCCACCTACATTTTACATATATGCATGTATGCATATATAATATTTACATATATATAGCTTCCAACAGGAACAGCACAAAGAGTGTCTGAATTAACTCATCCAGGAGCTGGAGGTTTCTGTTGGAGCCTATCTGAACTCTTTACCCTTTGCCTTTTGTCTCTCTCCCCCTGGGGCTGAAGCAAAGTTTGGGTGAGTCTGTGGCTTGCAAAGCACAGCTGTCCAGTGGCTTCTGAAGAATTGCACTTGGAATAATTCAAGTTTCTGTAGTTCAAATATTGTCTACCCTGCTTTTCCCGACGCTTGTGCATGTAACCAGCATAACTCAAAAAGAGCTGACCACAGTGTAACAGTGTGAAAGTTAAACTCTTCCTCTGGAAAATATAACTGCAGGTCAGCAGCTCCTCTGCAGCTGGGAAACAGAACACAGCCTATTTGAAGGTAAAATAAATAATAAAAACGAAGTGAAAGTCCTCAGAGTATTTCAAAGTGCAGCACAGATTTGGGTAAGGCTGTGATGGGTCGTTCCAGCCAATGTGGTCACTCAGGAGGTGCCTCCACCAGTCCTGCTCCCTCCACTGCCTCTGCTGACCCTGAGCAGGGAAGCTGCTTCATGTCTTTGTGTCTGTCCACATGGAAAGCTGAGTAACCCTGCCTGCCTTCCAGGCAGGACTGGTTTTGCAGATCCACATGGCAGTTAATGTTTGCACAGGTCTGAGGAGATGCCAAGTGCCACAAGGGGCTTATTCTACAACCTAGAAATCCCACCCGCCTCCAGGAAGCAAATATTTCCTCCCAAGGGCGTTTGCTGCTGCTTAATACCATTAGTTCTGCTGGGTAGGAAATCCCAGAGGACAAGAGTCAATTTAAAAAAAGACAATCAGTACATCTGCCTGCTCCTGAGCCCCCAGACTGTAACACACCAGCCCCTTATCAAGGGGGCTACAGGTGCTTCCAGGATTTGGCAAGAGGCTCAGTGGGGAGTGAAGATTTGAAAAGCCTTTAACATTTCAAATACATTTCACTCCTTGCTGCTTCCTGGATGGAAATTAATGCCTGTCCCTACAGCTGCTCCTGCTCCTTTGCAAAGGGGTTTTTATCTCCATCACCCCAAACCATTCAGGGCTCTTTGCTCGTTTCTCAGCCTTGATCCAAAAGCTGCTGAAGGGCTGGGTGCTGCTCAGCTTTGACTCTGGGGTGGGGTTTGGTTTGTTTTATTTTTGCATGCAGGAGTTTGGATTCTCCATCCAAACTCACACCACAGCACTGGGGACACAAATCACCTGGCAGCCACCAGGCACAGCACCAAAGCCATCCTCCACCCCAGAGTATTTATTTAATAATCATAATATAATAAAAGGCTCGTTACAAAACCTAGGAGCACTACAAATATTTCCAGTATTTCTTTTAAAAACAGAGCTGTTCAGCTGTGGGTTTACAGTCCAACCACTGCTGTGTTGGATTTAGTGTTCAAGAGCTTAACAGCAAAACTGATTTTCTCTTTTTTTTTTTCTTTTTTTTTTTTGGAAGCTTTCTACTTTGTGCGGCTTCTGGAAAAATAGGAGCTGTAAATGAGGATCCAAGCACAATCTGTAACAAAAGTAAGGCAATTTTGTAGTTCTTTTTTTTTTTAAAAAAGGGACTTCAAGCTGAAAAGGTCCATTTAACTGCCAGTAGATGGCAAAAATATCCCATGTTTGTCTTGATTACATTAAATGATTAGTAAAAAAGGCTTAATGTGTTGTTCTCTTCCTTGCTTCTCATAGAAACTTGCAGAAAGTATAAATTAAAGTGCAACTGTACAAAAAAAAACCTAGGAAAAAACCTCAAGGGGTCACACGAAGCTATCAAAAAGACAGATCAAATTTTTTTTCAAGTTGAATGACTGCATACCTGGGACCAGCAAAAGTTCTTTGCTTTGTTTCTTAAAACAGAACACACACACAAAAAAAAAAACCAACCAAAACAGAACAACAGAACAAACCCAAACCCCCCCACCCAGGATTTTTTTGGCAAAGTTTTCATAAAGCATTTGTTCCTCAATTAGACTATTACTTCATAGTCAAGTAAATGGAATTAAATACCATGTCAAAGCCAAGCAGATGCTGACACTGCCCATTAGATTAACCCTGCGTAATAAAAAATAATAACTCTTTTAAACAAAGAAATCACACATGCATTAGGGTTTACCCTTGGGTAACCAGAATTTAACCTTAAAAACCCCCACAGTTTGACTTAAAAAATAAAATCCCATCCTTCAGACAGCCAGCAGCAAAGGAACAGTAAAATTCCGGGTTGGGGTGTCCCTGCCTGGTCAGCGGAGCGGCGAAGGTCACGGTCCAGCGGGCAGCAGCAGGACAGGAGAGCCCTCAGGCAGGGGAAGCCAGTGTCCAGCAGCAGGGAAGGCAGATTTGGCAGTGATCTCAGGGAGGTGACAACAGGCAGAGCTTCCTACAGGAAAGGTGAGCTCTCCAGAGCTGTGTGGTGGGCCTGGATCTTGCCCGGCAGGGATGGTCCCAACCCTCAGCTGAAGCGCTGGGTTTTCAGGTGGGGGATCCACATCCTGTCCTCTGCTCACCTGAACCTGCTTGGGACTCAGCCCCTGGAGCCCTGGAGGTGAGGCAGGGCAGGGGGAGCGGTTTGGAGGGAGGTGGTGATTATTAAGGGCTGGCAAAAAAGGCAATCTGCCTTCAGCTCCCAAGGTGGTGAGCAGGTCAGTGCTGTCCGGAGCCCTTGGGAGAAATAAAGCACCTTAGGGACACTCCTCTGCCAAGGCTTGACACGGGGAGGCCTCCCCACAGCAGGTTTGCAACAGGACCTTTGCACACCCCACCTTTAGCAGAGGGAAGAAGAGAGGGGAGGGAGGTCATATTGCACTAGTGCAGAAGCACCTAAGCAGCTGCTGCTTTGGGGAGAGAAGTGTTAGAGAGGCCGTGTTGGAGTTAGAGGGTGTGAACGCTGCAGAGCTGCTCCATCACCCCTGCACTCCATTTCACAGAGCTTCTGGTCAACACCTTGCACCTGGCTCAGCCTATCCTGCCCCTGCTCTGCACAGCAGCAGGGGAACATCAGCCTCCCTGCAGGAAGCCTGGCTATGCCTCCATTAACTCAGGATGATCCAGGGCGGAGGTGTTTTCCAAAAACTCAGTGATAGGTTTGTTACTTTACAGCCTCGACGTTTCCCATGGGGTTTGCTAGGTAAAAAAAACAAAAAAAAAAGGGAGTATTGGATACATTTCAGCGGGCACACGGAGAGAAATGAAGTGGATTTCCTCCCTGCCTTGTCAGAGGGGAGCAAGTTTTGAGTCTGGCTCTGTGCCACGGGCTGCGGGGTGGTGAGGGGAGGAGGAGGAAGAACAAGGACGCGAAAGAAACGAGGGGCGGGCGAGTCAGCGCAGATCTCACAGTGCATCAGCGGGCCAGGGCCATGATGAGGCTGGCACACATCTCGAAGAAGTCCATGGTGTGGCTGCCCAGGCGAGGGGGCACCGAGGGGATGCTGCCCACGAAGGAGCCGCTCAGGGAGCCCATCAGCGACTGGCACTCGCTGGCCGCGGCCGCGTCGATGCTCAGGCGCGGCCGGTGCAGGCCCGCGGCCGAGCAGGAGCGCTGCGGCGTGGAGGAGCCAGACCTCTGCTCCATCACCTCGTCTGGAAAGGCCAAAAGGAAGAAAGAACAAAGAAAAAGTGGGATTAGTGTGGCAGCTGCGATGCAGGTGTGGTAAGGAACTGGGAACAGCAGCAGCGGCGAGGAACGGCTCGAAAGGGCTTTTACCAACTTGACGCAGCCGCGTGAGCGCTTCAAAATGCAGAGGATGGTTCCTCAGCCTCCAGCCTTGCCCTCCTAGGAGCTCTCCATCTCCTACTCACCATCGATGCTCTTGAAGTCCAGCAGGTAGCTGCGGTTGTCCACCTGGTAGAGCTGCAGACTCATCTTCACGTAATTGCCGGTGACGGGGTTCTTGCGGCGCACCCGCAGGTGGTAGGCGTTCACCACCTGCAAGGGAAACCTGCCCTCAGCAGGGACATTCCAGGCAGCCACAGAACACCCCTTTCCTTATTTTTTCTAAATAAGAGCAAGACATCTTCTGGGAGAAACAGTTTCTCAAAAGGACAACGCCTATATAATTAAGCTTTGTTTCCTCCTATCTTTAAATATTCTTCCTAAGGCTCTGATTCACCAGCTGCTGGCAGAGGAAGCTGCAGTGACCCATCTGCCAGGCACAAAACTGATTTTGCTCCTCCCTCACCAGCAGCCAAGGCCACATGAACCAAAAACTCCACTCGTGGACCCACATACAAGGACAGTGTCCATGAAACCAGGGCAAGCTGGGCAGAGCACAGCTCCCAGCAGCACAGCTAAACCCAGTGTTTGTGGATCAGCCTCAAGCTGTGTATTTCCCCTCCCTGCTTCCCACCTCACAATCTGCTGCATCTCATTTGCAATGAGAACTTTTCTCTGTGCTATATTTATGAAGCAACTGTGTGGATGGGAGAGTTAATTCTGATCAAGAGTCACATCTGAAGTTATTCTTAGGGTGAGAAAGGCTATTGTGAAACCTCCTTGTATGAAATAAGCTCCACTGCCTACACAAAGACGTTGGGCTCAGTTGGTTTGTGAGGCTGTACCAGAAATACAGCAGGTTTGTTCACTCTCTGTAAAGACATGCAGCTAACTAATGTCTGGCTGGTGTGGGCAAATGCACCTGGCCACAGCCCATCTCCTGCCTGGTGCAGGGAATTCGGATTTCTGGAAGCTACTGGGCTTTTAAGATGTAATAGTACTGAAAATAAGGAGGAGTCAGGAGGTTTTAAAGAAGCAGCACAGTGAAGTTCACCTAGTACAATGCTTGGGACCTGGAGGGAGGAAGAGAGCTCCTCTGGTGATGACAATCTGGGCTGAAATTCTCCTTACCTTGCTCCTGATTCTCACATGCCACTGCTGCCAAAGGCCACGAGCCAGGAGAGTTCACCTCAAGAGCTGCACCAGGATTTAGGGAGAGCAGCAGAGATCCAGGACTAATTTAGGGATTTATTATTCCAACTTTTAAAAAGACTGTGACTAAATGTTGCATAGCCCTGGAGAAATGCCTGCAGCGAGTACTGTCAACTAAAACATCTGGGTGTAAATCAAGAAGCTGAACCCTAAACCAAGGAAGAAATAAATGTCTGAAAACATCTCTGGTCTGTGAGCTCTGCTGCATCTCCATCAAGGAAAAGGCCACCACATCCATGATACAAATCCTGCACCCAAGGGCCCCTGCCCCTCATCCATGCATCCTTTAGGACAATGCATACTCTGCCATTTCAGCATTTCAGTCCTGACAGGACCAGGCAGAAATAATGAATTCCTTTGCTCAGGAGCACTCGAGATGACCTCGCAAGGAACTAGCCACTAAAATTAGAAATGTGAACAGCTCCTCTTATCCCTGCAGCTAAACGAGGCAGAATCATCTTTCCAGCCAAAGCCTTGGAGCACTCAGAAAGAAAACCCTTATTTCACGCCACAAATAAACACCACAGACACCGAAGCACAGCTGGCTCCTCAATTCAGCGAGTTTGCCTTAGCAAGGAATTGCAGGGATGATCACAAGGAGGGGGCATTTATCTGGAAATGGGTGAGGCTGTAACCCCACTTACAAACCTGAGCTCAAGTGATAAAGGGTGCTGGGATCCCAGCGCTCCCTACCTTCCACTCGAAGTCCAGCTGCTTCATAGCCCGGTACACCTCGGCCATAATGTCATAGGGCTTGCTCTGGCTGCGGATCCCCAGGTGCCACTTGGCCTTTTTGACAGTCAGGGGCTTTGGCTTGGTGGTGTTGAGGGCGTCCAGGGGACAGCGGGCCTTGGGGCTGTCCGCGACGAGCGGCGGCATCCGCTCGGGGTGCGGCTTCACGCCCGGGGGGACGTGCAGGGCGCTGTCGTCCATGAAGGAGCCGGTGGGGGGGCTGGAGGCCAGGTAGAACTCGCTGGCCTGGTTCATGATGCGGCGGTTGTCGATGACCAGGTGATAGGCCACGGCCAGCTGGTCCTGCGGGTCGCCGCTGTACAGGCTGTTCATCACCTCCGACTCCGTGCACTCGAACTTCTCGCACACCTCCCGCACCGCGTCGTCGTCGATCACCGTGGCGTCGTAGGAAGGGTCCTCTGGGAACAGGTAACTGGGCAGCTCCTCCTTGAACCACTCGTGTTCCCTGGGGAAGGCAGAGGGAGCCACTGTGGGCTCTGGGCGAGGCAGGATGGGGAAACCACGGCCGGCCAAGGGTGAGCCCCAAAAACCCCGCCCGGTGCTGGGACAGCGCCGACACTCCACACACGGGGCTTTGGGGTAAGACCTCAGCACTTCTGAGATTCTCACACTTTGGGATTCCCATGGGAATTATCCAAATTTATCCAATTCCCAAAGCACCAATTTATTATTTATCCAATTCCCAAGCACCAAAGTTACCCAATTCCCACTGATTTACAATTATGGCAATGATTAATTGTCTAAAAGCCATGCAGTATGCACAACCTTGTCTATAGGTTGTACTTATTGACTGTAATCTCAGCACATGTGCTTCTCTCTAACATGCAATTAAATCCTCTAATCCTAAGGAATTAAGAAATAAAAAAGGAAGTTTGCATGGGTTTACTTGAAGGGTGAAATTAAGGCCATCCATTGAAAATGCATTAAAAACCTGAGAATTCCTGGAAGCCCTAGTAACGTTTATGTTTATGCTTAGCACACCAGCTAGATGTGATACATCCAATATTTACATAATAATTCTTGGGTTTCTCCTCCTTTTCTATTGGATATACAGTAAGCACAATGATTACCCTCTTTATCTGGAACCCAGAGGGACGTGGTCTTGAAATAAAGTAATGAAAAATAGCTGCTGGATATTAAGCTCTTAGGATTATTGCATGCTATAGCTGGTTTTGCTACGTGCTGTTAAGAGATTTTTAAGGCTATTTTATAGTGCAATAAAATAGAATTTTAAATATTTGTATATAAAATATATAAAAGAATCCTCATCCTCTTCATCACCATCCACTTCCAGCCAGCACAGAAGGGTGCAGGGCTGCTCCTTAGGACAAAAATCATCTGGATTAGCTGAAAGCTACTCCTGAAACCCACCCTGCCCACAGGTGACTCCTAGGACAGTCACCAGAGACCCCCACAGGCAGCCAGCCCACCCCAGCCCAGCTGAGCTGACCTGATGTCCTTGATGGTGGCTCTCTTGAGGGGGTCCACCTGCAGCATGTGCATGAGGAGCGTGGCCACGGAGCGGTTGAGGTACTCAGGGATGTAAAACACCCCCCCACGGATCTTCTTGAACAGGGTGGGGACGTGCTCGTCGTCAAAAGGCAGAGTGCCACACAGGAGGGCGTAGAGGATGACACCACAGCTCCAGATGTCCACTTCTGGGCCAGCATAGAGCCTGCACCAGGGCAAGGGCAGGAGAAGGCTGTCACCCCCATCAGTCAGGGTCTCTGTGTCACCTCCCTCTCTTCAGTCAGGGTGTCCTTGTCACCCCCATCCTCTCCTCAGTCAGGGTGTCTGTGTCACCCCCATCCTCTCCTCAGTCAGGTGTCTGTGTCACCCCAATCCTCTCCTCACTCAGGTGTCTGTGTCACCCCCATCCTCTCCTCAGTCAGGGTGTCTGTGTCACACTCATCCTCTCTTCGTTCAGGGTGTCCTTGTCACCCCCATCCTCTCCTCAGTCAGGGTGTCCATGTCACCTCCATCCTCTCCTCAGTCTGGGTGCAGGTTCTGTGTTACCTCCACCCTCTCCTCAGTCAGAGTGTCTGTGTCACCTCCATCCTCTCCTCAGTCTGGGTGCAGGTTCTGTGTTACCTCCACCCTCTCCTCAGTCAGAGTGTCTGTGTCACCTCCATCCTCTCCTCAGTCTGGGTGCAGGTTCTGTGTTACCTCCACCCTCTCCTCAGTCAGAGTGTCTGTGTCACCTCCATCCTCTCCTCAGTCTGGGTGCAGGTTCTGTGTTACCTCCACCCTCTCCTCAGTCAGAGTGTCTGTGTCACCTCCATCCTCTCCTCAGTCTGGGTGCAGGTTCTGTGTTACCTCCACCCTCTCCTCAGTCAGAGTGTCTGTGTCACCTCCATCCTCTCCTCAGTCTGGGTGCAGGTTCTGTGTTACCTCCACCCTCTCCTCAGTCAGAGTGTCTGTGTCACCTCCATCCTCTCCTCAGTCTGGGTGCAGGTTCTGTGTTACCTCCACCCTCTCCTCAGTCAGGGGTCTGTGTCACCCCCATCCTCCCCTCAGTCAGGGTGTCCTTGTCACCCCCTCCCTCTCCTCAGTCAGGTGTCTGTGTCACCCTCATCCTCTCCTCATTCAGGGTGTCTATGTCACCTCCACCCTCTCCTCAGTCAGGGTGTCCATGTCACCTCCATCCTCTCCTCAGTCTGGGTGCAGGTTCTGTGTTACCTCCACCCTCTCCTCAGTCAGAGTGTCTGTGTCACCTCCATCCTCTCCTCAGTCAGGATGCAGATTCCATGTCACCCTCATCCTCTCCTCAGTCAGGGTGTCCATGTCACCCTCACCCTCTCCTCAGTCAGGTGTCTGTGTCACTCCCATCCTCTCCTCAGTCAGGGTGTCCTTGTCACCCCCATCCTCTCCTCAGTCAGAGTTTCCATGTCACACTCATCCTCTCCTCAGTCAGGGTGTCTGTGTCACCCTCATCCTCTCTTCATTCAGGGTGTCCATGTCACCCCCATCCTCCTCTCAGTCAGGCCTCAATCAGGGTGTCCATGTCACCCCCACCCTCTCCTCAGTCAGGGTGCAGGTGGGGGGACCCCCTGCCAGCTCCACCAGGGACAGAGCTCCAGCCCACAGCAGGGCTGATCATGTGGCTGCCCCCAAACCCCGTCTGCCTTGGCCAAAACTACTCAGGGGAATGAATGGCAGAGCTGGCACTGGCTGCCCACAGTCCAGTGTATAGCCCTGCCTCCAACAAACTCTCCAAAAAGCCAAACCCCACATTTCCAAGAGCTCTGCCACTCTGTTTGCTCCTTTGCCCCGAGGGCTCAGCCAGAAATTTCTCTTCATTGAAGGAGGCACATCAAACAGCAGCAGATAATCTGTCTCTCAGTGTTTATTTTTGGTGTGCTGGTATCTAAGTGCTCCCACTTCCAACCAGCTGCCAAATGTGCTCTCTGCCATCACCAGCTCAGGGCACCCCAAATACACAGTCTTGTTGCTCCTGCTTATCTCTTTTTGCTACAACTGATGCTTCCCCAGAGATTTTTGGGAGGCAATACTTCCCCTTGGGCTGTCAGGCCCTACCAAAATACAGAGGTTGAAATAAAAATACAGAAGTGTCTTTGTGAAACCTCAGCACCCTGCACTTGCTCCTCCTGAAAAGCACCACTGCAGACACATCAGTGTAGGAAACACACTGGTCATGCACGTGACCATTCTCTGAACACCTCCAAAACACTTGGTCTGCTTGTCCAAGGGTGAGACTCTCCCTGCTGAGGCCAGGGATAGCAGCAAAGTCATTTTGGGAAGGCAGGGGATCAGCTGGATGCCCCCCAGCCCTGCCTCCATGCCCAACTCCCACAGATCAAAAGCCTGATTCTCTGGCTGGTAACTGCACTGCCTGAAGAGTCTTCTGGACTTTAAAGCCCAAATGAGATGCACTTTCAAGGCTCTGAAACCTGAGCTGTCACACTCTACTGCCTCTGTGCTCCAGCAGGGAAGGCAGCAGGAGGCAGGAGGCAGCTCCCCCCTGCCCCACACACCCACCAGCAGGGCAGGGAGGGGGGGCTGTGCCTGTCCCCCTCAAATGCAGCTCTCACACACTGCTACAGCTCTGAGGAGAGGCCAGCTTGGCACAGGGAGCAGGGGCATGGGACTCAGGCAGCCCTGCAGGTGGGAGTGATGAGGGAGGGATGCAGCTGCAGCCAGTGAAAAAGTGCAACACGTGGGCCTGGTTTTGGTTTTCCTTCTCCCTTCTGTTGTTACTAAGCTGCATTGCCTGCACCCTTGGAACACTCAGGGACCAAATCCTTCCTGCTGCTCTGCCATGTGCCTTGCCTCCTATACAAATTGAAAAACATGTGCCTGGCCTTCACTGAAATGGAAATACTGTTAATATTTTTTTGGAATCTCAGTAGTTTCTGGCTTTTTCCCCTTCTTGACAATGAGGATTTACTTCATTTCACACACAGAGCTGTAGTCACAACAGGGTTTTTGGATGCTAGTCTAATTCCTAGGATGCTCTGCCAACACTTGCTCTGGTGTAAACAGGGATAAAATAATCATAGTCACAGCAAACACATCTGAACAAAATGTTCTATTTAAAAGCTACAGTTATAGGCAAAAAGAGGTTGGATGAGGAAGAGTAAAGCTCATGGCAAAGGGGGATTCAAACAAGGGGCAAATAATGAGGATGGGTAGTTTGAAGTACCATTCAGAGGACTGAAAATTTGAAAATCTATATTTGCAACCTTTGCTGAAGTATTACAGAGAGAATTAGGGGAAAATGTACATTCCATGTAATTTCTGTTCCTGACAGTAAAATATAGGAGGCACCACTCCTGTATCAATATGTAGAAGTCCAATTCAACCTTGTGGAGTGTGTTCAACACTCCATGTGCTGCACAGATGTTTCATGCTGAGAGATGCAACCACAGAGGAGGTTTGTCAGTTCAATGAATCAGTTCAAAACAAAGCTCTGAAGGCTGAACCTACTGCCACAGCCAAAACCCCCAAGCTTAAGGAACCAGAAGACAAGTATTTTCAGTACAAGTGTTGGGAAGTGATTAAAGATCTTCCTGGTTCTTTTGTGAGTGAGTGGTTTTCCTCATTAACACTGTGTTTTATATTACAGGTGGGCAGGAGAGGAGGGGGTGGCCTGTTAAAGCCTTCCCACCTGAAACCTCAGTATTTGCACCCAAAGAGTCATTTTCACCCTCTTTAATTAGCAATATAAACAGTCAACATCTGGTATTAATAATCCCTCCAAAGTAAACACCTGTAGCAAAACACAGTTTGCTCTTACAGCTATTGAGAAGTAAAATAACCAAGAAAACCTTCAGATCTTTGCCAACAGATTCACCCAAACACAAAATCCAGGTTGGAAGGATTCAGCTGCTTTTACTAGATGTGCAAAGCCAAGAACAAATACCAAGAACAAATTTAAAGCTCACACAGATCCTGATGAGAAATGGAATGTCTTACCTTCCAGAGATGACCTCAGGGGCTGCATAATTTGGGGAACCACAGCTGGTGCGTAGAAATTCACCATCTGACATCATGTTGGACAGCCCTAAAAACAAAATGCTTATTACACATTGATGTTTGATCCAAGGCTCCAGATATGCTGGACTCCATTTCCACACAGAGGAAAGGCAGGGAAGTGGAGTGGATATTTGGAAAGGAGATTTTGATATAATTTAGATGGACTTCTCTGAACTGATTTGAAAATTATTACCTTTGTTACTATTGTTGTTGGTTTATTTTGTGTTGTTGGTTTTTTTATTTTTTTATACCCAACCAAGAAATATTCGCTCCAGGCTAATTTTGCTCCTCCAAGATGCAAATCCCAGAGCATAGAGGAAAAAAATAATTCATCCCAGAGCACTTTCTTCATATGGGAATGGGGTGGGGCTGTGAAATGAGTAAATCTTCAGAAGGATTTACGTTGCTAGAAAGGGCTCACCGGGACAGAGTCGGTAGCCTGGGTATTTTAATGTATTTCAATCCATAATGCCACTTAGAGACTCCTGCTCCTGCTCACTGTAAAATGAACTGAGGCCAAGAGCACATGGCCAAGCAGAGGGAGAACATGCACCAAAATAAACACACACAGCCAGCTCACCCTGAATTAGCTGCACCGAGGCTGCCCCACACATAAATCAGGTAAATTTAATGTCGGGTGATTACACTAAAACACAGCAGAGATTTACAAATCACTTTGCTACTCCATTCTCAACAGAGCAGCAGCCTGCAACAGGTAATCCCTGCTGCTGCAGGAAGGCCAGGGTTTGCAGTGTGGGCTCCCCAGGTGCAGAACTGGTGCTGGCTGGGGCAGCAGGCTCTGGGCTTTGCACGGCCGCTCCACGGCCACGCTCCAGCGGCGCCTCTGGAATGCTGCTGGGGTCACATACCAAAATCAGCTATCTTGGCATTCATGTGTGCATCCAGCAGCACGTTCTCTGGCTTCAGGTCCCTGTGCACAACCATGTGCCTGTGGCAGTAATCCACTGCAGAGAGGATCTGCTGGAAAAGGCGCCGAGCTTCTGCCTCCTCGACCTGTGGGAACAGCAAAGGGACGGCCCCGGAGGTTGGTGTGCACACAGAGCTGGCAAGGGGAGGTTTGACTTAGCAAGGAGCCAAAAGCTTCCTTCCAGGGCACTGAGAGAAAATCCCAGCGTGCCTGAGACCAGAAGCTGCAAATAGAGCAGCTTTCTCACCCCTGCATTTCACAGCGTGCCAGTGTTTGCAAATGATACAGCCCAGAGATGAAAGGTGAGGCCTCAGTTCAGCTGAGCTGTCAGCAACAACCTAAAGGTGGCACCTATCAGAAAATGGCCTGCTGTCCCTAAGGGATCCAGGCTGGGCAAAACACCACAGAGGGAGCTGCTGGGAGCAATTCCTCATGGACTTGCTCTGGAAGCAACAGGTGAAGCTGGAATGCTGTGGTGATTTTAATTACCTTTATAGCTATAAAGTTGGGTGAGCTGTATTAGAGAAACTGTATTTACAATTATTATTTTTACTGATGAATTCCAAGAGACTTCCTTCCTGAAAAACTGAGTTTATGAATGCAAGAGTTCAGAAAGGATTCAAATTAGTCACTGAAGAGATCTAGATGGGTGAAATGTGTGAGAAATCAGAACTGCTCACAGAAAAGAAAACTGAGTCAGCTCCATTGACCACTGCACTAATCTAACCCAATTTTCTGTAAATGTATTGATTTTGTAGCACAGAGAGGGAATGTGTGATGGGCTGATCCTTCACCTGAAGCCTTGTTCTGGATGTCCACTTTGGCCCATTTTTCCTCCTTGCCCTGCAGCTGTTTCACAGGGCAGCCACCAGTGATTTTCTTTGTAACCAAAATCTCACATTTCCCAGGCTCAACCCCCCTCCTCAGGTGATTTATACCCAGTGGGACTGCTGGCATTTGAAAATGTTGTTCAGATAAGCCACATCCTTGAAAAGTCTTCAAAGAACCTGACATGGACCCAAGAGGGGGGGTGGGAGAGGTGAATGACTGGGGCAGAGACCACACCAAGTGGTCATCCCCTCCCACGCCATAAATCTGCTGCTGAACCGTGGGGGTTTTGACAGGCAACCCATAGCTAAAAAAAAAAAAAAATCACAAAAATAAGCTGGTTTTCCAAATATTTGCCCTAAGCAACGTGTTACCTTGGGTGTTTTGGTTTGAGGATCATAAATACACCAGAGAACGTTGTGAAAAATCACGCTCGGGTTTAGTGCGAGCCGGTACGAGACGCCCCAGATGGGGTTGCTGTGAAGCAACTTCTATTTTGGGCCTTAACCTTAACTGTGCCCCCTCAAGCAGTCATTTTGCTCCTGAACAACATCCTCTTCCCACCCAAGGGTCTGGGCTGACTCGGGACTGGCACTTACACGTCCGTGCTTGCAGATGTAATCAAACAATTCCCCGCCGGACACGTATTCCATGACCATGAAGAAATCTGTCGGTGTGCTGATGACCTGGTACCTTCAAAAACACAAGGAGTTTTACTAAACATAGGTAATTAGGAAGAGGGAAAGGCTTTCAAACAGATTATTAATTCCACATCGACACTTCAAGTAAGAATTTCTTTGGATCTTGAATTTGTAGCTGCTTTCCACTTCTGAAAAGCCATCTCTTGTTTCCAGTATAATCTTTCACTTGTCTGTGAAAGGACCTCTTTTCCAGACCTATGATCTTCCTTCAGCCCTTTAAATAATCCTCTGAAATATCTGCCAGGCAATCTTACCACATTTAGGACTGCCCTGACTTTCAAATTTCCATTTTGGGTAAGATCTGCAACAACAGCTTTAGAAATGAAGTCCTGGTCAGCTGGGGGCAAGGACAGGATCCATCTGGTTTCCCTCATATCAAGAAAAAAGATGAAGAACTCTAGGCACTGGAGAGAGATTCCTCAGGACAGGCACAGAAACAAAAAGGAGACCCCCAGAAGTTATTTTTCAAATATTAAATCCCTCTATATTCTAGAATAGGGGGGGAAACCCAAGGGTATCAGCTTCAACTTGCAGATTTATTCTCCATTTTCCTTCAAAATGATCCCTGAGTGCTGCAAAGGCATTTCAGCGTCCTAGCTGGAATAAACTGCCAGTGATCAGCTGAGGTCAATGCAGCCCCAGGAATTCACAGCAGCACCAGCTGAGACCTCCCTCTGTTTTATTTCAGAATCATTGTTTTGTTGTTGTTTGTTTCTTTTTTTTTCTTTTCCTTTTTTTTTTTTTTTCAGATGAATTTCATGCAATTTTACAGCTGTGTTGTAATTCAAAACAAAGAGATTTCAGAAATTTTCAGAGGCTAGCAAGGGAAAATGGGATAGTCCCATAAAGAGCATGAACCTCATTTTTCTGAAAAGCTTTGGACCCAGACATCTAAGTTGCTGTTAATTGCCCCAATATTTCTTTTATATACATTTAAAAACTTATTGAAAGAGGTTTGTGTGCCTCAGTCTCCTCACATCTTTATCACTGTATTTCATGAATGCAATATGTATCACAGGACACAGATATTGTCAAACTGGATTTAATTTTTATTGCTTTGACAAATGTGTGAACAGGATTTGACTTGCAGGATGCTGGGCACGCAGCTGAGGAGCCTTGCTGGTGCTTTTTTTCACAGAATAATACCAATCTGTTCTCCAATAAATCCATGGAACTGTGAAGTTACTCTAAAGTCAACAGTTGCTGCATGGTTAGTTATTTAACTGTAGAGAGAATTTGTTTTCCCTTGCCTCTAAGTCCCAGGTATTTGCTATATCTCATGCCAGTTTTAAGGCTGACCTAAATGTCAACTTACCCTTGGAGTTACCATTCAACAGCTTTCTTTTATAGGAATGCCAAAGATATTATCGAGTGCCTCATTAATGTGGGCTGGCTGCACAAACTGGGGATTGAGCAGGAATCCCAGAGGCTGCAGTGCAGGTGCTGATTTATGACCCAAACTCAGGTTCTTCAAAGTGGAGACTTTGAAAAGTTATGTCTGAATAATAAATTTTGG
>VZRX01005855.1:3613-27078 GCA_013398075.1 Notiomystis cincta | reverse complement strand
GGGCTGGGGACCGCGCCCGGCCGGGGACACCTGCCGGGCACACCCCTCGGGGGCGGCACCGGCCGGGGGTGACGCCCTCCCCGGCTGACAGGGGTCGGGGGTACGTTCTCTGTGCCGTGCACCGGCCGGGAGTGCCGCCGTCCTCCGGTGGCACCGGTCGGGGGCACATTCTCTGTGCCACCCTCCTCCGGTGACACCGGCCGGGGGCACATTCTCTGTGCCACCCTCCTCCGGTGACACTGGTCGGGGGCACATTCTCTGTGCCACCCTCCTCCGGTGACACTGGTCGGGGGCACATTCTCTGTGCCACCCTCCTGCCGCGGGTGACACTCTCCCCCGAGTGACACTGTCCTCCAGGTGCACCTTCTGTGCCGCACACCTGCCTGGGGTGAGACCCCTTCGGAGCAGCGTCTGCCACAGGGGACATCGTCCTCCGGTGGCACTGTCCTCCGGGTACACCCTCCGGTCCCAGGCACCTGCCTAGGGGTGACAGCCTCCTTTGGTGGCACTGTCCTGGGTACGCCCTCCCTGCCTGCAGTGACATTTTCCTTAGGGCAATGCCACCCTTAGGCTCCTCCCTCCTTCGGGGTGCCCTGCCTGATGTGGGGACATGATCCTTAGAGCACACCCTCCTTTTGGGGCACCCTCCTTTTGGGGCACCCTCCTCGTGGTGTGCCTGGCATGGGTGGCACATGTCAGAGAGGTGCTGGTGGCACCCACCCGAGGTCCCAGTGTCTTTGGGTGCACCTTCTCTGCCTCTGAGGGATGTCTCACCTGCCCAGGGATGTGCCCACAGAGGTGGCCCTGTCCTTGGGGTATGCCCTGCTTTTGATGCTGCTTCCTTGGGCAGATCCCTCCTTTTGGTGACCCTGTTCACCAGCCAGGGCAGTTGGTTTGGCACAAAGAGCACATCCCCACGGGAGGGATGCTGGGCGTGAGGGGCTCCAAGGGCACCCTCTGAGGCCCAGCTGTGCCTTGGGCTGGGAGAGGAGGTGCACTCAACAGACTGTTTCAGCCAAAATTCCAAACGATTTAACAGTGGAAGCAGGATGTTCTCCCTCATCTCCTAAACTTTGTCTGGACCATATGAATTGTTCACAGACAAAAATAAAAAAGAATGGGTGCTCATCCCAAACAAGTTGCATGGTCGAGCACCAAAATCGGCACGTAGCATATCTGAAAAGTGGCCCTGCCACATTTTAGCAGTGTTAATTTGTAGCTCTTTGTTTCTCACTCAGCTGCACCAAGTAGCAGTAATAAAGAGCTGTTTGGGAAGCTGGAACAGCGTGCATAAACACAAGGTCCCTGATAAAATAATGACCAGCCTATGCAACTGTGCTATCATAAATAATAAAATGGCAACTTAATTCAAGGAATCCAATAACATAAATAACTAAAATAACTAGCTGGGGGTAGAACAGGAAGGTTGCTGTAACACAAAACCGTTTGTAGTGTAATGGAACCATCTCTGTTCAACCAGAACAAGTGATGTCCGTGAAGGCATAAGAGAAACAGCATTTACAAACAGTAAACTTTGGATAAGACAGCAATGCTACAATCTCCTGGAATGCCTGAGAAAGCTCTGCCTTCCTCAGGCAGCTGCAAAGTTGTCAGCCCATGCAAGCCTTTCCCCTGCAAGCTCTGGGCAGCTCTGCTCTGTCTTTGGGGTTTGTTTGATCTCCCCTTCCAGCCCTGGCAAGCCCCGGCTCTGCCTGAGTGAAACACCACACAAAGAGCTGTGAACTCCAGTGGTGTTTGTTTAATGGTTAAACTAATATGTTTAACAAGAGCTGCTGGATGGAGATGCACCCTTTTGCTGTCCTGCTTGCTTCCTGTCCCTAAATCTCAGAGCAAACTGATGCCACAGTGTTTCCGCTGCCTGCTGACCCACAGAAGCTGTCCACTAGAAACATCAAATTAGTATTAATCAGGTTTTAACTTACAGGATACATTTTGGGGGCTTAAAGGTTTGCAGGAGAGTCGCAGAAAGCCCTTTTCTTGGCAGCAGGGATGTCTCCAGGTGGGTGAGTGCCTTCCACCCTCCCCACTGTTGGTGAGAGCTGGGAGCAGAGCCTGGGATGCTCCTGGAAAGCAGTGCCAGGGCTCAGGCTTGAGAATGTTTGCTTAATTTCCCCCTGGCTTTTAAGAATAGACCCATATGTATGTGTGTCATTATCACGGGTACCTGGTTTGCAGACACGGGGGAAGGGAGCTGTGCTGGCAGGCAGCAGCTGAAGGGTCTCGAGGAAAGGCTGGGTGGGGCGTGTTGCTAAGGAGATGGAGACTCCAGTGTCTGCCAAAGTGGCGTTTTTATTTTTGGTGCAGATCACACGAAATGGTATTTGACTGTGAACAGGGTAGAAATCTCTTCTCCCTGCTTGCATTGGTGTCTGAATGATCTGTTTTGTGTAGTAGCGTTGCAGCTGATTTAAAACACAAATCAAATGTAGACTGTACGGTGTTCAGTCCAGCTGGAGGCTGGGTGTTTACAATCTCCAAGAATCTTTTTCTTTTGCTATTTTCTTTTTCCCTGCTCATTGAGAACCCCCCTACTGCCTGAGCAGCAGGATGTATGTCTCTCCTTTAGGGGAGGGCACCCTCACATGCCTCTGGTTCCTTTGTGGCCGGTTGTCTGTTGTTTTTTCAGACACTGCAAGTTAGCAATCAGTTTTTCTGGTTCTGGCTTATTAAATCCACCCTGCCAGGGCTTGTTCTCTGTGGCTTTGCTGCCTGTGCCTCTTGTTACACCCCAGTGCCAGCCAGCAGCCCCCCCATCCCAGCTGGCTCCTCACAGACAGGGACTGTGTGATGGCACAGGGAAAGCTGCCAGGGAATACCTTCACTCTCCTGGTGTGCTGCCAGGGCTGGAGTTACAGGAGAAATTAGGTCTGAGTGCTAAAACATGGAATATTTTTGCACCCCTCTGTGGGATGCAGAGTCCTGGGCAGAAACACAGGTCCCTTGCAGCTCCCACAGAGGCTTTGCCACACGCTCACATTTTGCTGGTGCTCCTCTCAGGCACCAAACTGCCTTCACTGGGATTTCCTTCTGGAAATGCTTGGATGCTGAAGGGCTGGGAGGGCACCAAGGAAAAGCTGGGTGCTGCCTGTTGCACCCCTGACCATCATGAACCCTCAGAAGGGTTTGTAGCTGAACATCCCCAGCTGTGTCCAGCCTCCCACCTCAGCACCCTGTCCCTGTCACCAGTTTGGGAGCTGTATTTTTCCAGTTCAATGTGACAAAAAAAATGCCAGAGATGCTGTGCATCTGTTAACACAAAAGCTCAACTTCTGGAGTGTGCTATCCAACCCTTGTAAGTGCCCTAAATCTGTGGATTTTCGGTGGGATTTGCATTCCCAGTCTGTTTTGGGAGGAGATAGTTAATGAGATAATGCAGCACTGGGTAAACTGTGACGTGTGAAATGAGCTTTTTTGAATGTTAGAGTAACTGCATGCATCAGAGGCAGCTTATGCACATTAGATTTGTAACCAAGCAATTCCCATTTATATTATGTAAGTGATGTCATTTATCAAACCCCACGTAGTGGCCAAGAGCAGATGTTGAACCATTTGCTCTACAGTGTTGGGAATTAACTTTTCTGGGGGTTATTAAAATTATTAGTTACTCAAATACAGTCTTGTGAGTGTAATATAATGGAAAAACAAGCAGTATCATTAAAAAAATGTAATGGGTGTGGGTCCAGAATATGTTAATGCCTCTTGTTGGTATTGGGAGAAAATCTGTGTGGCAACAGGTGATGCTCTGGTGGGGATGTGAGCTGGAAACTCTGCATGAGAGAGGGGAAGGAGTATTTTTTGCACTGGAAAGAGAACATTTCAAGCACACACATGATAAACATCCATTTCACGAGGAGGCTGCTGAGGAGAGGCTGCCTGCCTCTGCAGGCACTGGGTGCACAACACTCTAACCAGCAGCTAGAGAAAGACATTATTTCTGAGGGGATTACTCCTACATGGGAATGAGACTGCTGGATAAGATTTTATTAAGGGCACAAATGAGTAATTGGATTCCTCAACCCATTAGAACGTAGCAGTAATGAATTCCTGTTATCTTTTTATATGCTCTGTGATTAGTGTGATGGTTTGACTGGGGGGTTATTTTTAAAGCAGATAGTTTTGGTTGGGCTCTGTGATCCTAGAGGTCTTTTCCAATCTTAACAATTCTCTGTGCACTGATCCCTCGTGTGCAACCATGGCATCAATCTTTTAGGCTTTGTCCACAAATATGAAGCCAAATACAGGTGTGAGGTGGGCTCTATGGAAATGCCAGAGTGTATTATTTTAATTTTCCTGCAGTCTTACCCTCCTTTTCTTTGCAAGTTGTGGGCACTACAGTTCCCTCAGAAACTTTGTAGCCTCAGCAGCAAATCCTGGAAAATAACTTGTAGCAGGGTGAAGGCAAAGTCAGCGACTCTGTGAGCTGCTTGTAGCAGCATTTTTCCTGTGGCTGGCCAAGTATGTTTTCTTTCAGGGCATAATCTGTGAGATAATCCCAGCTCTGCTGGGAAAGCACTTGCTGGTGAGGAGGAGCTTCAAGTTTATCCTCACCCTTCGCTTTGCACCCATGAGCATCTATTCCAGGGACAGACTGAGGAAGAGTTTAGGCTTTGGTCTGCTGCCTGTGCAGTAGATCAGCCTTTTTTGGCCCTGATATGAAAATCTGTTTAAAGCCCAGTGACCTTGCAGCCTCAGTCCACTCTTTCCTTGCCCCATCTGAAGCGTTTCCTGTATCAGAGCCCTGCAGCAAACGGGGAGGAACAGCGCATTCTCCACGTCCACAATGGCCAGGAAAAGGATAGAGCTGAAATAAACCACACACAGGTGGCATGACATGAAGGAATACTTGAAGTGAGGGTTACTGAAGTGTCAGGATCTGCTGTTTGGACAGGGCTGTGGAGTGCAGATGTTCCTGCCTGGGGTGGAGGGATGCTGCGAGCTCAGTCCCTGCACGTCCAGTGCTTGGTTCATGTCTCAGCCAGGACCTCAGGATTTGGGATCAGCCCCTGTGGGATTCTGGGCAAGCTGTCAAGGGTTACATGCAGGTAAGGCTTGGAGTGCCCAAAGTAAGAGAGATGGAGCTGAGCTAAAGTCCAAAAATCCCCATCCAAACCTTCTGCTTGGCTGCTGCCGAGCCCTAATGTTTAAGTGGGTTTTATTTTACTTTTGCTTTTAAGCTCCCCACCTGGGAATCTGCCAAAAGTGAGACCTCTCTTATTAGCCCAAACTGCTCCACTTTTAACAGGGCTGAGCTGTGAAGTCACAAAGCCCAGAACAACCCACTGGGCTGATATTCCTCTGCCTCTCAGGAGCATCTTTAGTGCCTTGTGGTACCTGCAGCTCAGGACAAAGCTTTACCTGGGGGAAATCAGGAGTTCTAGTTCCCATTTCCAGTTGTGTCAACATATCACCTTCAATCACCATTTTTCCACTTAATCTAGGTATTATATTATTTTTATTTAGCCCTCAATCTGTCTATGTTTCAGTTCCCTACCCTCATAACTCACTCCTCCTCCCCGCCTGTGTCTGAGAGGGCATTTTAGGCTGGAAACTCTCAGGCCTGTTCTGAAAAATGTCTGTATTTATGGCAGGGCATTACACTCGGTGGCAGGCTGTGAGTATGATGGGTTGGCTGTACCTTTGACGGATTTGTCCCCGCTGCTGTCCCTGGGCTGGGCTGTAGCACATAGTCCTGTCTGTGTGAGTGTGTGTTTTTAATAACCATGTTGTTTTAACTGAAACGCCTCTCCCTGGCCCTGGCACTCTCAGGGAATCGCTCTCGCCCTCTCTCATCACAGTGGCAAACTGAGAAAGGTTTCCTTGAGTCAGCTGGGGGAGAGGAGGAGGATTTATGAATCGGAGAAACATATTCCTGATGCGGAATAGGCACATTCCCCCTTCCCCCCCCAACTGCCCCCTGCTCAATAAAAGCACCATTTGTGTGGCAAATAGCCAAGGGTTTTATGAATACAGCTCTTACTTTCTCCAGCTGCTAGAAACCTTTCTCAAATATGAATTATAATAAAAAGCCTTGCTAGACACTTTTAGCGCTCATAATTCTGCTATTTTTGGTGTGCGGTGGGGAGTTCTTGCATCAGAAATCGTGGCTGGAGAGGCTTGAGTGGCTTCTTTCAAATATTATTAAATTGGAAAAAAAATCTGGAAGATGTATGACTTTAAATAATCTCCCACATTATAAGGATCATCAGGAACTCAATGTGATTATGTCCCTAGATTTGATGCTTCCCTCGCTGTTATTGCTGTGAAATTCTGTCTGTGATATTTTATGGAGGCTTCCCCTTCCTTCAGAAGCCATTGGGGGTGAGTTCTTGAGGAACTGGTCCAGTTGAGATTAAGTATTTTTAATAAATCAACTACTGGGGGGGAAAAAGATTGGGAGATTCCATGCATCAAAATATCTTATAGCTTTTAAGAAAAGCATTTTAGGTCCCATCATGGGAATGAGTTTTGGTAGGAGATGTGGGAAACCACAGAAGCATTAGCAAGATGGTTGATTAAAAATCAACTTTAAAGTCCATTTCTGACAGCAGATTTCCCCCCTCCTCCTCACCCCCTGAATATACTTTTGAGAGAGCAGCCTAAATAACTTTGGATATCCACAGTCAGTGAGAGAGGGATCACCTTCCAGGAGGGAAGGGGCTCCCACTGTGGCCATCAGGAGCTCATCAGGAGCTTCCCAAACATTTTGTGCATCTGTATTCCAGCCACGTGGCAGCCAGCAAAGCAGGGAAAAAAGGTCTGGACAAATGTAAAAACTCACTCACTCAGATTTTGAACATGAATCAAGAAAATGTGTCCAGGGAGTGGAATCTATCTGTGTGTAGGTTGCAGTGGCATGAAGATGGAGTGGGTGTAAGTTGCAGACATTCACTGAATGGTCTCTCATATATTCCTAGACCTGTGCACAGCAAGGAGAGGTGGAACTGAGAGTGAATCTTGCCTTATGAATTAGGATGGCATGGCAACAGGATGGCTCGATCTATTTGCAAGTTTATTTGCAAGAGAAGTGGAGATTTTCCCCTTCTGTTGCATCAGCCTGAATCCCAAGCAGACCAGAGAGAAATTGCAGAGCCCCTTAGAGATGAAAAATCAGCCAAAAGGGCCATCAATGCATTTGCATTGGGATGTACACTCAGAAATTCCAATTTTTGTTGACTGGCAGGAAAAGTGTGTGTTCCCCTCATTGCACATCAATCCTGGCAGGATCATCTTTGGGGATGAGAAGTGCCACGTGTGCAATGGTGGTGCAAAGGCTGCCACAAGCCAGGTTTTGATTGCCTGAGTGGCCTTTCAGGGTGGCTGTGAGCTGGGGGCTCAGCCAGGCTGCAGCAGCGTGGTCTGTGTGGGTCACCGAGCTCGGCGCTGTCGCACTCATTTGGAGAGGAGCATTAATTATCCAGGAGCTCTGAGGAGAAATAATTGCTGAAGGCTTTAGCACAAGTTGCCATTATCCAAGAAGTTGTTGTCCCTCGGCTGCCCCGCAGGAATTTTGTGTGCCCAGGCTTTCCCTGGCGTCGATGGAGCCTGGAATTCCTGAGTTTCCATAGGGGGTGAGACCTCTTCCATGGGCAGTGATGATCCATCAGCTGAACTGGGGGAACACTTCACAGCACAGCAGCCTGACTTGTACAGAGCCCTCTAAAATGTGTGTGCAAACACCAGCTTGCAGCATTCCAAAGGGAAATTCCCCTCCAAGCCCTCTGTCCTACTGCCATGGAAAAATCACAATGAGTGAGGGCTAAAGGGCCAAAGAATTGTCACCAAAAGGGCATTACTGTTACTTTACCAACCAGAAGATAAACCACAAACCACCCATATTAAAGGGTGTCTTCCCTGTTTCCCAGGCTTCTGAGTTAACCTCTATCCAATGCTTTCTTTGCTAACTCAGCAGTGTATTGGGAAAATAAACATCAATTTAACCATCCATGTTAGAAACAAACAACCCCAAACCTCTTCCATGAGAAATAACAATCTTTTGTCTCTATTTTGTGTTCCTAAGCAGCAGCCTCATGACACCCTAACTAGATGTGTGCAGCAGTAGTGCTGGATAGTCAGGGATATCAGATTTTGCTTAGGCTGTATTGTGTGTTTGTGCATCAATTTAATTTTACAGTCTTGCCATGGCTGCTTTTATAAGCAGGGATATCATTTTACTTGTGTCCTATTACAAGTGTCCTGTGCATTAGGATAATTTTCCACTTTTTTTCCCAATGCCTGCTGAATGCAGTTGGCTTTTCCCATGGACTTCAGTGTATGTTGTGTCAGGAATTCACTGATTGATTTGAGAAATGCTATATTGTAATAATCCTGCAAATATTTTCTGACCAACTCATGTGACACCAGACATCATCCTACAGTAGCATTTTTGGCCCCTTCTCGTGCCTTGTGTAAATGAAAGCGATTTTCACAGCTGGCCTTCCCATCAGTTGCTCCTGCTGCCTCGAGATTAGGTCTCCTAATCTGGTTTTATCATTTCTGTCACTCAGCCATCCTGGTTTAATCCCTCCTGCTCTGCTGAGGCCATGGAATGCTTCCAGCCCGAGGATGCCCTCTGGGATGGGAGCCTTGGGGCTGGCGTGGCCGTGGGAGCCGTGCTCTCATCCTCTGCAGAAGTCTTTGGAGACCTGCTCTCAGATGAGAATCTTCATGTTTCACAGCCCACTTGAGCAGGAATCAAAATGGTTTTGCCAAGTTTGCTGGGACGGGAGGGAAGTCTGGGAGGCTCAGATGTTGGTGGAATCTCATGGGCTTCCCTGAGAGCCCTACACCAGCACGTGTTGCTGTGCAGGAATGACAATGGCAAAGCTTAATTAGCACAAAATGAGGTCTCATGGAGTGGCTCAGTGACGTATCTGGACAGGGCTGGGGTGTGTAACAAGTGGGAAACAACAGAGGGCGTTGGGTCTTGTAGGTCTGCACATGGAAAGGGAGCCCTGCTGTGCTCCCCACCATCTGAGTCACACATGTTCAGAGAAGGTGCCTGGGATTTGGCTCTTATCTCTGCATGGGAGGAGTGGGAGATAAATCTGAAGGGTTTTCCAGACAAAAGGAACTTATCGAGGAGCACTGAAAGCAGAGCCAGGCTCGGATTTGGCCCTTGCTTTGAGTGGAGTGGAAAGAAACCGTGGCCAAGGATCAGCTGGAAAACCATTTAACCCTCCTTGAGAGTGAACAGCAGCTTTGCTGAGAAAGTCTGATTTGGAATACAAGCATTAGAAAAATAAAGAGCAATGATTGACACAGTGATTGACAGCACATCTTGTAGGACAACCTGCAAACCTGACTGCTGAAGGTTATCCCACATGTGATCGTGGCTCTGAGGAGGCAGAGCTGTGAAATAGAGAGGTTACAGTGGGAAAAAATGCTGCCTCTGATCCTTTTCACCTCTTCTGGTGTGCCTTTTCCTTGCCCTGCCTGCATCTCAAATTCTGGTTTAGACATTAAATTAGTTGGGGCAAGTAGAAGCAGAGGGATTAACTGAACAAATTCATGCATCCTAACACTGAGAGCTTTTTTATTTGTTGAATTCCTCATTTTGTGCTACATCTCATTTGTCTGGCCTCCAGCTCGTGCCCTACATTCACTTGACCATATTTGCTGTGAGTCTTTATTCTCAGTTTATAAAGTGTCCAGTCTGACCCTTTTCTTTCATTATTATTTTCTTTTAGCTGTCCTGCTCCTCCTGAGGGTGCTTGAATGCATCCAGAGAAGGGTAACTGGAAGCTGGAAGTCATATCCTAGGAGGAGTGGCTGAGGATGTTGAGCTTGTCTCATTTGGAATCAACTTCCTTGGAGATGGAGAGGGAGGTGCTGAGCTCTTCTCCCTGGTATCCAGTGATAGGACACGTGGGAAAACTACACCAGAGCAGGTTTAGGAGGAAGTATTTCTTTCCCAGGAGGGTAATTGTCATAATAATAAATGATAAATAAATGATGTCTGCTGCTTTTTCCCCTTTCTGAAGTGATTGCAGCTGTACAGGTGAGGATTGGTAGGTGGGATTTTTGGCTAATGGCTGCTTATGCAGTTTAAGACAGGTTTGTGCTCTTGCACAGGGACTGTCCACCAGTGGTTTTGGTGAACTGACTTTGCTGTGTCATGGCTAAAAGGAAGAAGTGGAAACCAGACCCCTCTCATGCTTAACTGTGCAGTGAAATGGCTCAGGATGGCCAGACCTTTCCACTGCATCTGAAATCACTCACCTCCTCTGTCTGGCAGAAGAGCTGAGATATCCAGGCAGGCTTTGAATTCCATCTCTCCTCAGCCCACAGTAACCAACCTTTCATGCAGGGTCACAGTGCAGGGTGCTCTTGGGGCCCCATGTGCAGCAGGAGCAATTTGTCCTCTTAAGGCAGCCCTGGTGCTTCTCCAGCCCTGATGAAGGAAGCCTGTGGGTTTTTGGGTTTTTTTGTGGAGCTCATAGCTGAAAGTCTGGATTCCTTGCTGCTTATCCTTCATTTGGAGTCCAATGCTTTCATGTTTTTATGAGGGATGAGGCTCTGTATTATCAACAGAGTTTTCAGCACAGCCCAAAACACAGCTCCACACTAATTCCTACGAAGAGAATTAACTCTACCTCAGCCAAAGCCAGCACAGAATCCTAAGGAAAAAACCCACAAGAACTAACCTCACATCCATTCTACTCCAGCTGCAAAGCAGAGGTTTTTGGTCTGCCTTTTTTGACATAAACACTGAGCAGTGTTAACACAGCTTTCCAAAACAACCCTCCTATCAAAACAGAAGGAATTGTGCATGATAATTCCAAGGGCAAAAATGAGACTCATTGCTCAGTGAGAGTCATTTCAGTATTCAAGATATGCAAACCTGTGGGACATGTACTTATGATTGCTTGATATTTCCCAGTTATTTTTAACTGATGCATCATCTGATGTAAATCTCTTCTTTATAAAATGAGGAGTAGCTCGAAGAACAGAGCGCCTCAAATATTGATTCAGGCAGCTTTTTATCAACCTTTGGAATCCAGTAAAAGACTAAGGAGAAATTAAGGATCTGTGTCAGAGGAATTGGAGATGTAAACAGCTGCTGGGCTGCCTTTTGCATCCTGTAAGGGGGTTTGTCTGCTTTTTATAGCAGCCCTTGTCACCCAACCCAGAGGGATTTTGAGCCATGGCTCAGGGTCCCTCAGCACTGTTGCACAGCAGTCAGTTAATAAAAGACATTGTTCCCTGTAATGTAATGCTGTTATTGTCTCAACTGTTTTGTTCCAGTTCTTTAATCTCTCCTCATGATCATCCCCTTCTGCATTTTTAATTATCAATGCTTTACACGAAGAAGTGTGAAAGATTAGATAAGGAAACACCCAGCATCCAGCAGCCCTGTGCTCAGAGGAGCTGTGAACAGGACTCCTGCACTGATTTGTTAAACCACAGCCTGTGTTTTATCAGCCACACACACATCAAATGCACTGTGCACAACAAATAAATACAGTTTCTGACAGGAAAGGGACCCCTTTCAGCGTGGGGCTTCTGCTTGCTGGCTCATGAGAGAGAACAAAAGGAGTGAGACTTTTTTTGTAAATGAGGAATGATGGAATAGGTCTAAGAGAAGAAAATGAGGCTCATTTCAGATCTGGGGGTGGCTGGTTTGCTCCTGGTTCAGAGTCATTCCTGAGCCAGCACCCAAGGGAGAGAACAGTGCTCAGGAGGCTGCCTTGGGACCCTGTTCCTCTCCTCTGGAGAGGAGATCCAGCTGGAAAACCCTCAGGATCCTCTCCTGTGCCCCCAGGCTGGGGATTCCAGCCATGCCCTGCAGAGACCACGTTTACATCCCAATGTAACTGGTGAGACTGGCTCTGCCCATACCCTGCTGTCTTCCTGCCCAGAACTGCTGTGCAGAAAGGCACCTGTTTCTGACAGATTTGGCTTCATTTTATCATAGAACAGTTCCTAAACAACTTAAGCCAAGCTTTACTAGGGTCTAAGCCAAAATGCAGTCTCACTACCCTTCTGTGCAGGTTCACCTGAGGTTTCTCTTCACAGTTTGCCCAGGTGCAGGTTCTGCTGCTCCTGATGTGTTGAATGATGTTGAGCAACATCTACCAGCATCTCCAGCTGCCTGGGAGCTCTGTTCTACCATAGATGGGGACTTAAAAAATTGAAGAGGAAAGACATTTTAGCAGGCCCTGTTGTGGCAGGACAAGGGGTAGTGGTTTTAAATTAAAAGAGGGTTGATGTAGACACAATATAAGGAAGAAATCTTTTTAGGAGGTGGGTGATAAACACTGGCACAGGTTTCCCAGAGCGGTGGTGGCTCTCCCATCCCTGGAAATTGGGTTGGATGGGGCTTGGAGCAACCTGGTCTAGTGGAAGGTGTCCCCATTCTTTGCAGGGGGGTTGGAACAAGATGCTCTTTAGGTTCAACCTGAACTATTTTATGGCTCTGTGATGGCCCCATTTAAAACCTTCCTGTCCTGCAGAAACAGGATGCAGGAAAGGGCACACATGGAACTGTTGGTTGCATGTTGAAGAAACAAGCTGGAGTGCGCACAGCATCTCTAAACAAATCAGAGCTGGGTGTGCTCCAGAAACCCAGCACAAACATTCCTCTTGCTGGTGGGAGATGGAGCAGCCCCCTGCCTTGTGTCCTGCCTGCAGTTTGTCTGTCCAGCTGCTCCTCCTGTCCTCAGGCCAGGGGTAATGGCAGCTGTTTCACAGGCAGCACTACCAGTGGATTTTCTTAAATACACTGCAGGGCCTGCTCTGACCAAGATCAGTCGAGCAGGAACGTTCTTCCCACATTAGAGCCAATTAACTTTGGATGGGGATGAGTGAGAGCAACACTTAGTCCAGTTTTGCCTTCTCTGTGGATGGTTCACGTTGGCTGAGGCTGAGTCTCACACTTTTCCTGCAGGCAGAGCCTCCTGTACGTGTGAAGGCCGGGCTTGCACGGAGCCATTCGAGCAGGGCAGGGCTTTGATCTCTAAATTGCACCACTTGAAATGGCAGATGAAAAAACTGAGTTAATAAAACAGCAGGCAAGGCTGCAAGTGAATCATTTCAGCTTCTCCCAGAGCAGGCTCAGTGCCTGTGCCTCTGAAAGGGGGCAGGAGCCGTGTGTGACCCCAGGGGTGCTGGAGTGCTCCCGATGGCCTCCTTGCAGAAAGAGCAGGGATGTGCCACTTTTGGGAGGGCAAGATGCCAGCAGAAGCAGAGGAGAGCAGGATGAGGGGTGGGTGGAGTGTGCCACAGCTCCTGGGGAGCTGCAGAGGAGCAGGAGGCTGTGGAGGAGCAGCTCTGTGCAGCCTCCTGCCCCGGCCCCGAGCGCTGCAGCCGCTGCGGTCGGCACCGTGCCCGGGCAAATTCGGCTGCCTCTGCATCCCAGGGCCATCCAGCAGCTCCCAAACCAGACCTGACTTGCTCCCTGCCGGCTCCTGAGCAGCCTGAGCGGGCTGGATAGACGTGCCCTGAGGATATGTCTGCATTGCAGGCAGAGGTGAGACCTGGGCTGGGTGAGACAGACCTGGGCTGGTCCCTGGGAGCCGTGGAGCACCCAGAACATGTGAGGTGTGGGCTCCTGGGCGCTGGGGTGGGGAGCAGGAGGGAGGCTCTTTGCCTCAAAGAGCCTCATAATGATTTTGGGAACGGAGTCTGGGTGATGGAAGGACTTTATGGGCTGGCATGTGCTGTGCTCACCAGTGGGGTGGCCATTCTGGAGAGATCACACGGAAAAATCATAGAATTTTGGAATAGTTTAGGGTGGAAAAGCACTTTGAGGTCATTGAGTCCAGCCACTAGCCCAGGACCACCAAGGTCACCATCAAACCATGTCCCCAGGTGCCACACCTACACATTTTTTCAATCCCTCCAGGGGTGGTGACTCTATCACTACTCTGGAGTGCCCATTCCAACACCCAATAAACCTTTTGGTGAAGACATTTTTCCTAATATCCAATGCAAACTTCCCAACCAGCAGCACTGGGAAATGGACAAACTGATAGTGATGAGGTTGGGAAAAATACTTCCTCTTCCTTAGAGTGCCTGGATCTTGGGGTTTGACTGAGGATCCTCAGCCACTGCAACCTGGCAGTGGGACAAACCCCAGCCCTTCAGCAGTGTCGATAAAGAAGTTGTCAGAAGAAATTTTATCAACCCAAATCAAGGTGATTTTCAGTGGGATATTGGGGAATAAAGTCTGGCACAAGCCAGCAGCCCCTGGAAGAGGAGTGGAGATGATTTTCCTCCCAGCAGCTCCAGGCACCTGAAAAGCCCCTCTGCTCTCAGCACTCAGCACTAGATAGCATCCAAGGTGGGAATTTGGGCTCCCAAATCCAGCCCTGGGCTCTGAAATGACAACTGTAGTAGGAATCAAAAAATGAGGATCCCATCTGGATGAGGGGAAAAAACCCCAAAGGCCAAGGAGGAGTTTTCCCATCTCCTGCTGCCACCTCCAAGGTCTGTTCCACCACCTCAGCTCTGCTGGGCCACCAGGACAGGAAAACAGTGTGACAGAGGGAAGAGCAAAGGCACCATCCTCAGGCCAAGGTGCATTAAAGCCTGCAGGGGTGCACTGAGCCATCCTCTCCTCCCTCTGAATGCTGCCAGCCCCGTGGGTGCTGGGGCACGCTGCACACCCTGCTGTCCTTTCGTGTGGTGTCCCTGGTGTCACCCAAGGTGTGCAGCCTGGGATGCCTGGAAATGCAGCTACCCTGAGCTGGAAAACATTTCCCAATGAGGGATTGACCTTTGCATCACCCACCTTATTCACTAAATAAACCAAAGTGTCCCTAGAGCACTGATGGGGTTTGGGAGAAAGCAGAAGCACCACGAGAGACAACCCTTGCCCAGGAGATTTTCCTCCTCTTTACCTTGCAGGTATCCCTGATGTGGGAGGAGGAGGGGGAGTGCCCAGCATCTCTCCCTGTCACACATCTGTCTTCTCCTGGGTGGAAGGTGGGATTAGCCCCTCCAGCCCTCCAGCTTGGGGAGCAAATTAATTGCTTTTATCACCTCCCAGCTAAGCCATGTCCATGAACAGGTTCCTGAGCAGAGGCAGCTGTGCCTGACCCGTGGTCAGGGCTGTGGCACTGCAGGCCAGCACCCAGGAAGGAGCTGGAATGCACACAAAGGTGTGAGGAGCAGACAGGTAATGGTTGCACGGCCGTGGGTGGCTGCCTGGGGGTGCAGGAGGCACAGGAGAGGCACAAGGCTCCCTCCCTGCCCTGTTTGCACTCTGCAGGTGAGTGACCTTGAGTGTAACAACTTAATGAGCACGGTGTGATTGCCAGCACCATTTCCTGTGCCCTGGCCCTGCCGAGGTCCAGCTCCCAGAGGGGACTTTACAGCCACCTCTCCTGAGCCCTTTCCTCTGTCTCCAGCTGAGCAAAGGGCTCTCAGGTCTGGATATCTCACCACTGCCCAGGAAACTTCTCCCTCTGAAACACCTTTGTGCTCACACCTTTTGTTTTTGTTTTCCTGGTGTGAACACAGCGCCAGGCAGGGGTGCAGGAGAGCTTTATCGAGGTTCTGCTGGGGTTTGAAATACTTTTCTTCCCAAAAGTATATGTACCTACAAGAAATAGCTCCAACCCAAGCCCTGAGTAGGCAGAGGCACTACAGACTGCTGTTTGTGTGCCCATTCCCTTTGCCTGCAATTATGGGGAAATTGCCATCGTGTAAGCAGCAGCTGTATGAATAACTCTATTATTTGTTATTATTAGTCCTAGATGTGTGTTTTTCTTGAGATCATATCTGCACAAGAAGGCACATTAATAATAGCCTTTTGAACTGGCCAGGTTTAATTTCTATGGATCGTGAAACTTTTGAAGCAAGGTGCTGTTTATTGCTTTCTTCTGCAATCAAAGCAGAGAGGGCTCTGTGCTGTCCAGGCTGAGTTCTTGTAAGGGCAGGCGGTCATGTTGAGCTCACTCTCCTCATCTGGCATCAGCAAAAGGGTCTCCTGTTACAGCCTGGTGCCAGCCTATTTTAGGAAGCAAGATTCCCCTTTTATGCAATTATTTTTCATGTGAGTTTAAGTGCTGTGCTGCTTTGCTCTTTTTCTGTTTGGGTCTGTTCTCCCTCTTGCCTTCAGGTGGGGTGTGTGACACAGAGAGCAACAGCTGCTCAGCCACCAAGGTGCTGTCTGAGCATGGAAAACATGAGCAGGAATGGGACAAGAAATGGGAAAAACCGTGTGGAGCACCCATAAAAGGACATGGAGCTGCTGGAGTGAGTCCAGCCACAAAGATCATCTGAGGGCTGCAGAACCCTGGGAGAGCTGTGGGTGTTCAGCCTGGAGGAGGTTCCAAACAGACCTCAGAGCCCCTTCCACTGGCTAAAGGGCCTCCAGGAGAGCTGGAGAGGGACTTTGGACAAGGACATGGAGAGGACAAGGGGCAATGGCTTCACACTGACAGAGGGCAGGGACAGATTAGATAGTAGGAAGAATTTCTTCCCTGTGAGGGTGGGGAGGCCCTGGCACAGGGTGTTCAGAGAAGCTGTGGCTGCCCCATCCCTGGCAGTGTCCAAGGCCAGCTTGGATGGGGCTTGGAGCAGCCTGGGATAGTGGGAGGTGTCCCTGCCCATGGCAGGGGGTTGGAATGAGATGATCTTTAAGGTCCCTTCCAACCCAAACCATTCTGGGATTCATATTTTCTCTTTGAGGACCAATATTAGGAGCTTTTTATCCAATTCCAGTAGGAAAGAGTGAAATGAGGGCTGGTTTCCCTAATGCACATCATGACTGGCAGTATTTTTGGGGCTGTTTATGAGGTGCTCCTGCCCACACAGGCCCATGCAGTCACAGAGCCACCCAGGCTGGAGGTCTCTGAGGATGAGATGAAAACAAACTCAGATTAAAACTTGTCAGACTTGTGTGATTTGTGCTTTTGCAGTTGGGTTTGCCCCCCCAAAAGGCACCTCTTGGGGAGCATTTTGCCCCACTTTCCCAGCAGCTGGTGGCAGGAGGCTTTGCTGAAGGCAGGAGGGTGTAGAGGTGGGAAAAGGTGGGCAGGAGAGGACAGGTAAAATAAGAACCCAAAATGAACCCCACTTTGAGGAGGGGAGAGGTGTCTTTTTCTTTCATTTCTGAATCCCAGTGTTTCAAAATAGTCTTGTAGTCTGGAGACAGGAGGATTTTGACATTCAGTGTTTGAGGTTGGTGATACTGATAGAGGAGATAAAGGGTCCATGATGGAGCACACGAGTTATTTGTGGGCTGTTGGGCAATGGCTGTCAGTGAACCTGTGTCTTTGTGTGTTTAGAGTGTAGTCCCTGACATTTACTGCCAATTTTAAAGGGATTTACTCTTTGCTGTTTCATAATCCCTGATTCAGAGCAAATTTGCAGATTTTGAAGATCAGAAGAGACCATTAATGCCATGGTCTGAGTCTGTGGATAGCTGAAGCCACCTAACTCATCCCCTCCTGTACTGAGCACAATACTTTGTGTTCAGCTGCAGCATGAAACAAGATATGAAGGTAGAAAAGTCAACCACTAACCCCATACTCAAAAATGTGTTCCAAAGTTTGATCACTGTCACTATTTAAAATAAAATGCACAATGTACCTCTCATTTTTCTTAGTCCACCTTTGGCTAGAAGAATAATTTATGCCCAAAAATTCATTTAAAAGCAAGTATTTCTTCATTCCATTTAAAATAAAGGAAAAGATAGGCTGGATATATATCCCAAGGAATCTGCTTGGCTTTACAAGGAAAATAGCCTCCTTCTAGTGGTTTGGTGCTGTGGTCTGCAAGGCAACTTTGTGTGCATTTGAACTGCATTAAGGTCAATATCATAACTTGAACAGCACTTTCATTCTTCTTTATAGACATTTCTTCAGCCTTTGGAAATCCAGTGTCCCAAGAAAAGTTAAACTGGCATAGAAAACTGAAGCAGGAAGGGAAGTTTGTGCACCTAAAGAGAAAATGAAAAAGTTTTTTAACTGGAAATGTGTGTGACAAGTGTGACAAGGCTTGACTGTTGAAAGGCTGCGTTGCAAGATAATTTTTGGGAAAAACTTGCAGCTAGAAAGGGGCTGTGAAACAACTGCTTCATGCTGAGCCAGTAATTTGAGAGCTGTAGTTCTGTAATGTGCTTCTAACCCAAACTGTGCATCCTACCACTCCTGAGTTTTTGGGCCTGGCTCTTATCACAGAGGCAAACAGCCCCTGTGAAAGGATTCAGAATACAAATGGGGGAGAAAATCCTCTTCAGAGCTATAAAACCCTCGTGTGTTGTAAGGAGCCCGATGGTTTCTGGCAAGGCTTTCAAAGAAAACAGTGTCGAGATCCTCTCAATGAATAGCAACATTAATATATTAGGTGTGCACTATGTAAATCCATGCTTCAGTGGAGCACCAGATAAGATAAATGGGAGCAAAGAGCAGGCTTGGAAGGCTGCTGGTGAGATTCTGTGTGTGTGCTGTGCCCCTTGAAAGCTCAGAGAACTCAGAACCCGCTGAGGTCCTGCCATCCCCTCCTGCTCCAGTGGCTGCTGCCTGGAACCATTAAATTTTGTCACCACGTGGCACAGCCTTGCTCAGCCACAGCATTGCAGGGCTGTGCCTTAAAAACCTCCTTTCTCCCTGTTTTGGTGCAGAGGTAGGGCAGTTCCTCCATGGCAGAACTGGGCTGTGCACCTCCTTTACCTCCCCTGGCACTGCAGGGCAGGGATGGGTGACCAGGGTTACAGCAAACCCAGTCTGGGTGCTGGAGCAAAGATCTGGGGAGGGTCCAGCCTGGCCCTGGCAAACACTCTGAAATACTTGAGGCTGGTGACAATGACTTATCAAGACAGAGAGACTTGGGGGCAGATAAGCCCAGGGACTTGTGCATTGTATACAAATACCTGGGCTGGCCCTCACAGCTCACGTGAGGCAGCCACAGGAGCAATGCTGGAGCTCTGCCCTGCTGAAACTCCAGGTTTTGTTGTGTGATTGTGCAGCACAGGATGGGCAGAGGGTGTCCTCATGTGGGGCCAGGTGCTTCACTTTTCTCTTGTGCTGCTTCATCTCTTGATGAACTCCACTCTTACTCCACCTATTTTTTTGGTTGTGACGTCTTCCAAAAGCCTCTCCCTGCTTCCCCAGTCACACACCCAGATCCCTCCAGTACCATCCCATCAAAGCAGGGTCTTGATTCACTTCGGGAAGGCACAACCCCATGTTCAGCATCACTTTTCCTGCTGCCCCACGGTGGCCACCACACACCTGCCCCACCAGCACCCGTGTTCATCACCAGGGGCTTCACGCTTTGAAGGTGATGCCAAAAGCTGTGGGGTGGCCCATAAAAATGGCTTGGTCTAGACGTGGAAAAAGATATTAATTTTTCTTTCACTTTTCATTTGGATGCAGAGCATTTTCAACCAGGTCATTGAGACAGTTTGCGACCAGAAATAAATCCAAGCCGAAAAAACTTCGCTGGACCTGTTTACTTTGCAAACCACAAATGTTTGCATCCTGCAACAAATACCTGGGAAGTGCCCAGACCAGACATTACAAACGTGTTAACTACCCCGAGTTAACCAGTAATCAATTCGGGGAGAAAAGCCCCGAGCTGGGACCTCTCCTCCGAGACTGCTCTTTATAACGGGGCTTTCATTTCGGCCCGGCCTGGGAGCGCAATTAAACCGTGGCACATTCTTGACTTTCAAACAAACTCCTGGGAGCTGGCCAGCCCCAGCACAGACCTGGATTTCTCCAGCTTGGGAAGGAGGGCGATGTGCCACCTCTTTCACGAGCTGTTGTTGACGGTGAAAACGCCTGCCCGGTCGAAATCGGGAGTTCCACAGACAACCCTTCAAGGCTACTCTAATAAACACATGAAAGGATTTGGGGGAAATAGGTGGAAATATTGGTCTGTTGAAGTCCTTTTTGGAATGCCACCGGTGTTGGGGGGGAAGGGGTATTATTCAGGCTAAGATTTTTTAATAATTAGAACGCATCGATAGTCATTTAGATTTTTGATTTTTGCAGTCCAAGTTTGCTCCTTTCTCTGTCAATATTGGGCCATGACCTGCTTTGATGGAGCTGGAGTTTGGCATTCCCAAGCAAATGCTGAGGAATGGCAGTAGATGGTGCTGTTATTCTCTTTTTTGAGGACAGGGCTGGCAGACGAAAGACAGGCACAACTGTGACTGTGCACAAGGTGTTACCCGTCCCCAGCGTCCCCAAATTATAAATCAGGCTCCTTCAAATAATGGGATTTGGTCTTTAAAAAATCTCAAATCAAAGAACATCATTTACTACAGATTCTGTGTTTTGATCTTTCAGATGAGATTTCGAGCTCACGTTTTCGTTTTTTGTTGTAATCACGTAATTTGAAATTTATTTCCTTTTTCTTTTAAATTTTTGTAATAACGTGAATTCAAATCCTCCAATCATGTCAAGAGCCAGCAAGATTAACGGGAACTAAATTGAATTAGGGAGAAACATCAGGGTTGTGAAACTTGGCAGGGGAACAGATGCTGGTTTCAAAACAGCAGGCTGGACTTTAAGTTGTTGGCAAATTTAAGTTGCTGACCCTGAGTGATTTGAGATGCCAGGAACAGGTCCATGACCACAGAATGTCCCACCACATGGGTCACTGAGGCACGTGCCTGAGGGCTGACCCTCTGGCCTGCATCAGCCTGGGTCCCAAACTTCCTGGGCAGCCCCAAACCCTGCATGGGGACGACATTTATCAGCTAATTCTTTTTAATGACCTGAAGGTTTATGAGGCTTGATCCTTCCCAGCCTCACTGGGGAGGGCAGAACTGGGCCCCCTTTGGATTTTGCTTTTATTTGCCTTTCTTTGCAATGACAGGTCTAACTCCAGCCTTTGTAAAAATTTAACAGGGCAGTGTTGACTGTGCAGGTTGGACAACCTGGCGCCAGGGACAGTGTCCAGCGTGGGGACACAGCAAGGGACACAGCAGGTGTCCTGCCCTCAACCTCCTCCTGCCCTGGGGTGGGCTGGGCAATGCCTCTGCTCACAGCCCCTCTGAGGGGGTTTCCTCCAGCAGCAGCAGCTGGTGATGCTAAAAATACCCTTGAAGAGGGTAGTGGAGGTTCAGCTTTGGACTTTTCAGAAGTTCTCTGGTGTTTCGTGGGCTGCCTGATGTGCAGCACGTAACTGTGCTCTGATTTCCCCCTGCGGTGGGGAACAGCTCAGATAAGGGATAACAATCAGCTCACTTTCTTATTTTAGGGTTGCTGTAGCCATGGTCATTAGCAGCTCCTAGAAATACAATAGGCAGGGCCTGGTCCTCCCACACTGCCTGTCCCCTCTCCAGAAGAGCTCCTGCCAAAATCCTCCCTGTGACAGAAGAGCAAAGCCAGTTCCCAAGGAAAAGCTGTCTGTAGGTCTGAGGGGGAAGGGGTGGCTTGGCACTGGGCAGTGCATCAAAATGGGCATCCCATCCCACCAGGCACTTCAGGCATCAAACTGCTCTGCAACAGCATCTGTGTGTGCAGTGCATCAGAAGTGCAGAAGAGTTGCAGCTCAGAGAAGAGAAGGCTCCAGGGAGACCTTAGAATCCCTTCCAGTACCTAAAGGGGATCCAAGAGAAGTGGAGAGGGACTTTGGACAAGGATATGGAGTGAGAGGAGAAGGATAAATGGCTTTGAACTGACAGAGGGCAGGTTTACATCAGGTATTAGGAAGAAATTCTTCCCTGTGAGGTGGTGGGGCTCTGGTGTGCCCAGAGAAGCTGTGGCTGCCCCATACTGGAAATGCTCAAGGCCAGATTGGATATGGCTTGGTCTAGTGGGGAATGAGATGATCTTTAAGGTCCCCTCCCACCCAAACCATTCCAGGGTTCTGTGACACTCTGCACTGGTAAGTGGAGCAGCCCCAGGAGCACAGGGACAGTGCTGCTGGCCAAGGACAGTGCTGCTGGTCAGGGGTACTGCTGCTGCCCAGCTGTCTCTGCACCCCAGAGCTGGTGCTGGAGTGGTCAACACACTGTGGGGATTCATTAAAGCTGTGCTGGGCCAAGGGGGATGGGCTGGGGTAAGCAGGAGCATAAGAGCAGGCTACAGGTTCACTCCCTGCTCCAACAAATAGTTATTTTACCTTGAATAAAGTGTGGGATAAATGACCTCTGTGAACCTCAGAGCAGAAGCTGGAGCCTTCTCCCTTCCCTTGTCTCTCCCCAAACCCACCCTGTGCACTTGGTGGAAACACAAGCTCCCACCAGGCTCCTCTTGCCCCAAACCAGACCTTACTGTCCCATTTGAGCACCCTCTTCTATGGAGAAGAAAGGAAATGAGGAAATAAGAGAACAGTTTTACTGTCGTTTTTTGGTTTGGTTTGGTTTGGTTATGTTGGTTTGGTTTGGTTTGGTTATGTTGGTTTGGTTTGGTTTGGTTTGGTTATGTTGGGTTGGTTTGGTTTGGTTTGGTTTGGTTTGGTTGGGTTGGTTGGGTTTGGTTGGGGTGGGTTGGGTTGGGTTGGATTTAGTTTGGTTTGGTTTGGTTTGGTTTGGTTGGGTTGGTTGGGTTGGGTTGGGGTGGGTTGGGTTGGGTTGGATTTAGTTTGGTTTGGTTTGGTTTGGTTTGGGTTTTTTTGGCAGATACTCTTTGCCCTGAATCATGTTGAGTGGTCATGAAGAGTGAGTAAGGTATGAGTAAAACCTTCTCTCAATTTTTAAGTTATTGAGATGTCATGAACAGGTTTCCACCTCGTCCTGTCCCACTGATACAAAAATAAAAGGGGCAGCAACAAATTCCTGCCCCTTTGCCCATTCCAGGAATAACCTTCAAGAGATGATTCTCTCAAAGTGACAAGAGAATGAATGAATGAATGAATAAAACTCAATCCCTCTTTTCAAATTGTTGGGTTGTGAAGTAAATCTGGGAAAGAACAAGTGGTACAGCAATTTTTGATCTTCCCAGAAATTATATCAGCGTATTCCTTGTTTACCAGACGTTTGGTCCAGCTGGGGTGGGAAGGTGGTGAAAATCAGTCCTTCTCCAAAAATGCAGAGCAAAATTCGCTAGTAATACAAACTCAGTTAGTCCAAATAATTTATATAAAGGAAAACCTCAGTCCACAGTGAGAATTTCAAGTCTGACTGAAAGGAAAAGCTGAGGTCTTGAAGGATACTGTTGCATGGTGTATTCGATAATTCCATTTATGAATAAACAATTAATTATTACCAATGAATCTCTTGCATATTATTGACAAGGGCACAGAAGCTGCTTTTTTGCACTGCTGACTTACCCATTGTCAAATATGAACTGGGCAATTGTGGTGGCTGCTGCTCCCTCAAGAAATTGTCCAAGATTCAGATTTGTGTGCCCTGGCTTGCATTAATTAACAGCACAATCTTTTTGTTATGAAAATACAAGCACAAGTAGCCTGAGGGGTCTTGTAAATGCAAATACAAAACCATAATTTCAATTTCCCTAAAAGTACAAGCCTCTTTTTAATTTTTTTTATTTGCTGTTACAATGATAAGTCTCGATTTTTTTTTTTTTTGTGTTTTTTTT